>CM076572.1:738578969-739178969 GCA_034641835.2 Pinus albicaulis
TAGTTGGATGACGCTTGAAGACTGACTACACTTTGTTCCCATCTATACGTAGTCCCGAGGAAGCATTACAAATATATCTCAGAAAGAAGCTGAACACTGTCTTTTTCTCACAGAGGATCAGATCTGGTTAAAATTTAGAAGATGGTGTTGGATACGCAGGTTTCATGAAACACGGTCGCGTATATACGCGAGTTCATGCACAGAAAACCACGTATGTCTGATTGCTGACAATTTTCTGTTTGGAGTCAGCTCTTTTCAGCACAGCTGCAGTGCTGTTTGATATCTTTGATACTGTTTGGTATCTCTGGTGGTGTTCCAGTTCTCATAATTCTATTTCTAATGTTTTGATAAAGATGCCTTGATGATTTGTTGGTAAAAGTGTTCAGGATGCACAAACTAAGGGGGAGCCTTAGTCATATGAAAAGGATGCATGGATGCACAGATTCAGGGGGAGCATTAGCTTTGCTGAGTATAATGCAGTGTTGGCATTATGATGGTTATGAAATATATTCTCTTTCTTGAGGAATTTATGGTGTTGGTCTTAAAGTTATATTTTTAGTTTGATGAAAAGGTCTTATTGAGACCCATGTTGCTGGGTGTAAATTTCGGTTCTTAATTTGTAAACCCACTTGATTGGGTAGCTGAGTCAAATTTGTAAACCCACTTGGTTGGGTAGTTGAGTCTCATATGTAAATCCACTTGGATGGATCTTTGATGTAAATATGAGTCATTGGTGATAGGAATTTCATAGAGTCATGTACTTCATTGGAAATATGTTTGAAGATTCAGCATGAACTTAGGGGGAGCTTGGTCACTTCAGTATATATCAGATATGCAGAACGCTTCTTCCACATGTGGAGAAAAGGGGGAGAGTATGTTGGTTTTGATCCTCCCTTTGCCCTTGATGTCAAAGGGGGAGAGTGACATGGTGTTTGAATGAAGAGAAAGAATGGTGTCAAAAATGGGGAATGTGACATGGTGTCCTTGTATTCTTAATCTACCTATCTGTTGTGGTAACCAAACACCATTTTGGTTGCCATCAAGTCCAAAGGGGGAGATTTTTGGCAATATGATGAAGAGTGTTGTCCTTGATGGCAACCCACTGAATGAAGATGAAGACATGAGACTGTTGACATGGGTTGTCCTTGATGGAAATCCACCTGATGAAGTTAATCTTGACTTGATGGACTTGGTAAACGATGTAAATCTGATATGAAATGATGTTTGTTAGCAATATGATGCTGATTGTTGTCCTTCAATGGCAAGATGACATCTTACTTGATGAAGTTGTGCTTGATAGAATATGTCTTGATGAACTAAATCTGATGTATCTACAGTGAGTACAGAAGGAAATGAAGAAAGGAATCCAGCATGTGCTAAATCTATGATGAAAAGAGTATGTCTCAAGGCATACGCGGATATGTCTAGGAGAAGTCGCGTATGCATGCGGGAAACAACGTGCCAAGTCGCGTATGGGCAAAAGCGCTCTTAAAGTACAAAACCAGGGGTAACCACCATGGTATTGACCCATTGTATTAGATAATGATTTGTCTAAATGACCCCGTCCAGGAATACCATCGGAAGTAATGTAGTTTTGGCTCATGGTATTGAAAAAGGGGCTCATGGTATTGAAAAAGGTAAACCTATATAAAGAGAAGCAATTCATTGTGAAAATCATGAGTGTGGGTGCAAGATGTCTGAGCTTGAATGAATACTTCTCTCAGGAGTATATCTGAATGGAAAGGGTTACAGTTGAATGAAAGATCTGAATGTATGATGCACCAATGAAGGAGTGATGAAGAAGGGGATCTAGATCTGTATTGTACTTGTATTTGCTAGATCTATTTATGGAATGATTAGATCTGTGATGAGGTCAACATCTAGGCAAACATCTGTCTGAGGTAAAGGGTAAAATCTGAAGTGATGTATCTGTTGTGAAGAATTGCAATGACATTTAAGTTTGAAGAACCATACGCTAGTTCGCCGAAGAGGAAGCACGTATATACGCGGCTTCGCTGAAGAGAAAGCGCGTATGTGCAATAAAATTGGCTCTGTAATTTGTATTGAAGTATACGCTGGTTTATGTGGACGGAAGCGCGTATATACGTGACATCATATAAAGGAAAGTGCGTATGCAAACTAGGGTTTGCTGAAGTATGTGGTAAGAAATTTCTGATCTGTTCTGCTGGTTTACTGATATCTGTCAGTAAGTTATATGTATCTGTTTCATGGTTGAATGTGCTTAAAAGTATGGAAAGGGTCCAGTCTGAAAATATGATGAAATGTGGCCTGCAAGTGGTGTTCTATTGAAGTTGTTGGATCCAGTGTGAAAATTGATGAAACGTGGTCCAAGGTGGTGCTGAGGGTTGTAGCCTTCAGTCAGGGGGTTGTAGCTCCCTTCCAGGTGAGGCTGGTAAACGAGATCGGGGGGTCGTAGCTCCCTTCCAGGAGAGGCTGGTAAACGAGTCAGGGGGTTGGAGCTCCCTTCCAGGAGAGGCTGGTAAACGAGCGCAGGTGGGTGCCTGCGTGCTGGTAGAGTCTGCACCAGCACATATGTTGTAAGATGTTTTCTCTATAATAAAATATTGAAGGCTGAGCAACTGCAGCAGTGGTTTTCTCCCGACTTGGGTTTCCACCTAAAAATCCTGGGGTTCATGTGTGATGCTTTTTGTGATGGTTTATTCTGTTCTTACTGCACATGTTTACTGTTTATAGAACATCTAATGAAAGAATGATGGAATGATATAAGTGAAGAACTAATGGAATAATAAGATCTCTGTGTATACGCGAGTTTTATGAAGGATATCCGCATGTATACGCTAGTTGGCTTTAGCAAAGTAGCGTATGGGTTTTAGAGCACGAAAAAGTAAAAAGTTTTAGTTTGCCCTAAATACTGATTCACCCCCCCCCCCCCTCTCAGTATTTTTCCCAACAGTAACTTAATCAAATATAAACATTAAAATATATTGGATAAACCTAAGGAGAATTTGTAACATTAACGCAAACATTTACAGGTCTAGACGGCTAGAGACGTGTTACGACATCGTTAAAATTAGGAGTTGTCATTGCTTTCCATCGTTATATCCTGGGGTTTAAATCGTGTTCCATGTATTTAAGTGTATAGGATAGTTCTTTGAATAACTTCTGTTATATTGGATGGTGCTCCACACATGAAAAGTATATGGGAACTCTCTCATCGAATGGTTATGCATTAGACATCACTACTATGGACTGCACTCCCACATAATGTTGAGTATATTTTGGGAGTCCCCAATAGTTTTCTATCCATCCATAGGTAACCGATTTTGTCCCCTTGTATACCATGATACACTGAACATAGAATTTGGGGAGATTATTTTCCGTACACTAAAGTGCTTGGTTCACCAAGGTGTATATTACAGTTCATGGTCGCTTGGTAATCCTTTATGCCTAGATTATCCTCATTTTGATTTATTTCTTTTTTTGTTAACAAAATTTATTGTCCAACATGGAAGAACAAAATCCCCCTCCCCATAGTTAGCGTAGAATGAAAAATAAGCCTCCTCTACCTCTAGAGGCTACTCCTAACCTATGTCCAAAAATAAGAAAATTAAAACTATGGAATTGGGAACTTCAAGCATTACTTCTAGCCCTACTCTTGATACTGAATTTCCATAATCATATGTCCCATTGAGTTCTAAACCCTAGATTACATCGATCCTTGTTGGTGAAACTGACACAACTGAAACATAAGTCTCTGAAACTTTATTACCTGAGATCACTGAACCTGACCTTCCTGAATCAGAAATTTTATTTCCTAAGGTTAATGAACCTAAGGAGCCTCAACCATATTTTCATGATTCAGCAGGACCTTCCTCTTCTCTTCCTTTGTCTCAGACAAAACCAATATACAGACTTTTGAGTATTGAATAGATCCCTCAAAAATAGCCTCGTCCTTCTTCTCATGTTCATTAGGAAGGACTTCATTTTTATCAAACTGAGAATTTTCTGCCTCTTCAAACTCTGACACAATCTCCTTCACCTGATTCTTTAGGATTACTTGAATATATTTGGCAACAATCTTCATTGGGATTATTGACCATGTCCAGAGTCGATTTAACCTCCCAACCCGTGTCCACCACTATGGTTGAGACAAGTGTCACTTCCTCTTATGTGTTCACTACATCACTAGAAACTCACTTTTATGGTGGCCCGCCCATCCCACATGTTATCAGTCATTATCTAGTAAATTTCTAGTGTGCCTTCCAATCCTTGGAAATCTACCATGTCATCTAATTCGGGAATAATTTCTGTGTTGGGTGTAGCCCAACTTGGTCCATTTTTGGTCAAAGACTCCACATTTTGTGGAGTTCAGTGCAGGGTACTGCGAAGCTAGATCTACCACGCGGTGTTTATGGGCTTTAGGGTGGGTCTAAGCCCCACATTTTATAACGAGTTTCAAGTTTTAGTTGGTTGTGTTGTCAAAGCCCATGGTATATGGATTATGGTTTTGTAATGATGCAAAGATATATAAAGTGATGTAAGGCTTTGTCAAAATAATAATAGGCATAGTTGATGAGCATGAACTGTTGTATTTTCTCTCTTTAGTCTATTTTGGGCCTTAAGGGAAGACTCTTCAACTGAATGCATGAAGACCTTGGAAGAGTATGCAGCTTAGTGCGCAAACCACCTGTAGCTGTGTGCGCAGGTCAAAGAAGCTAATTGTACTTCAAATACTTATCTTAATCAGGAAGAAGAAGTTTTGAGAATATTCTATGTTTACATGTGTTGTTGTTTATTTGTTTATGCAAAGTTATGGTTATGTTGTAATAGCGCATTTTATCTTATTCTATAATATGTTTATGTTTATCAGAATGTCGTGAAGTCATTGATTAATCTATATCGCATAGTAGTAATAAACATGTTAGAATATTGGTTAAACAAAGAAAAGTGAAGTAAATCCACCTCACATAGTCCCTCAAGGCTGCAAAAACCTGGTTTTGCGACCACCCATAGCCACCTTAGGTGAGACTGCGATCTTCTTGCAGGTCATTGCCGAAAGGGTCATTGTCTAAGGGTTTTTTTGGTTTGAAGTACAAGTTGAATCTAGGTCGACCCCAACTGATCCAACAAATGTTTCTGTTGATGAGACTAGGATATGTTTGAAGGACATGTGGATGTGGAATCTGTTGAAGAAGGAAATAAAAGATTGGATAGATCAAAAAGAGTGAGAATTCGCAGCTCAGGAAAACAGAAATACCCAATTGATGACGAAGCACGGTTGAAGAGGTATATTTTCATAGGAACAACATGAGATTTTCTTCGTGTCATTTTATAATAAACTACATGAATGGTTATCAAGGTTTTTTAAGAAGAAGACTTGTTTTAAGAATGACGAGCCTACTACTTGGAGCCCTGAATTGATATCGTGACTCAAGGATACCAACAATAGCATCTCAAGAGTTGCTGATTTCTGGATCAACAGTATTATGGGAGGATTTATCACTGAGTTCGAGATAGACATGGTTGTATCTTACAAAAAATATGAGCGAATATTTTTCAATGGTCCATGAGGTAAGTATATAAATTCTTTGAATTTGTGGATTAAAATGATTTTATGTGAAAAGGGCATACTACGAATGCAATCAGATTAATGTTTGGACGAAAAGGGAATAATTCTGGAGTCGAATCTATGCGAACTGGAAAGTGATATATAGTATATTGCGAGAAATTCATTAAGACTTATCACAAACCCTTGTTAGGTGAATATGAGAGTGAATAATAAGGAAGCAACCCCGCAACTCTGTGATATTCCCCCTCTCAGCCTAAAGGTGTGTTGAAGCTAGGAGTTGGGAATAATAAGGGAAAATTTGGGATTCCCCATCCCCCTCCCCCTCCCCATCACCCTTAACCCCAAAGAAACATGGTCGATGATATAAAGCTACCTATCTTTAGAGGACTCAGATTAGAGGATCCTGAGAAATTTTGGTTTGTAGTTGAGGCAGTATGGAAAGCAAGACAGATTACTGAAGAAGATGTAAATAAGGCGCATATTTTTATGGCACTACGGGAAAGAGTGCTAACATGGTACATAAATTATTCTACGACCCATCAGGTTGCTTCACTAGATGATACAACAAAAGTATTGACCTTGGAATTTAAGAAGCCAAAATCATTGTCACAATGTATTATTGAATTGAAGGAGATCAAACAGATGAAAAATGAATATTTCTGGGAGTTGGATCAAAGGATCAAAATGTTAATGGGACAAGTGAGCTTTAGAACTCCTGAAGATAAGCATAAAGAGTGGTTTATAGTTGTGCTGCTGCCACATATCAGGTTAGCCTTGACATAGCAGAAAAAACCAACTCAAGTTGAAGCTCTAGAAATTGCAATGAAGTTGGAAGCTTCACCAGTGGGAGATACTCATGCAAGAGTATACAAGATTCAGACTAGGCTAGCACATCTAACCTTGGAACTACAAGATCTTAAGAAAGGTAAGGAATTCATACTAGAAGTTAGAACAAAAGTGTGGTGTATAAAGTGCAAAGTTGAAGGCCATTCTAAGGAAATTTTCCCTATATTCATAGATTACTTGTCTTGTGGTGTGAGATATGTATAAATTTAGGAAAACACTGACCATAACAGTGTAATTTATTACATAAGTATGTGTAGACCCCAAGGAAGTGTTTTTTCAACTTCTATAAGTTAGTGGGACATGATGAGAAATTTTTTCGAAGTTATGACTTGATGATGGAACACACTACTGATGCTTATCGAATGCAAGCTGAAGGATATGCACATGAGGATCAAGGATAACATGTTGGTTGAGAAGGTTTACAAGGAAGAGGAGGAGCAATTGGTAAACAACGTGTCCATACTATCTGTTATAACTGTGGAAAATAGGACACTACGCTATATATTGTCAGAATCCTACTACAACGCGTAAGTAATGCAAAGATTTTGATCATGTGATAGAAGAATGTATGGTCATTATGGAGAAGATACATGAGAAAAGGAACCACCATCCAACACAAAATCTATAGATGATGACCGTTAAACCAAGAGAGGATGAACTGCTCATAAATATTGTAACAAGGAGTGGAGTCGCGACGGGAGATGATAAAGTAGAAGGTAAGAAGCCAATAGAAGATACATGGGTAAGAAACACCACCAAAAAATCCCATGGGTTTAGTATTCAGAAGGAAAAAAGAAACATTCATGGAGGATAAGCAAAGCTTCATGGATCCTAGAGCTTCCACATCTAAAGCACAACTGATGCAGAAGTTAATATCAAATAAGGACGAAACTAAAGTAATTACTCAGACAAAATAACTTGATCCAAACATTTTAAAAAAAAATTTATAGACTTGCATGAAGATTTTAAGGAATAAAAAGTTTGTCGAAGGAATCCAAGAGTTGTTATACTTTTGCGCTGATAAATAGGTGCCAACAAGTGATCAACGCACATAAACAATTTACATTGGCATAAGAAGAGAACAAGGAAGGAAATGAGATTAACTGTGCAGATCAGGGAATATGATATGGATTAGGTAATCCTAGACTTGGGATCTGATGCCAATGTGTTACCTATGAAAACTTGGGAGTGAATGGGAAAACAAAAGTTGCAATGGCCACCGATCCAGTTGAGGATGTCCAACTAGCAGAAGATCATCCCTATGGGAATGTTATCTAGCATTGTAGTAGATATTGAAGGAGTGTGTGTTGTTGCATACTTTGAAGTGATTGAAATTATAGATGATAGCAATCCATATCCAATGCTTCTTGGATTGGATTGGGCTTTCGATATTGTGGTGATAATCAATTTAAATAAGAGACAAATGGTTTTCTAAGAGGATGGTTTAAGGGTCATTGTTCCTCTAGACCCATCAAAAGGAGTGCGCTATACAGAGTCTGTTCGTGATGAATACTATGAAGAAAATGTTGAAAACGTTTACAAGGCAACAATAAGTAGGAAGATTGGATTAATCCCACTACATATGGAAGGCTAAGCTAGAAATACGACAGTTCCTATACTTTAGATTCTGAGAAAGAGCTGGAAAATTGGAAAATTAGGTTACATGAAATATCTACCAGACAATGTGCCAGAATCACAAAGTCACTTCGATTCAAAACTTCAGAGGTATGTGATCTACCTTATAATGATGGGATACGATATATAAGTATTTTTCTTGATAAATTTGAAAGATAAATACTATAAGAACAATGGTTCCAAGCTTTGGATGTAGCCCTAAGCTATACACCTACTAGATGGTGGGGTACTCGTAAAAGGAATATAGGAATTTGAAAAGAGTAAAGAAGGTTGATGAGGGTCATATTTGGGCCAGTAGATACTAGAATGGAATTAAAATATGATGGCATGGTTGACCCCCAGGAGCATATTATTCACTGCACTTCGGTTTGGGAAGAAGTTCTAGAATAAGAGTGGGTACATTTGTTTTTTTCACACGCTCGAAACGATACCTATGAATTGATATCTTGAGACAGAACTGTGACATGGAACTGCGAACTAGACAGACTTGGTTGATGGGTTTATACTAACATTTAATTTTGAAGATGATTGTACATGCATTGATGAATCCCTTCTGAAAGTCAAAGGAAACTGCACTAAGTGTTCCAGTGTTGGTGGTCATCCTTAAATCACCTCTTTATGCCAACATTTCAGAGATTTGATTCATCCTAAGTGCTTCCATGCATACTTTGCAGATTTGTATTACAACTCTCTTCTTGGACTCACACATACCCCTTCGGATTAAGGGGGGAAATGTTGAACACCTAATCCTCAACGGGTAGGTGTGGAAGGTGAATGGACAAATGGAGTCCAAGAGACCACTTGGAATGGGAATCCAAGGATCACACCAATGTGATATAAATGTACATCTATGGTGAATCTGGAATGATAGGTTGTGGCTCAGGTTCACTTGATGTGGCGTCGAAGCTTGTAGATGACCACCATTTTCCCCCCTGTCAGGTACAAGGTGAGATGATGGAGAAAACTCAACTACAAGATTGTTCAATATTCGAGAACAAGTTCTGACATACGACTTAAACATATTCTTGGTTGTTGATGCCCATTGCCAAGAAGCGATCTATCCAAGATGAATATTTTTTCTTGCAAGAGGCTTGTTTATGAAGCATCTGTGTGAATAATGGGTGTGCTGACCACAGTGCTTGCATGGGTGAAGATCGAAACAATGATCTTTCATATGGCCAACTCGATCACAGTGTTGGCATTTTTCAATTTGTTGTTGTTGCTTTGGAAGAGGAGAAGGATCTGGAACAGCTGAAGGTGAACTGTAATGAAGAAATATAGCACTCTGAAATTTGATGGGCTTGGAGTACTCCGGAATATGAAAGGACAACTCCTTGTCATATTCAAGACCAGTTCTATGCTTTTTATGGACAAGCTCTTCCCAAGGTCTGATGATGGGCTTGGGAGGTGCAACATGAGCTCCTTCATCTCCATACAAATCTGCTCTTAAAATGGGAACTGAATGTGAATTAATCACAACATTATTGACTTGCTGATTTTGAGAGTCTCTTTCAATGTTCTGAACAAAAACAGGTTCAGAATGATGACTCTTTTGTTGAATCTCATCTCGTTGAAGCTCTGATTCAAGCTAAAAAAAATTCAATATTGTCTTATGCATCTTGCAAACAAGTTTGAATATTAGAGAGAGCATTCTTGCTTATTTTTACCAAATCATGAACAGTGGAATGAATGAGGTTATTCAACAACTTTAATGCATCATCAATTCGATCCATTTTTAATAAAAATGTACTTGCAAATATCTCACACAATACCAAATGGCTACAAATTTTAAGAATATAAATAGTCCCTAATGCTTATGAACAATGTGCACCAATATCATTCATTAACTTCTGGGGTTCCATGATCAGTAACAATGCTCATGTATATATATGCTTTGACTCAAGTGCGAACAAATATCCTCTAAACTTGGGAATGCACCTTATGTTGCGACTGGATGGAGAGGGATTAATAGGAATAGAACTTACTTCATTGAAGATGGACACAAACACCAGAAAACGAAGCATATCATGGTAATGAAGGACAAAAGTACATAAGATTGTGAACTCCCCACTGGATATGTTGCAACGTTAAGCAACTACCGAATTCCAAAAGTTTCTTTTAACTGAGTGTAGTCCTCCAAAAATACGACAATATAAACACTATTCCCCAAACCATGGAATCGGCCAACTAGCATACAGTTGAGAAGAATTCCACCATAGGTTACATTCCACGAGGGATCATTCTTTCTTTTGTTGGCCTTTTAAAATTATGCCTATCACAGAAGGATGAAAACACCAGAGCAGCATTTTCAAACAATGTTCTAACTGTAGAGATAATGCTCTCAAAATATCTTCAATGCATAGAGGTATAATCAATGCAATAAAGAAACACTTCATTCACAGGTGCACACAGTCTCACGGTCTCATGATGGATATTAATTAGCAGTTTTAAAAAATACTTCAATGCACAATAACAACAGGTGAACATGTCACCGAGATGGCTTATTGAGTAAGTGTTAATTTTTCTTGATGATTACAGGCTCGTTCTTTATTTTCGTCCTCCTCTGGTGGAATGAATGGACAAATAAACAAACTATATTTCTTGAGAAACTGATATAGCTCGCAGGGCTCCTAGAACTTCAGTACATGTGCAATCTTCATTTAATTGGATAGAAGAAGTGGCATGAACTCACAGTAGAGGCCAATGCATATAGCCACATAGCAGGCTCTCTATTATCTAAATAAAACTGAGCTCTTCATAATCATTAACCATTGTGGAAGAATTAACCAAGAAGTAAGATCGTCGATGGTATTTGATATAACTAGATTCAGAGTATGGACCGGGAGTGTATAGCTCTGGTGTTGCTTATAATTATGGCTGACAAGCATCGTATCAAACATGCCAATGCAGCGAATTTTGGCTAGCATAGGAGAAGCAATAGCAGAAGAGGCCAATTGTTTGGATGAGAGGTAGTGTAGGCGAGTGGGAGCGTGGAGGAGTAGCGACAGAGGTATGAGAGCCAACGAAGGTCGAGGGAAATCTAGTACATAGGTATGGAGAGTCGAAAGGAGGTAATGTCGATTGTGGTATGGAGGAGAAAACCTACGTGCTGATAAAAACAATTAAGCACTCACCACATTCCTCTGTCCAAATCTTCCATTATTGGCAGATTCTGCAAGTTCTCTCCCTCTCAGACATGCAATTCAGGCCAGAGAAGTCACACAAAATTATTGGAGCGTTAAGATCCCTCAAATAGGTGTAAAGTGAGGAATATAACTCTCACTTCTGACAAGCAAATAGGGCAGAACTGAAAAGCACAAAACTAGTGGCTCACAATTTGAGATGCAGACATAGTCACAGTCATGGAGAGCACCAACACCATGATGCCGAACCCATAAATTTATTTTTAAAAACTAAATGATATTACCTCTTTTTGAGCCTTCGACTTTCAATCTCCCACTGAGGTCGAGATGAGGCTTCCTTCCCATGCTTTGCAAAATCTACGAAACTGGATCAGTCATTTGCAATCCTCAATGATTTACACATAGTCATATCAAGTCTTATACCTCATAAGTATCGATCCAATCAACCTCTCTCTATGTCAATTTGCTGTTTTTTCTTCTAAATTTTCTACACCACATAAATTCCATGTTTGCATAAACTCTAGGGATGCAGAGAATCAACTACAAGCCCATAATAAATCAAACTTGTAATTCAACATAGAAATATATATGACAAACACGTGTGTTCGGTAGCTAGAAAGGATGGGTGCGTTTGGTATCCAGAATAGGAAACGATAAAGCAGACTTGGCAGATATGACAAGATGAGCAAATGAAAAAACTCAGATTATAGCAGGGCAGGTGAAAACGCAAAGACCAATGGAGGTAGTGACATAATAGAGGTGTGAGGGCGCTAGAGAATATTTCCAGAGACGTTTTTGATAAATAAGATAGGCTAGTGCACAAGAAAATGATAGAGATGCAGGTAAGGCGCCCAGAGGATAGAGTCACCAGCAAAGACTGCACATTTTCTATTTTGGAATATAGACAGCGCAGAGAATGCAACTAGATTTTAGCTGATTCGAGCAGGCTAGCAATCGCCCACTCTGATACCATGTTAAACACACACATGATAAACAGGAAAGTAAACACACAAGGGAAAAGATAAGCGTGAGTTATATTATTATTCACCATAGATGTACATTTATATCACATCAGTGTGACCCTTGGATTCCGATTCCAAGTGGTCTTCTGGACTCCATTTGTCCATTCGCCTTCCACACCTACCCATTGAGGATTAGATGTCCAACAGTTTTTAAGGATGCAACTTCGCTAACATGGACACCGCTAAATTGGACTATGTAGTTGGAGAAAGTACTGGAGTGTTATAAAGTTACCACGAAAGAGGATGATGAGGATCCACGCAATATTTATATTCCAGAATTAGAAGGACACCGAGAATTTTCTGGACCAGAACCCGAGATACTTGACATAATTAATCTTGCAAATACAAAGAAGGTGAATATTGGGTTAGAAGAAGAAGAAAAATTTGAAATGATTGGAGATTATTGGGATGAAGACTCAGTTAGCAAAATTTTAGAGTTGTTGCACGAATATCAGGATCTCTTCCCCATGAAGTTTTGTAAATTGAAGGGCATAGTAGGGGACCTAGGAGTTATGAGGATTCCTCTAAAACTTGATGTGAATCTAGTAAATTAAAGACCCTATGGCTTGAATCTGAAATACAAGGAAAAATTGAAGGTGGAGTTAGATAAAATTATAAAATTTGGGATCTTTGAACTGATCGAAGAGTTTGAATGGGTAAGCCCCATGGTAGTTCCAGAAAAGAAGCAAAAGGACGAAATTAGAATATGTGTGGACCTAAAGAATTTTAATTATGCATGCTTGGATGACCCCTTTCCCACACCATTTACCGACGAAGTATTGGACAATGTAGGAGGACAGGAGGCATATTATTTCATAGATGGATTTTCGGGCTACCATCATATCAGAATTGCACCAGAGGATAGACATAAGACAACTTTTGTTACAGAGTGGGGATCTTATCAGTACACGGTGATGCCTTTTAGCTTGAATAATTCTCCTTCCATATTTTCTAGAGTTGTAGTCACAACTTTCAAGGAGTACATACACAAATGTTTGGAGGTTTACTTTGATCATTGGAAAGTCTTTCAGATTTTTAAAAATCATGTTGCGAGCTTGAGGTTGATGTTGGATACGTGCAGGAAATATCAAATCTCATTGAATCTGAAGAAGTGTGTCTTTTTCGTACCATTTGGCATATTTTTGGGCCATGTGGTTTGTAAGCAGGGATTGGTGGTATATCTCGCAAAAATTGCAGTTGTTGTAAACTTGGATCCACCTAAGACAGTAAGACAACTGTGCAAGAAACTTGGACACACTGTCTATTGCAGAAATTTTATAAAGGGGTATGCGCAAATAACTGTGCCAATGGAGTAGTTGTTGATGAAAGATGTCACTTTTCATTGGGATGAAGAATTCCAAAAGAGCCTCGATATACTAAAGGAGAATATGGTGATTGTGCCTATTATGGTTTTCCCGAACTGGAATAAGGAATTTCATGTACATGTTGATGCATCTTGCATAGTGTTGGCTATAGTGTTGGCACAACCAGGAGCATGAGAAATTGATCACCCCATAGTTTTTGCAGGCAGGAAATTGTCCAAGGTAGAGAAGAACTATTCCACGATAGAAAGATAAGGATTAGCTATAGTCTATGCATTACATAAGTTCAGGCATTATTTTTTGGGAGCACACTTCAAGATGTTCGTCGATCACTCTGCCCTGACACATTTGGTGAATAAGCCCATTTTAGGAGGAAAAATATATCGATGGTTGTTTTTCCAGGAGTACGAATTTAAATTATAGTCAAACCAGGAATATTGAATGTTAGGCCTGATCATTTTTCTAGGATAGAAACAGGTGAAGAACCCACAAGCAATGAGAATAAACTTCTAGATGTAAAGTTATTCACAATTAGGGTTGCAGATGATTACTTCGTGGATAGTATTCAGTTTTTGGCCACATGAATAGTTCTTGCGGAGTACACTATGCAATAAAAGAAGGAAATGATAGTCAAAGTAGGTTATTTCTCATTGATTGCAAGACACTTGTACAAGATGGGACTAGATGAAATATTGCACAGATACGTCCCTGAACATGAAAAAAATTATATTTTGGTAGAAGCTCATGGAGGAGTTACAGGAGGATGTTATGCATGGAAGGCCACTACGTAGAAGATCTTGAGAGTTGGGTTATGGTGTCCTATAGTGCATAAGGATGCAAAAGAGTTTTTTCAAGCATGTGATGCATGCCAATGAATAAGAAATCCATCTAGAAGGGATGAAATGCCATTAAATCCACAAGTGACGTTGCACACATTTGATAAATGGGCTATTGACTTTGTTGGACCTATTAACCCCATGAAGGAAGACCAGTGCAAGATAATCACTACAACTAATTATTTGACGAGGTAGGTCGAGGAAAAGCTAGTGAAGGATTGCAGCACAGATACTGCCATGAAGTTCATATTTGATTACATTCTATCCATATTTGGATGTCCAAATATCTTAATGAGTGACAAGGGTTCACATTACTTCCATAAGACTATTGGGGCGTTGACTGAAAAAATTCAATTACATCATCAGAAGAGTACAACCTATCATCCTAAGGCGAATGGGACAGTCAAAGCTTTCAATAAGATTCTAGAGAATGCACTCAGAAAAGTGTGCAATGTCAAAAGAAATGTCTCAGATCTAAGAATTCTAGCAATTTTATGGGCATACAAGACAACATGCAAGAAACTGACAGGATAAACACCTTTTAAGTTGGTATATGTACAACAAGTAGTCATGCCTATGGAGTACATTTTGCGAAGTTGATGAATTGTCACATTCAAGAAGAAGATATTCAGGGAAGGAGATATTGTATTTTTTTATGACAACAAATTCACGAAGTTCCCAGGAAAGATCAAAATGCATTGGTTGGGACTGTATATCATCAAGCACGTCTCTTATAGCAGCGCAGTTCAACTCACAAATTTATAAGGTCAGTTAATTCAGGGGAAAGTGAATGGTAGCAGATTGAAGACATACAAGGACGGATTTGTCCCTAGAGCTTCGCACTGAAAAATTAAATGGAAATTCTTAGTGTCACCTAAAGTTGAAAGTGGGCTTTGGACTATAAACTACTCTGTAGAAATGGACTTCGTCGAAGAAAGATCACTGCGTGATAGTTAAGAGTATGACGAATTCCGAAAGAGCCATGCCAATGGATGATTACTATGTGATATTCAGTAATATGTTGGAGTCTGAATGACCCATGATGAAGGAAGGGTTACTTCAACATATAATGGGATGCGTCGAAGTTTTCCAGAAATATGACCACTGGAAGGAAAAAGTTGTCGTTAAAATGAAAATTTTAGTTAAATTTTAGTCAAAACAATCAATCCCACCCATGATAAATTGTCCCAATGGGTCTTCTTAATATTTTCAACAACCAATCAATAACATTTTTGGATGATGTTGTCAATGCCACGTCTTCCCGTCACCTATTCAGCCTGAAGCCTCCTTCTTTAGATGCAATATAAACCTTATGATTTTTCATCATGTTAGTGTCTTCAATTCAACATGGTTCCATCTTAGTGGTGACATGTGTCACTCAAATTAGGCCCAGTAATCCACCCAAAAAATTTGAATCTTCCTACCACATGCCATTTGTACTAATGTCATGCTAACATCATCACTGTCTATTAAAATGTTGTCATTCATCTAAGAGAGGAGAGAGAAAATGGATCTTAGCCTTTGCATAATACCTTTATAATTTTTTATAAGGGTCCTGACCATTTCACAATAAACATTAAAATATTTTGTGTTGTATTGTTGTGTTGTTACGATGTTACCCAGTTTTTTACCATCTCCAGCCTTCACCTTCTGTGTGCATCTTCATTTCTTCCAGAATTTCCTTTTTGGGTTGAGCTATCAGGTGGGGGCCTCCTTCTATTAACCTCCACCAAATAGAATTTTGTCATGTCCCCATTTTTATTTTCCTCTATAGTACAGCCAAGGTAGATTTCCAGGGCATGAGATGGTCAGGACATGGGAACAGGATTTTGCCATCAGGTGTCTCGGGTGAGTTTTGAGGAGTTTTTAAGGGATCTAATGGATTTTTCTTATTATATTCCATCATCCACACAACTTCTCTTTCATTTTATTGAATTTTGAGGGCTTTGATAAAACAAATTTATTACTAGGCTTGATTTAATTAGTTACGCATGAGGTGGAATTCTAGGAAGATTATCTAATGGAATAGCTTAGTGTAATAGCCCATTGGAACCTGAATGAGGAGATATACAAGATGGGATGATGAGTCACTTTCAGTGGATGGAGAGAGTATGTTGGATGATTTACCATTTTCCTGGATTAAAATTGACTTTAATTAGTCACTTAGTTGATTTAAAGTTAATTTAAAAAGGGAAAATGACTAATTGGGGAAAATGGCTAAAAGTGACTTAAGTAAATGAAAATTTAAAATCACTTAGATAAAGTAAAGAGAGAGCTTCTAGAATAATAATAAAATAATATGCTTCTATAGGCTTAGCGATCTATCCATTGGATATTTTAAAAGGAAGATGAGATCATTTGGGACATCTTTGAGTTGAGCATTTTCTTGTAGAGAGGAGAATCGGGTTGGGGGGGGTGGTGGGGGGATAAATTGCTTTAAATAGCCCCAAGACAAAAACCTGGACAAAAACCCTCGGGTGATTCACCCAGAGGGAAAAATCCCATCTCTCTCCGTGGTGAATTCATCCAAATATCACACGTTTTGGCTTATTGATTTTAGGTTTATTTTAGAGGCTAGTTGAGGCATTGTTGCAAATATTTTGTATGTAATTCATCCAGTAAATAAATAAACATGCTTCATTCTTCATTATTGTGACATTTATGGAATTAGTTTCAAATATTATTTTATTTTGTGGAAATTTCATGGTTCTTGTTCTGCAATTTCTTAGAGAAATTTATGATAAAAAAAATTAAGCAATTTCACGATAAATTTGCGAGAGATTATAGTCTAGGAAACAACAATGGTATGAGAGAATCGATATCGGCTCAACCTATGAGTTTTCAATTTTATGTTACAGCTATTATAGTTTGAGGGTTTTGGGATTTTTTGCAATAATTTCGCGAAGTGTCGAATTTTCCAAATTGCTACTTCTTTTGGGATAAAATTGTCCTGGCCATTCTACAAAAGTCTCATCATCAAAGCAGTAGACAAATTATTTCAAATTTTTCCTCTAGTTAATGGATATGCCACAAATTTAGCCAATAATTAAAAATTTAGGAATAGTGGACCCACATTTTATAAAGACAGAAGCGTATTCAAATTTTCAAAAAATTTACAATTTGTAGGGTCGCAAATATATTTATAAAAATTTTTAGAAGGGCCATATTTTGTGAAATTATAAGTAATAATTATTTGAAGGGATGTAAAATATTTCTATAATTTCTTCATTAGTTATTCAGGGTTCGAAGATTGGGTTTGCAGATTAATTGAGAAGGTTGAGCTATTGTAACTAGAGGCCGAGAAGGGATCTCACACACTCTGAAAATTGAAGCTCCAAACCAAACTTTTCAAGACATAATTATTCATGAAAACTGCAATTAATTTTAGCGGCTCAATTTATCATTCGAGAGGATGAATCTATATTGACCAAATCGAATTGAAAAATGGTGAGGGGCAACAGTGACCAAATCTAATTGCAAAATGGTTATAGTCATCAGTGACAAAATAAAATTGTAAAATGGTGAGAGATGTCAGTGACCAAATCGAGTACGATGTCATGTTTCCAAACGAGATATCCCAGTGTCAAATTGCATGAATAAAATTGCATTAAAAGGGAGGTTTTGTTGGTGTACATGCACTTAGACTAGCTGTGTTGGTCTTAGACTAGCTGTGTTGGTGTACATGCACCTAGATTAGCTTTAGTTAACTTACTGCTTGCATGTGATGTGCACTTGCTTAGTTAAGTTAACTTACTGCTTGCATGTGGCACATGTACACATTAACATAAGATAAAGCACACTTAGCTTCAGTTAGCTTTAGTTATTGCATGTACAACTAAGCTTAACGTAGTTTCTTTTATGTATTTACTCCAAAAACTAATATTGGAGAATTAATTTTCATTCTATTCTCAATTCTTGCTAGCTTCCTTCCTTCTCTTGCAAGCTTGTTCATTGTTTTGCAGATCTAGATCTTTGTATCTCAAAAATCTTACATGGTATCAGAACACAGGGATTTGTAATCAGTGCACAAGCAATTTTATTTGCAGGTTCAGAAGATTGAAGCAACAACAAATAATGGAGTCTAAATTGGAGTTTCCACAATCGGAAATTCTTACTCCATATAATTATTTCGAATGGAAGCCAAAGATTCAACTTCATCTCAGAAGTAGAGGCTTATTTCGAATAACCATGGAAACGGAAGTTGAACCAACATCGGCAATGGAGAAAACAAGATATTTCAATCGCATGGATGAGGCCTTCGGCATCCTATGTTTATCTATCTCTCCGAAATTGCTATTTCATGTTGAATCATGTTCAACTCCAAATGAAGTATGGAAAATTTTGGAAGGATTGTTTGGAAAACAGGATGAAATGCAAGGTCACATTCTCGAAAATGAGTTAAACTCATTAGATCTGAGAAATTTTGAGAACATTCAAGATTTTTTCACAAGGTATAAAGCCTTGTTGGTTCAGCTGAAAGGATGCGGGATCGACAAATACAAGCAAGAAAATCAGTTGATTCTTTCCATTTTATCAAAACTTGGTCCAGAGTATGTAGTATTCGTCTCTACATTCCACACAGTTAGATCTGCAACTAGTGCAGCTTGGAAGATGCCCTCACTGGATTCTTTTATTCAGTCTTTGATGCATGAGCAAGATGAGCTCATCAAAATGGGCACACTTAAAAATTCCAAAGCGCATGCACTTACTGTGCATGCAAAAGGAAAGGCAAATTCCAAAGACCATTAGAAAGGAAAAGGGAAGAAGGATCCTGATCCAAGAAAGGGAGATAATCCCAAACCCCCTGATGGATCATCTGGCTCAAAGGAAAGGAAAGGAATGAAAGGGAAATCAATGTGAAATTATTGCCACCGTGGTTTTCATCCTGAATCTGCATGCATGAAGAAGACTATAGATCTTATGGCGCAAACACTCCAGCAACACAATCTTGGAGACCACATTCCTGAGAATGCCAAGAAGAAATCTGGAGAAAAAGCACCAGATCCAAGAGGTAATGGGCATGCTTTGATTTCTCTTCATTCTGCACCGCAAGAATGGATCATCGATTCAGGAGCTTCACATCATATGGCTTCTTCAAAGGAATCCTTTTCTTCTCTACATGCATACTCAGGTCCTCCCATTCTCATGGGGGATAATTCTACAGTTGTAGCAACTGGACAAGGAAGAGTGCAATTCGAAGATGGAAGTTTTGAAAATGTCTTGCATATTCCAAGGCTTTCTGTGAATCTTCTCTCAGTGTATCAGATGACACACATAAGCAGCGGAAGGAAAGTGGAATTTACCCCAGATTCCATGAGCATTTATGACATGCAAACCAACTTGAAGATTGCATCTGGAAAGGTAAATGATCAATCTCGTCTATATACATTTTCTGATTTTGTTCCTTAATCAGATTATATTTTGCTACTTACGCATGCAAATGAAGAAAGTAGGATTTGGCACGAGAGATTTGGGCACTTGAATTTTAGATATATACAACAACTTAGTAAGCAAGGGATGGTCAAAGGATTGCCGACCATTGAATTTTCAGATGGTGTTTGTAATGGATGTGCTCTTGGAAAGCATCCACAAGACAATTTCGAGAAGGGGCATGCATGAAGAGCCTCTTCACCTTTGGAACTTGTACACAGTGATCTCATGGGTCCATTTCCGGTGCTTTCAATGAGAAAAGCAAGATATGTGTTGTCATTTATAGATGATTACACGAGATTCACTTGGGTTTACTTCTTGAAACTCAAGTCTGAAGTTTTTCAACATCTAAAGATTTTCAAAGCGCATGCAGAAAATCAGTCTGGAAAACGCATCAAGATACTCTGCACAGATAATGGGACATAATATGTCAACAAAGATATCAAGAATATTTGTAATGAAGTGGGCATACAGTTGCAGCATACGGTTCCTTACACTCCACAGTAAAATGGCATGGCTGAAAGGAAAAATCGATCTTTGAAAGAGATGGCTAATTGCATGTTGCATGCAAGATCTCTTTCGTCGAAATTGTGGGCTGAAGCTATCAATTGTGCCTCATACATCCAGAACAGATCTCCTCATAAATCTGTTACTAGAAAAAAACCTTTTGAGGCTTGGACTGGCATGCAACCTGAAGTTAGTCATTTCCGCATTTTTGGATCTCGAGCATGGGCCCGCATTCCTACAGAGAAGAGAAAGGCTTTGGAGCCTCAAAGAAAAGCATGCATGTTTGTTGGATATTCTGATGAAGTCAAAGGGTACAGATTGCTTGATATCCACACTGAAGAGCTCTTTATTGAAAGGAGTGTAAAGTTTGACGAAGATATTTTTCATGCACCAGCAGATGAACTTGTTACCAAGTTTCCATCACCATACATTGATGAGTATGCAGATGAAACTTCAGACCAGCATTCTGATGAAGATGAGTCTTTTCCTGTGACCCCTGTTAGACCACCAGTTGTTGAACATCGAGATCATACTTCTGCATGTAGTTCGGAAGATTCTCGACCACCTTCAACAGAAAAATGGCGCAGCATGAGTGATATCCTTGATGATCCTGCCTCTATCCCTCTTTTTGAAGAATATCCGTAAGCACTCTTAGCTATGGAGCCATCCATGCCCATGCACACTTATATGATGCATGGATCTGATCCACAAACTTATGCAGAAGCAAATGGGCATCCTGAATGGGAAGCCGCCATGGATGAGGAATATAACTCTCTCATTGAGAACCAGACTTGGGATTTGGTTCCGCTACCTTCCAATCGCAAACTTGTGAGATGCAAGTGGGTTTACCGGACCAAGAAAACATCAAATGGCCAAGTTAGTCGATATAAGGCATGATTGGTAGCAAAAGGTTTTCAGCAAGTACATGGTGTTGACTATGATGAGACTTTTTCTCCAGTGGCAAAAATGGATTCCATTCGGCTAGCTCTCTCCATTACAACAGCAAGAGGATGGGAGGCGCATCATATGGATGTGAAGAATGCCTTTCTTCATGGTGATCTCAAGGAGGAAATATACATGGAGCAGCCACCGGGATACATGCACAATTCATCTCTGGTATGCAAACTAAAGAAGTCTCTCTATGGCCTCAAGCAGGCACCTAGAGCATGGTATGCAAATATGCATTCTTATTTGTTATCTAAAAAAATTGTACGCTACAAATCTGATTCCAATGTTTATTTTTTGAAGAAAATTGACTCCTTGTTGATCATAGTACTCTACGTAGATGATCTTTTGATAACAGGTAGTTCAGCTTCTGTCATTACTAACATTAAAACTGCATTGCATAAGCGGTTTTCTATGACAGACATGGGCTTGCTAAATTTCTTCCTTGGACTAGAGATCTATCAGAGTGATTCTGGGATTACCATTTCTCAACCAAAGTATGCTAGAGATCTTTTGGCACGATTTCACATGAGTGACTGCAAGCCAACAACCACACCATTCTTATTAGGGATAAAGCTTGAGAATGGCAAAGACACACCATTGGTTGATTTCACATTGTACTGCCAGCTTGTGGGAAGTCTTCTTTATCTCACTCACTCCCGTCCTGATCTCTCCTATGTTGTCGGAACCGTTTCCAGATACATGTAGGAGCCACATGAGTTACACTGGAACGCTGCAAAGTGCATCCTTCGATATGTCCAGGGGACAATCACCTATGGGATTCATTATGCAGCCAGTTGTTCTTTGAATCTCATTGGGTTCACAGATTCAGACTGGGCTGGCGAAACCTTTGATCACAAGTCTACTTCCGGTTATGTACTTAGTTTGGGATCCGGCCCAATTTTTTGGTCAAGCAAGAAACAGGCTGCCATTTCTTTATCATCAGCAGAGGCTGAGTATAGAGGAGCAGTCAATGCCACTATTCAGGCAATTTGGCTACAACATTTCCTATCTGAGCTTGGGATCAGTGTCCATCATCCAACTATCATCTGGTGCGATAATCAAAGTACGCTAAAGTTTTGCAGAGATCCATTGCAGCGGCAGCGGACCAAACACATCGAGATCCACATGCACTTCATTAGAGAACGCATTCATGATGGGATCATCGATCTTCAGTACTGTCCTAGTTCCGAGCAGATTGCTGATATCTTGACCAAGACTTTCACTGAGCGATTCCTGCGAGATCGTCTTGGGGTGAAGGACATGACTGCCTAGCAGTTGTCTTTTCTCTACTTTTGCATTATATTTTGAGGGGGGGTTTTCTTCCCACTGGATTTTCCCTCTTTCCTCCTTTTTTTTATGCATTGTATATGGGTACCTAAAATGGCCATGTTGCCGGGACTCATTCATTTTGCATCACACTCACCTAAGTTATGCTTAATGGGGCGTGTTGGTGTACATGCACTTAGACTAGCTGTGTTGGTCTTAGACTAGCTGTGTTGGTGTACATGCACCTAGATTAGCTTTAGTTAACTTACTGCTTGCATGTGATGTGAACTTGCTTAGTTAAGTTAACTTACTGCTTGCATGTGGCACATGTACACATTAACATAAGATAAAGCACACTTAGCTTCAGTTAGCTTTAGTTATTGCATGTACAACTAATCTTAACTTAGTTGCTTTTATGTATTTATTCCAAAAACTAATATTGGAGAATTAATTTTCATTCTATTCTCAATTATTTCTTTCTTCCTTCCTTCTCTTGCAAGCTTGTTCATTGTTTTGCAGATCTAGATCTTTGTATCTCAAAAATATTACACTAATTAAAGTGTCGAGTCAAGATCATTTTACGTCACAATACATGGGAATAGGCGATCACCCATCATTAATTTGGTGCCATATTACTCTGCCGTGGAGATAACAATCCCAGTGTCTGCTTCAGATGAAACAGCGGACTTCGAATTTAGCCTTGTGAAGGCCGCTAACTCCACCAGTCGTCCTATAATCAACGCATATGAATATTATTTATTAATTGATACCCAACCAACGACATATTCGCAAGATAGTAAGTGCCTTTGCTTAATTTTTCATTAATGATATTATAATTCGATGTATAACCAACTGTAGTTCTGAAACTGCAGTGGAAGCTATTGGCGCTATTAAAAGAAGGTTTGACATAAAAGATTGGATTTCGGATCCTTGTTATTTGATACCGTGGAATGGAATTCAGTGTGATAATGGATCTTCAGCCATAAGAATTTCGGAAATGTACGTTTATATCTTTGATTTGTTTACAGTTAAACGCCAAATTTGAGATCATAAGAACTTACGATAATAATCTTCTTTCGCTAGAAATTTGTCTGGAAGGAATCTGAGAGGATCAGTCCTTGAAGATATTGGACACCTGACTGCATTAGTTACAGTGTAAGCAAAACTCTACTCTTCTCTCTGTATTACCCTATCTGTATTCTAATGTTAAAAGGTTGTGGAATAAAGCAAGTACGCATGACCATTATCAAATGTTTCATCTTCTGGGTGTCGTGAAACTAGTTACCCGCTGATGGTTGAAATATTGGCAAGCATTCTTCATATCCTTTTAAAACTCGCTCTCTTACAAGGGATTATGAAAAATACAGTTTAAGGTGTGGCTTGATATAGTTAGCTTTGACTCTTGAGTACTATCTTGATGGAGGCATTATCAATCCCTGTTGCAATTAGCAGGTCACTTGACAATAATCATCTCATTGGATCCTTGCCAAATTTTTCCAAGCTAACCATGTTAGAGAGATTGTAAGTACTTTCTTACAAACATAAACGCTCACTATGTCGTCTATTATTTATTTTAGAGACAGATTGATCGCCTTTTTACAAATATAACTGTAACCATTTCGTTCTCTTGTTGTGCAGACATCTACAAAACAACCGCTTGAACGGCAGTCTTCCAGATTGGCTATTTAGACTGAAAAACCTTAAGGAATTGTATGTCAATCTACCCTGGTTAAGATAATTTTATGGCATTAGAAGCATTTTATGACTAATATAATATAACAGTAATTTTTCCCACTAACAGATTTATAGAGAACAATAATTTCAGCGGTGTCATTCCTGCAGAACTTCTTTTGCCTTCGCTGAAATTCAGGTAATTTAATATCTTATTTCTTTATTTTTCGTATTGCCTAGGAATTTCATTCTGATATGTTCAAAGTCTAGATTTTTCCTTGCAATGATTATACTTAAACGGCTAAAAGTTTATTCTCTTTATTTGGTGTGTTGCAGATACTCTGGCAACAACGACCTTTGTATAGGTATAGATAAGGGAAAATGTATCAAAGAAATTCAAGAAACCGGAAATATTTCAAGAAAGGGCAGAGTGAATGTTATCCTTGCAGTAACGATCAGCTCAGGTTTAATAATCGCTTTGGGGTTGGTGGTGGGCATTGCTGTATATCGGAAGAATTTAAGAGCAAAACAACGTCCCAATGAAGGTTACCAAATAACCTGAATTTTAAGTATGATATTCTACTACAGAAAATCGCGGTTGGCTTCCTAGGAAATGAAGAGTTTTTAAATAATACCTAGCAAATTTGTTTGCATTGCAGGCAACCCGATTATGATGCCGAATCGAACAATATCCCGTGCCTTTACTCTACAAGAGATGATTGCAGCCACGGAAAATTTTAGTAGACAGATCGGGCAAGGTGGATTTGGATCTGTGTTTTTGGGTAAATTGCCAAATGGAAAGGAGATAGCTGTAAAGGTTCTCTCATTCTTCTCCAAACAAGGCGTTCACCAATTTCAGAATGAGGTAATTCTGACATTCTTAAGCCATGTACGATTCAATTTATGTTTGAGATAATGCCTCATTTATGATGCATACTAAAGTTTAGGGATTGGTTTGGTTTGTTGGAGGATGTTGAGAGATTCTCTCAACCTCTCTCTCTGAGATTAGAATTAGTTGGATCTCAGCAGCACTATAAATATTGTGATGTATTCGTTTGATTTGATATAGAGTAATAGATTATATTATTTGTGTGTAATTATGTGTGTAATAGCTGCTCTGTCTAATTTTAATATGGTATCAGAGCTTGGTTGGGCTTAATCCCTCACGGGAGTACCCAGGAAGATGTGAGAGATATGAGATTGAGTATGTTGTAGAAGAGTAGCTTAGTGTAGATATATGATTGTTTGCCAGTTGTTTAACCAGAGTGTAAGAATTTCGATTTGAATTTAGCAAAATTTCGGTTGCAGAAATTGTTTGAAACGAAGGGTTTCCTGAGTTAACTCGATTCGACCACACGACCTGCTACAATTTGATTGGGATTCCTCAGAACTGAACATTGGTACGGATTCCTCAGGAGCACAGGTTTTTTCTGGTATTTGCTGATCTGGGAACATTTGATACATTGAATATGGGGATTTGTAATCCAATTGTTAGAAGACGCTTCCAATCCAGAGGCATATATTCAAACCCTCATTCCATTTGAATGAGAGATTGCTACTAATATGCATTTGAAGATTGTTGCGGTAGATTCGCCTCCCAGATATGTTAAATTAGCTGCCATAAAAGAGAAAAATAAAGTGGCTGTCGAGAGCCACTACCGACACAATGTGCTGCTTTCTGTCTAATTTCCCCTGAAATTGCAAGTTTCAACTGGGTGACTTCTGCCAGATGGGCTTCCTGACCTGGGGCAAGGGCTCTTGATAACTTCCTCCTCAATCCACGCAGATAAGAAAGAGAAATTGTGAACAAAGCCAATGCTAGAGAATTGTGAACAAACACAATGCTTGAGAAATTGTTAACAAAGCCAAAGCAATTTCAGTGACAGTGAAGAATTTACTCTTTTGTTATAAAACCAAAATCATTTCTCTGCCCTCCTTTTTTGAACCCGCAACCAGATGACAGGAAAAGGTGGGATCGGTTAGGCTTAACCACGAGTACGACGATGGAGATGGTGAAGCTTCTGAAGGTGATTCTCACTGCGAATCCTTGGCAGATTCCAGTGCGAAAACATTGCAGCGTCGAAGTATTCTCCGAATCTTTATTGGGAATTTCAGATCGTCGATGAAGGGGAATGCAGCGACAGATCGGTGTTTGAATTTCGTTTTTTTTGTGGAGTGTGTATCTTGTTCATATGTAGAATTTCATGAATTTGTTGTTGTGAGATTTGTGTAGTGCAGAACCGATTATTGAACAATTTAGCATCATTTAAATTAGTCGTTCTCGACGTTCTTCTGTGCTGAGAGAACAATTGGCTAATTTGATTATGTGAATTTTTTATATGTTGATGGGTTTTTTTGTTCCTCGGGGCTTCAAGAGCATCGGTTACAGGTTATACAATGAGATCCTATGTGTAAAGGTCACTTTGTAGGATTGATCGCTGATCATATTCTGTACCTAGAATATTTTCCTATAGACTGTTGAAATTTATTCTTCGAGGTTATTTCACAGATGGAAATATTTCAATAGAATAGTTTAGTGTCGAGACTCTTCTTCGGGGGTGTCAAGATTTTTTAATCTTACAAATTCAGCATTGTTGGTGAGAAGCGGGTGTACTTTAAATGAGTTGAAAGGTAAGCTCGAAGATGTGGAGAAAGAAAGAGCGAAGTCCAGAAGATTGTAGTGGTGGAATTTAAGTGAGACGAGATGGACAAATACAATACAATTTTGTAATTGTGATTTTAATATTGTGAGTTTTAACAATGTAGGCATTAAGGAGGTGTTTGAGATAATGCCTCATTTATGATGCATTAGTTTAGGGATTGGTTTGGTTTGTTGGAGGATGTTGAGAGATTCTCTCAACCTCTCTCTCTAAGATTAAATTAGTTGGATCTTAAGCCATTATAAATATTGTGATGTATTCGTTTGATTTGATATAGAGTAATGATTATATTATTTGTGTGTATTCATGTGCAATAGATGCTCTTGTCTAATTTTAATAATTTAAGCATATCTTTTTAACGGCACCGACATCGACGGTGATGTGCGGCAGCACTCATAAATAAGATAATGATATGTGCTTCACTTGATAAAAAGAAATTGATATCTTTACTATGTTGGTAATGAGTGCTGATTAACAGGTTGATCTTCTTTTCAAAGTGCATCACAAAAAGTTGGTAGCTTTACTTGGATACTGCAGTGAATCCAGAGACCTGATGCTTATCTACGAGTACATGGCTGGAGCATCATTAAGAGACCGCCTTTATGGTAAATATCTTGCTGCTCAATACTGTCCGAATGATTTGCTGCGTGTTAACAGGAATTACTGCGAATCTGCGATGACCAAAATATTAAATGTCTTTTTTCAGGTACAAGCCCAGAAATTTCCGAACTCACTTGGAAAGCACGGCTTAAAATAGCATTAGATGCCGCCCAGGGTATCTCTTTAAATGGCCCATTTTATTATGAATTTGATTACATCTAAATTATTCAATTTATACAATCCAGCATATAATCATGTTTCTCACTTAATGTGGCCGCGACTTTTATTTGAAGGACTGGAATACTTGCACGTGGGTTGCACGCCAAAGATAATCCACAGAGATGTCAAGACCGCTAACATTCTTCTGGACAGCACTTTGAATGGAAAACTCGCCGATTTCGGTCTCTCAAAGATGACAAGTGAAGGGGAGGTTACTCATGTTACCACTACGGTGAAAGGAACTCCAGGATACCTCGATCCAGAGTAAACCTGGATACATATAACATGCATTCACTCTCTTTGCAATATTGTTGAAGCTGAACGAATTCAATTAATTAACGAAGACTCTGGATTTGTTTGGCAGGTATTTTCGCACTCACCAGTTGACTGAAAAGAGTGATGTATATAGTTTTGGAGTTGTTCTACTGGAGATCGTATGTGGGAGACCACCTATAAATGCAAATTTGACGGACGAGGAGCTGAACCTCATTCAATGGGTAAGAAATGGAATGGGATGAAATGTCGTTACCGTGCAAGATTAATAGTATAATATGTTTATTAAGTGCATTTTTCTGCTACGGACTAATGGTATCTTTATGTGTTCGTATTTGAAAGGTGGCATCTTACGTTAAGAGGGACGAAAATCCGGCGGAAATAGAAGAGATCATAGATAAGAGGTTGAGTGGAAACTACGTCATGGAATCTGTTACCAGTATTGTGAAAGTAGCACTGACATGTGTGGAACCAAAACCATCGTTGAGGCCGACGATGAGTGAAATTGTAGGAAAGATAAAAGAAGCCCTCCTTCTTGAAAACGGAAATAATTCTCCTCCTCCAGAGACGGAGAGGACTCCCACGGAGTTTGGAGATATCCGTGTACTACGAGGGGACACAAGTCGACCGGAAAATATGGAATGGGGTGATAATAGCTCCAACCTCCCCCATGTAGGAAGATGAGTTCAATTTTTTCAATAATGTTTCACCGTAATATATCACACGGACATGGGTAAAGCAAGTAAAATTCCTCCTTATTCCTAAAATCATATTTTGTGTATATTGTAATTCTTGGGCAAAACAAATAAGTTCTCTCTTATTCATAGATCATTTTTATTATTGAACTGTTTTTAATATATCGTTTTTTAATAATTTATAAATAAACTAAAATATTTTTTATAATTTTTTATATATATTACAATGTAAAAAACATTTTATAAATAAAAATAAATCACTATAATAAAAATTTAATAAAAATGTATTATCCTAATAAATATTAATGTACGTGGCAATAAATGATCTCTAAACCAAATCGAGAAAGTTATGAATTTATTGGCTGGCTTTTGTCTGCCACCCCATCAGTAGTATCAGTGAGATGACATGCAGTGGTCACCTGCCGCTCCATCAATAGTATGAGTGAGATGGATCACGGTGGTCACCCAGCGGTACTCGTACTCGTCTGTATTATAGGAATTATGAATCTATTAGCCCCAAGTTTAAATTATTATTTTTTTATACATCTTGATAGGGGAGAGGGGTCAATGCTCGAACACCTCGGTGATTGGACCCGGGGGGGCCACGTAAGGAGCTACAGCATGTCATGTGCGTGTTCCTACATATACTAGAGTTCATGTGGCGGGCATGTCAATGGAATCCCGGTCTCTTACCTTTCCTGTGGTCGTCTCTCGCCATGTTGTGGAAGCTTCGATGAAGCCTCATTTCTTGCCAGTGTTTGGTTCTTGTCGTTCTGGCTCCGTTCCTTGCGACCGTTTCATACGATGTCAGCGCACCACCTGCTTGTTAGCACACTCCGCTCCATCGTTATGGTGCCCATGATCTCCTAGCTCGAGCTCCCTTGGTCCTGGTTCGGCCGTGACGACATTAAAATTGTTAGTGGTTTATGCTCTATGATTGTTCACACTGGGTTGTGTATTCGTTCAACCTCGCTTCTGTGGTGGTTTAACCTTGGAGCTGTGGTGGTTATACCTTGGCGCTGTGTAGTTTAGGGTCAGATCTTTGCTCTTTATGCTCGGCTCTGTTTTGTCATACCTCAGCCCTGTGGTGGTTTTACCTTCGCCCTTTCATAGTTTTATTCGGCTCTGTAGTGGTTTTACTTGGCTCGGCCCAGTGGTGGTTTTTCTCGGCTCTGTGGTGGTGGTGATCATACCTCGGCTCCATGGTGGACATACCTCGGCTCTGTGGTTCGGCGCTTCGTGTTTTACAGGTCTGTATGTTGCAAATTTTGTTTTCAGGTGCGTTTTTCAGCTCTGGATGCTGTGAATTGTGCTTTCATGTGCGTTAGTCTGTTAGTTTTAAGTGTTTTGCATTTTTTTTAACGTTGGTTCTCTGTGAATGATTGTGTTTTTGATTTTTTGCAGGTTAGTGCAGAAGCCAAGGACAATGCAGTTGGCTGGCAAGGCAAGGAGGAAGGCCAGGAGGGAGAGGAATTGGATGAGAGGAGTTTTAAGGTAGGACTCTGTCCTACCAATGATATGTATGTGTTTGTAAACACATTTAACCTTAAGGAGATGTTCTCTGTTGAGCTTCTTTACTGTGGTTTTACTGTGTTTTACTGTTGTTTTACTGTGTTTTACTGTGGTTTACTGTGGTTTAGGGTTTTACTGTGGTTTTACTGTCTGTAGGGTTTAGGGTTTTAATTGGAAAATCGAGAGTTTTACTGTTGTCTCTCTCATTGGAAAATCATAATTAGGTTTACTATGGTTTAGGGTTTTAATTGGAAAATCAGTATTACCTCTCTTGCTTATCATAAGGGGTATTTCTCTGCTTATGAATTTTAAGTCTTCTCAGTTACATGTGAAAGCAATGCAATTCAGTGTTTTATTGATACTCAATGGGGAAATTCTGTGCTGGAAAAACGATAGTATTGGACTTTACTGAGACCCAATTGGGATTTTGATTAGGGGCCATTGATTTATATCGGCCACGAGATTTGGGTTTTATTCTGATCCATTACTATTTGCGGTTCTGATAAAAGAGGTTGGTTCCTTAATCAAGTACGTGTTCCAGAGATATAGGTTCTATTGACTCAATGGGGATTGGATTCTTTCCTTTATGGAGGCTACCAATGACTGTATTGTGCATTTGATGAAACTTTTAGGCTTTTGGTGTGGGAATTTGATCACAGTATCTTTACTTCTTATGAATTTTAAGTCTTCTCAGTTACATGTGAAAGCAATGCAATTCAGTGTTTTATTGATACCCAATGGGGAAATTCTGTGTTGGAAAAATGGGAGTATTGGAATTTAATGATACCCAATTGGGATTTTGATTATAGGTCATTGATTTATATCAGCCACAGGATTTGGGTTTTATTCTGATCCATTACTATTTGCGGTTTTGATAAAAGAGGTTGGTTCCTGTTTCAAGTACGTTTTCCAGAGATATAGGTTCTATTGACTCAATGGGGATTGGATTATTTCCTTTATGGAGGCTACCAATGACTGTATTGTGCATTTGATGAAACCTTTTAGGCTTTTGGTGTGGGAATTTGATCACAGTATCTTTAGGGTTTCTTACCGTGGATGTTTATTTATTTAGGGATTGCAAAAAAATGAGTTTGATGGGTTGTAAGTTCAGCCTCAGTTTTATGGCACCAAGATCCATGCCGTAATATATAAGAATGACACCCATTAGGTCTCTTCCTTGGGCTTTATTGTATTTTTATTTTGTTCGACAAGATGATTCTTCTTATCATTGTGCTCCAAGGGTGCCTTGTCCCTAATTTGGGAATCTTACGATGCAATGTAACCAGCTCAAAAGACTCTAGAGAGATCTGTTCGGCTAAGAAGCCATGGTTGCAAGTATTTACTCTGCTAAAGTTGCCTATGACTTGCACCTGACTCAATGTTTTGGAATGACCCACTTGCATGGGCTAGACTACTGCCCATGAAGAACGAAATGTGTTCCTAAGAAATTTCAATCTTTCTAGCGAGTTAAAAATACCTTCGCTTTACCATCCAACCAAGTTTGACCGATTTAGTTGCTTTTGTTTAGATTGCACTTGAACATTATAACGTAGGATTTCAAGAGTTGTATAATACTATTAGTCTTTACTCTTGTCATTGTTGCAATTCTATTTTACACGATTGCTCTTTTGGACTGGTTTATTGTATTTAGATATTTTTTGAATCACTTGACATTTAGATATATTACAATTCATCTCTCATCTTAATTGAATCACTTCAATTCAGTAAAAGATGGGCAATGATTTAGTTGCTTTTGTTTAGATTGCACTTGAACATTATAACATAGGATTTCAAGAGTTGTATAATACTATTAGTCTTTACTCTTGTCATTGTTGCAATTCTATTTTACATGATTGCTCTTTTGGACTGGTTTATTGTATTTAGATATTTTTTGAATCACTTAACATTTAGATATATTACAATTCATCTCTCATCTTAATTGAATCACTTCAATTCTGTAAAAGATGGGCAACGATTTAGTTGCTTTTGTTTAGATTGCACTTGAACATTATAACGTAGGATTTCAAGAGTTGTATAATACTATTAGTCTTTACTCTTGTCATTGTTGCAATTCTATTTTACAAGATTACTCTTTTGGACTGGTTTATTGTATTTAGATATTTTTTGAATCACTTGACATTTAGATATATTACAATTCATCTCTCATCTTAATTGAATCACTTCAATTCAATTATGAATTCAATTTCTTTGTTCAATTATGAATTCAAAAATCTGATATAGGCTAAGGCTATAACTTCAATTGCTCCCTGTGTTGATCTAACTGATATAGGCTAAGGCTATAATGTCTCGATCAAGAATCAATTGCTCCCCGTGTTGATATACTTGCCCGCCACGTGAAAGGCATGCGAACGAACAGCTGACGTACATGAAGTGGCCCTCCTTGCATGGCCCCTGGTCCAGTCAGCGCTGAGGTGTTCGGGCACTGACCCCTACCGCCTATATAATCTCACAATCCTTTAATTATAGTTTTTACTGACAGTCATAAGAAACATTAAATCAATCTTTTTATGCAGTATTGCACATTAAGTATGGTATGTTGAGCTTGATAAAAACATTTTAAATATTTTGAATTAGGATGTGGGTATTCTGGGTACTGCATAATTTAATTTACTTTAAGACATCTACTTAACAGGATGCAATGCAAGACCACTTCATCTCTCATCTTAATTGAATCACCTCTGTATAGTGTTCAATTATGAATTCAAAAATCTGATATAGGCTAAGGCTATAACTTCAATTGCTCCCTGTGTTGATCTAATTGATATAGGCTAAGGCTATAATGTCTCGATCAAGAATCAATTGCTTCCCGTGTTGATATACTTGTTATTTAACATGATATTTGGTATCTGTTTCTATTCATCAAAGAGCATGTAATGTTCAAGGGATAGTTTGTTTAGATGCAATCAGATTGTTTTGTTAATGATGTTCAATTCAATTATGAATTCAATTTCTTTGTATAACCACCACAGAGCCGAGGTATAACCACCACAGAGCTGAGTATGTTAACCTCCTTTTTATTGAGTGATTTTCACCTCCTTTTTATCGAGTGATTTTGATTGATGAATTTTGCAATGAATTTTGATGATACTTGTTATTTAACAGGATTAGATGCAATCAAGGGATAGTTTGTTTAGATGCAATCAGATTGTTTTGTTAATGATGTTCAATTCAATTATGAATTCAATTTCTTTGTTCAATTATGAATTCAAAAATCTGATATAGGCTAAGGCTATAACTTCAACAGATTAACAAAATTGTAGGATTTAGAAACTGTTTGATATGTAGGAATTATAAACTGTTTGATATGTAGGAATTATGAACTATTTGATATATAACTTCATAAAAAATCTGATATAGGCTAAGGCTATAACTTCAACAGATTAACAAACTTGTAGGATTTAGAAACTGTTTGATATGTAGGAATTATAAACTGTTTGATATATAACTTCATAAAAAATCTGATATAGGCTAAGGCTATAACTTCAACAGATTAACAAACTTGGGGGATTTAGAAACTGTTTGATATGTAGGAATTATAAACTGTTTGATATATAACTTCATAAAAAATCTGATATAGGCTAAGGCTATAACTTCAACAGATTAACAAACTTGGGGGATTTAGACATTGTTTTATACATACCAATTTGAAAATGTTTGTAGCTTCCCAAACATCCATGTATGTTATCATTAGCAAACCTATTTGACCCTTACCAAAATCATAGTGTCTTGTAGTTACAAAAATTAAGTCATGGCACCTCTATGCTTGATGGCTTCCATTTCTTGCATTGCCCAAGTATGGTGGACTACCCAACATTGGATGATTAGGATGTGCCTGAATGTTGGCATATGGTTGACTCCAATTTGCTCCATGTAGCCATGGTGGGACTGAGTAGCCCAAGTGTCCACTTGTGTTACTAACCCCAGCACTGACTGCAGGTGTCATATAAACACAATTAGGATTCAAACCTACACTGGTAGGGGTATAAGAGGTGGGCCTAACCCCTGCCTGATAGCTAGGGACTTGGATGTTAATCAGGTCTTGGAATGATGGTGTATGCTCTGCAATGTGGTCCAGCGTGTTAGACATCAACCTATTTGCCTCAAACTGTCTTGAACCATGTTCTTCTCTGCTTGTCACCCCTTGTCCTTTTTCCAACTCTTGCTGAACCTTTCTTGCCTTTCTCTGTTGCCTTGCCAATTTCTTTTGATGTTCCTTCTCTTCCCTTGCTTTTTGTCTTTCCAACCTTTCCTTTGCTCGAGCTTCTGCTGTTGCAATCCTTGCAACCCTCTTTTCATTGGCTAACTCCTTCTTTCTCTTTTTAGTTTCCTGAATTTCATTATTTTTACGTTCAGACTCGAACATTAAATTCATATAGTCTTTAGATGTGAGCAATTGTGAACTCCTCCCTAAACGAAGATAATCTGAGGCTGAGTTCCTTGATGAGGCCTTCACTCTCTCTACTGGTAGCTTTAGGAATGCACCAAGTAATCTCTGCTTTTCCAGACCTGCCTGCTGGATTTCATCTTCTGGGACAACTGAATGGCCCCCATTGTTGTCTTCTTCAGGTACTTCATGCTGAATAGGCTCCTCTTCTAGTGATCCATTTTCCACAAAATAATGAACAAGTTCGGTGTTCAACCCTGATGGTTGTGAAGGCATGTCCATGCTTTCATCCTCATTGGTGGTAGATACATTATTTCCAGTGATATTCATCACGGCCTCTGCCAGCCATGATGGTGCACTTACTTGGGTTGGCATGGTCAATTGCTCATTGTCAGCTGCATCAGTGGGTGTCACAGCCTCATTGATATTGTTAGTTGGTTCATCACTGAACTGTGTCTCACTGACATGCTCAACATCATCACCACCACAGAAAAACCCTTCAGAAAGGGACATTATACCTTCAGCAGCAGCTACATCTTCTTGGGCACCAACATGCTATTCTAAGTTCTCTACTTCTTGACCTTCCACTTCAAATGCTTGGCTACATGTGGTATCATGCATAAGAGCATCATAATTGAGTGGCCATATACCAGTCCTCCTAAATCCAGCCTTGATATTAGAAGGTGTGAGAGCCCTTTTAAATGCTTTGCTAGCAAGCTCAGCTAGCTCAAACCTCTTTACTTCCACCCCTGGGTTCTTTGCCATCCATGAAGCTCGCTCGACCCTGAAATAGTTCTTGAAAGGCCTAAACACGCTCACATCAAGGGGCTGCAATCTGTGAGTAGTATGAGCTGGCAATGTTAACAGGTCAATGCCCAACTTATTGGCCTCCTCGATTGTCTGCACAGCCATGTGGCTTCCATGGCCATCTAAAATCATCAAGTGCTTGTTTTCAGGCGAGACACCACCCGGTACAGAAGCAGCAAAGTGGCAAAGCCAATTTAGGAACAGTTCCTTTGTCATCCATGCATGTGGATGTGCAGCCATGCATGCCCCTAGTTCACAATTCTGTATATAATTTTTTAGTTGAGTTTTACCTTTAAATAGATAAAATCCTGGTATAGATGAACCAATTGCATTGACACAGGCAAGAATTGTGATCCACTCCCTGCTCTTAGGCAATATCTTAGGCACATTTCTACTCCCTCTCTTGGAAATTACCCGCATACCGCAATTTCTTCCTGCCTGTAAGCTTGTTTCATCACAGTTCCATATATGGTCTGGGGCATATGAGTGCTGGTCATATGCAGCAGAAAGAGTGTTATAGAACTTGGAAACAATTGCAGGGCGTAGATTTAAAGCCCGGTCTCTGTCAAGGCCCTCTGTTGTACGTAACACAAGGTCTGGATGCCTCTTTTTAAACCCACTCCACCATGAATTACCAGGAAAACCATCTTTAAAGGGGTTTGGCCTCCCTTGACATATTTGAGCTACAGTGGATTTAAGTTGGATAAGCTCTAACCCATGTCCCAATTGGGCCATCTCCTTACACCACTCCACCACCTCATCTTCCTCCTCTTCAGTCATGACTATAACAGGCCCTCTACGCTTTGTATTAGTCAACCCATTTGTCCAATAATGTATGTTAGAGGCAGCAATACCATGTTTTTTGGCTGGTGCATGGATTGAATATCCCTTAAACTCGATGTCATCAATTGCTGCAAGCATGTCTTCCTTCGTCCAGCCTCTGATTGCACTAATTTTCTTTGTTGAAATTGCACCTTGTATTGTGGTCGAAGGTGGTTCTGTGGCTGATGGTGGGCTGGGATGATCTGCAACCACAGGGTCCTTTTCAACTGCATTACTAGGAGCAATGGGAGCATTGACATCATCATCTGATGAACTGCTCCGCAGTTGGGCCCCCCTTCTCCCTCGCCTCCTGTTCCTTATCCGATCTGCAACAGAAACTCTTGGCATGGCTACAACCTGCAATTTCCAACATCGTTAAGAAATTTGATAAGTATTACATCACAACTGTATAGAGTAAACTATAATTATGTATGAATTCCAAAATTTCTACTAATAACATGAAATCTTTCAGTTGTTTGTTGTGAATTAATTGGCATTGAAGTATTACTTGTCAATTATGTATTACTTGTAATATCAACATCAGAAAGATATGTGATACCTACATGGATGTTAGCTACATGGACTTGTCTAAAATCAGTAAGTGCCTATTTTAAAATGGACTTATATTTGGACATGGACTGTGTGTTAGAACTATTTTTATTGAAAGATTTTATTCAATATAAAGTCAATATCCAAATCTGCTTAATAAGCACAACAAAAGGAGGAGGCAACTACATTTATATTGTAGGCAACTAGAAATGTATGTTTGTTGTGAATTAATTGACATTGAAGTATTACTTGTCAATTGTGTATTACTTGTAATATCAACAGGAGAAAGATATGTGATACCTACATGGCTATTAGCTACATGGACTTGTCTAAAATCAGTAAGTGCCTGTTTTAAAATGGACTTATCTTTGGACATGGACTGTGTGTAGGCGTTCAAGGCTTATGAATCCTTTTTTTTTTCTTAGGAAAACCCTCTGCCCGATAGGCACTGTTCCTATGTAGTTAGTAGGTTGTTGTTCTTATAAATTTTGAAGGGCACTGTTCCTATGTAGTTAGTAGGTTGTTGTTCCTATGTAGTTAGTAGGCACTGTTCCTATGTAGTTAGTAGGTTGTTGTTCTTATGTAGTTAGCAGGCACTGTTCCTATGTAGTTAGTATGTTGTTGTTCTTATAATTTTTGAAAGATTTTACTCAATATAAAGTCAATATCCAAATCTAGTTAATAAGCACAACAAAAGGAGGAGGCAACTACATTTATATTGTAGGAAACTAGAAATAGCTACATGGACTTGTAATGGCCTGAACGTTGTTAGCTGCATGGACTTGTAATAGCCTGAATGCTGTTAGCTACATGGACTTGTAATAGCCTGAACGCTAACAACTACATTTGCTCCACATAAATTGATGTACTGTTCTTAGGGGACTGTGTGTTGGAACAATTTCTTGAAAGATTTTACTCAATACTGGACTTAAAGGTTTAGAAAAATTCCAACTTGAAATTTGGAGTAGCTAATTAGTAAGCTAGTTTGAACACTCATAGCTTCTTTAATCTATGTGATTTTCTCAACTAAAATAATGATAAAGTACTCAATATCTTGAATAACATTATTGAAGAACAACGAAATACCTGTATGTCTCCAGCAATGCTCTAGCAACTGATGAAGAGAGTGAATGTAACACTGTGCACACACACTATCTGGAATGTAACACTGTGCACACACTCTGTCTGGAATGTAACACTGAGCACACTCTGTCCTCTGTCTGTATGTCTGGAACACTGTCTGAAAAGGATTGTATGTCTGCAAAATGGAAACTCACTGTCTGAAAACTCACTTTCTGAAAACTGTATGTCTGCAAAATGAATGGAACACTGTCTGAAAACTCTGAATGTATGTCAACAGTATTTTAAGAGTATAATGAATGCCTCAAATGCAGTAAGAGTTGATGTTTTATAGTTTTATGATCTAGAATTTAATTGGTAGGGAAGATTGGCATGGATTGCCATCTCCCAAATTTAATTGTGTGTTGTGGATTGATTTGTACATGATCCAATGGCTGAAAATATTTCATGGTTGATCCTTGTGCTTTCCTGAATTTAATTCCTGAATTGAAATGCTTTCCTGAATTTAATTCCTGTAATTCCAGGGCTGTTGTGTTTAATTCTTGAAATGAAAGGTTGGGTGAACTATTTCCTGAATTGAATGGTGTCATTTAATGTCTTCAATAGGTTGAATGGTTAAACAAACATGTAGATATTGCTGACAGACATTTCACCTATTTTTGTGCAGGTGGTACTCAATCTTTGTGCAGGGGTTACCCAGTTTTTGTCCAGCTGTTATTCAGCAATGAGATGTAGTCCCCCAATGCAAAATCAGTGGGGGACTGTTTGATGGGATAACTGTACTTTTGGATGGGTAGCATTGTAATGTTTTGTAGTGCATTTTGCCTTAGTTGGTAATTCAGAACTGGAGGTACTTGAGACAATAGGTCTTGTCAACTTGTGATGTTAGACTTGGTGTATGATAGTTGTTGTTCTAGTAAAAAACTAGGCCCATTTTGGACATATTTATATAACTTATATAACTTATTATCAAATATTTATGTGCATATTATCAAATATTTATGTGCATATTTTAGTGAGTTTTGCAAGAATTCACAGCCGAAGGCGTTTTCCATTGCGGGCTTGGGGTGAGAAAACACTGTTCACCCCAGTGAATGAGAGACACTTTTGCATAGCGCATGGAGCCAGTTAAATTTTTACATGTGGCAGCTCCTGAACCAATAAAATTGGTCGATCTGGTCCAATTAGGTTTTTACATGTGGCAACTCGATCTGGGGACCAGGTGTTGATTCCAAATTTCAAACTCTCAAATTTAGATTTGCAGAATGAAATCTACACGGCAAATCAATTCCGATATTATTTCCTGCAAACATCGTTTTTCAACTCCAGGCACAAAACGATTTAATGCAACCATTTAATGTGCATTGAACACAACGATATTGGCGACTTGCAGCTGGCAGAATATTGCCAACTTGCAGCTTGCATTGAAGACTACGCGATTGCCGACTTGCAGCGTTCAATCGACTTGGATGTGCTGCTTAAATAGACTGCCATCTAACAAACATAGTGCCTACTTCAAAACTTCAGCTCCTACGACTTCAAACATAGTGCCTACTTCCGACTTCCAGCTCCACCCTGACTTCCAGCTCCAGCCTGAAGAAGAACTTGTCCGACTTTCAGCTCCAGCTTGAAGAAGACAAATTGCTGGTAAGCTTCGAATAATTGTTAGGTCAGATTTGTGTTTAACTTCTATAGAATGTTTTTCAAAACGTAATTCCAGAATGTGAAATAGCTACAGGATTAGAAAGAATTAAGAAAAAAACATCTGTGTTGTGAAAATTTGTGAATATATGAGGAACAAAACTGTTGAAACAGAAAGTCAAAGTCGTTCATGTAAATTCGTTGTAAAATGATCCTTTCAAAGAACTAACTTGCATTAAACTGAAGTGGAGAACCGAAAGTTCTTACAGGATGAGAAAAGAGGGATATTTGCTCAGGAAAATTCAATGATGAAAGGATATTCGTGCTGAATATTTTGAATCGTTGCATAATTCAATGACGAAAGCATATTCATGCTGAATATTTTGAAATTGCTGCAAAATTCAAAGAAAACATATTCATGGTGGGGGATTTAGAGTCCCAAAGCTAAAATTACATAAATTTATGCATAAAAGGCCTAGATACAGCTACAGCCAGGGCTGCTTGCTCCAGCTTAGTCGCCTAGCTTAAAACCAAGATACCCAATAGATCAAAATTACCAACTCATTAATACAAACATCAGCATGAAACATCCAGTCACCACCTTGGCATCAAGCAACTCCAACCATCTGACCCTCCAGATGTGTTAAATCTTTGTCAGTTACTTAATAGCTCAGTTCATAAACATCTGAGCTTGAAAAATGTGAAGTCGTTGAGGTTAATTACTCACTGACTTGCTTCAGACTCTTAAAAGAATTATTTTCAGAATAGAATGAAACTAATTTATCAAAATAGAATCAAATTATTGTACTTAATTAGATAGGGATTTTATCATTTGCCTGTCTGTAGTCTGCACAGTTAAATTTAACATTAAAGTTAACATACAGGTCTGGCCAGATCAACCAGTCTCTACTCATTACATAAGAACATCTTATCAATGAAGCTTTTTTGCAGATGTCATTCTACAAACAACAGCCAGTTGAAAAAAATAACATAGCTCTGTGTAGGGTTCTGACCTCTGACCACCAATATTGAAGCCAGTTTTCGTCTTGATTTTCAACTTAGTATCTCTTACCTGCAGACCAAGATGTGAAAAACACGAAGGAAAACAAAGTTGGCCGAAGCTTCATTTATAGTTATAGAATTCTGTCTTTTTTTTTTCATTTCCTTTTTAGCACTCAAGAAAACAAGATGCAAGTCTTTGGACATAGTGAACATAGAACCCAATCCCTCTGATCTACGCTTCATATTTACCAACAAAGCTGAGAAATGTTCGGGCACATATTGATTTGAGACTAGTGTCTCTTACCTGTAGACCAAAATGTGAAAGAATAGGAGAGGAAAGAAAAGTCAGTTGAAAGCTTCATTTGTTACAGAATTCTGTCTTCTTTTTCAATTTCCCCTTTCCACGCACTAAAGAAAACCCGATTGTCTTTTTGCTCTCTCCTATTAATTAACTTTCTTGGACGTTCTGAGCATTGAACCCAATCGCTCCGATATATGCCCCATCTTTACCAACAACTGCAGAACTTCAGAAGAGTTAATGGTAGTCATGACCTAATCTACTCTCAAAATTGCTACAGGATTAATTGCAATTTGCAGCAGATTGGATTTCTAATTTCCTCTACCTTGCTGAAGGAAATTGTTGGAAATCAGGGTTTGGAACGTAAATGCTTGAGGAAACCCAGACATTTGGTTTGAAGAATCCACTCCCAGACTATGTGAATTGCCATCCTCTAAGAAGCCAATATTTTTAAGACCTATCTGACTACGAACGGCATCATTAGTTGATTCCAGTACTGTGCCATTTGCTCCTGGGCCAATTGAAGGGGTGTCACTGTTACTGTGAATGGATCCAACAACTTCCGTACCCGCCAGAATCCCTGAAACATTAGCACAAGCATTTGAAAAGCCTGATACTGAATTAGCCCTCATTTGGTTATGTGGAGCCAGGAACTGGGCAACCATATTCCGTTCACTGAAGCGAAATGGTGTCAAAGAGTTCGTTGTTTACGTGTTTAGTGTTTTCTTAAGAGAGCCAGAGGCACGTGTGCCTCATGCAAAGCGCAAACATGCATGAAGTCCACCGTTAAGTCAGTCTGTGCATTATATCATAAGAAACACATGTAATTACACGCGATGGAATCGAACTTATTAAAATCTATTTATAGTTTCTGTAAAAATAACTATATTGACATGTGCATAGCATTACATATACCCACTTGCTTGAGTTTTAACTGGCAATGACTTCTTTCACTTCAAGCGTTCATTGAAATTTATGTTCTCATCTGAAAGATCGATGGCAATGCTTCCCATGATAATGCTTCTATACGCCTGATCAAAAGATCAATAAAATATTATTTTCCTATAGATTATAATCTTATCTCCTTTTTTAGTTTACGTGCAAAGCCTTTTTGTTCTATTCTATTAGTGGAAAAGTCTTTACAAAACATCCATGACTGTATAGTTGGTTTTGCAGGGCACTGCAGTATAAAAAATTATCACTCTATGAAAAATCTTGTTTTGAGATAATCCAGTAAGCAACATAATCGAAATATTTGTAGACCACCCCTTTTTTAATAACATATGTTTTCTTTGAACATTAATATTATCAAGGCATGTACATGTAGGCCATTTTTACAGAAGGGTGGGTCACATTTGTGGCACCTGCAAGCTAAGGAATCATCTGCTACTGGGAGGAGGATAATTAAACTATCCATCGGCTTATATTGTCTGTACCATTTCCGAATTACTTTCCGCCTGCTTTGATCATTTTGAATATGGTTTAAAATAACTCTTCATCACGTGTTCAATTAAGTCGATCAGTTCAAAGACTATGTGCTTCGCTTGTGCTGTTCGCTATAATGTTTTTTATGTTGGGTAGTAATTTAGTTCACATTGAATGGACGAGTTTTGTTTATTTTTGGTATTCTTGATTCAGCTTTTACATGTTGATTAAAGACAACTATTTAAATCCTTTTTGGTTTTCTGAAATTTCCCTTTCATAATAATAACTTCATTTTTTTATTTATTTTTTTGGGTTCTAGTTTGAATGCTTCTGGTCAACACAAGAAATTCCATCATTGAAGCAGATATATCACATATATATCCCTTGCTAGAAGTGCACCCTTTGGTTAAGTAGCCATGGTTTGGGGGTATACCTCTTTTGCCAAATTCCCTAGGATTTGCACCTAGCCCCCATTGCATTAAACGGCTCACTTGTGGTGACACATTGGCCTACTTGAGGGGATTTGAACCTCCGTGGAAGGAGTGACACCCCCCCCACCCTACCAACGACCCAAGATCCCATTGACATAATTTGTAATAACAATATGGAACTTTAGTATTACTTAACTTTCTCATTTACATACTCGTTAGTGTTTCTGGTCTGTAAGTTGCATTGGATGCTAATGAACAGTTTGCTACAATAGATTTAAATGTTATCCCTGCAAATACAATGATGCTATATTATGCTGTGCAGTAATTTTACTCATGCATAAGTTTTTAACAGATTTCTTTTAGGCTAAAATAATGCTTCTTTAAAACTCTATTCATAAAAAAAATATGGTCAACATTTCATACAAAAATGGGTGGGTTGCATAGCATCATCCATAGCATCTGTCCTTCGCTTCTGCTGTTTGACTATGATACTAAACAGAAATCAAGATAACCGGTTTAGAAAATTAAAAATTAAATTATTAACAATGGAAACATATTGAAAATTTATCTAAAATCAACATGATTAGTTCATAAAACTAAATTATTAACAATGGAGATATATTCACAATTTCTCTTGATAAATATTATTTGCAAATAATGTTAATGTTGTACAAATTTATTTAACCTAATTAGTTTCAATACATCTTAGAAAATTTAGATGCCATAATCTATGATTTATTATCTTCAACTATATCATTGAACTATTTAGTTAAATTTCAATTAAGAAACACAAATATTAATTTTCAACCACCAACCACTAATTTTGAACATGAATTTTGCATTATTTGTATTTTAGACAACTTTTCTTCTTTTATAGAAATGAAATTTGTGATCATTAAGACATGAAAGGTATTAAATTCTTGTTATTTATAGAAGGCATAAATATTTTAATCATTCCAAGGACTATGTATTTATCATTGTATAAGATTTTTCGTTATATTGCGGCATTCAAGGGACAATGGATTTATGCTTTAAGGTGACCACCTAAAAAATTTAATAGAAAGTTTTTATGAATGTTGTCAATTCTTGTTTTTTTGCTTCAACTCTCTTAAATTGCAAATTTAGAAGTTTTCGTTCCCTTATGTACACATCCTCTTCTTCAGTTTCTTTACCTTCATATTTATATTTGCTAGCAACACCTCGTTTTACAAAACCAGTTGCATCGTCATGGAAACATCCTTGACCCGCAATGGCCTCTCGTCGCTCCTTGCTGGTGGTATCGACCTACAACCAACCCTACAGATCATTGCAATCGAACAGATACCTTCTGCTCGAGCTACAACGCCTCGCTACTGCGTATCGTTGTCCGATGGTGCTCACAAGCATGTCGTTCTACTTCCTTCTTCACATACAGAGTTTGCACAAAATGAGGAGTTACAAATAGGCTCGATAATTCGCCTCAGGAAAAGCTCATGCACGTATGCACATCATTCCATGTAAGCTACGTAGATGTCACCTCTCCGCTTCCTCCCCTTTAATGATTCTCCTCTTACGTCCCTTGTTTATCTCAATTCTCTTTCCTAACATTTTACTTGCCCTCTTTGCTAATAAATATCTCATTCTTGCAGGTCACTTTGTCTCATCGATCTTGACATACTGCAACGTGATGCACCATTGGTTGGTGACCCAACCCCTATTATTCTCTCCACTGAACAGATGAACCAAGCCACCTCAGCCTCCTCTTCTTCGTCTCCCTTTTCCTCGCCACCCTCCATTGACATTCAGTCCTTGTCCTCCGAAAACTCCACCCTATCATCTACAACTGTTCTCCCTTTTAAAGCACTCTCCCCTACCCGAAAATCTTGGTCCATCCAAGGCAGAGTCCTTTCAAGGACACCCCTTCGTGAATTTAGCAATGCACAGGGCACTGGAAAATCACTAAGGTTTGACCTTGTCGATCGCGACAGCGATCAAATCCATGTCTCTGTCTTCAATGAATTGGCAGAATCCCTTCATGGTCTCATTAAAATTGGCCACATTTACAATGTTGCAAATGGGACCATAAAGATCCCCAACCCTTCATATAACCATCTCAAACGACCATTCGAAATCCTCCTCTTCTCTTCATCAACAGTGTCAAAGGTCTTCGCTGATGACCTTACAATTCCTTCCCATACCTATCAATTTGTGCCCATAAGTTCCCTCAAACATTCACCTCCTAATTCAATCGTTGATGTCATAGGTATTGTCACCTCCCTCTCTCCTTCGTCTATCATTCGCAAACGCGATGGCTCTGAGACTCCCAAGAAAACTATCACTCTTCGTGATATGTCTGGGAGCAGCATTGATGTCACTTTGTGGGGCGAACACTGCCATGCTGAAGGTCGTGCACTCTCCGAAATGTGCATGGCTCGTGAGATTTCTGTACTTGCAATTAAAGGGGGTAGGATTGTCGAGTTCAACGGCCAAACTATCAGCACAATCCCAACTACTTCACTGCTTATAAATCCAGATGTCCCTGAAGCACAACAACTGAAAGAATGGTATGACAGAGAAGGAAATAAAGCACCCTCACCGTCGCTCAGCCGCAAATACAAAAGTACAAACAAGAGGCCTTTAAGTTCGAAAACAATTTCCGACATTTTGGCAATGCAGCCTGACGAAAATATTCCATGGATTTTGCTTCATGCTACTGCTATCTCTATTAACATGGATGATTTCTACTTCCTCGCATGTCCCCTTATCAATGATGGGATCCAATGCATGAGAAAGGCTCTACGACAAAATGACAACACCTACCGATGCTCGAAATGTGAAGGCTCGTTCAATGAGTGCGACTATCGCTACATTCTTCGACTCCAATTGCAAGACCACACTGGCCACCTCAACAATGTTGTTGCTTTCGACGAAGCCGCAACTGCCCTTCTTGGCATCTCCGCAAAGGACCTCTGCCTCCTCTCAATTGATCCTGAAAGTGTTATCGACATATACAACAAAATCAAAGGACACCATTTCCTCTTCACACTATCTTTAAAGAGGGATAGATTCAACGGTGTTGAATGACTATGCCCAACTCTTATGCATGCAGAAGAACTTGCGTACGTTGAGGCATCAACTACCCTTCTAAGGGCCCTGCAATCAAGTCCTCCCCCCGCCAACCCATTCTAATACAAACTCTAACCGTTTCTTTCTTGCTCTGACTCATCTCTCCCCCACCTCTCATTCAATACATACTTTCCCCATAATAGCTTCCTCCTAACATGTCCACCATCCACTACACATTTTCATTTCCTTCCCATTGTTCCCCTTTCAGCTTCTTAAACCTTGATTGCCATTCCTCATCCATTTTCCAAACATGTTTTGTAATCGTAAGTATATATTTCCATTGCCCTTCTACTTTCTACTACTTCTCCTAAACGCTTCATCGCCCACTCCTTTCTTCATGACGTTTTGTATATATGTCATTCCATTATGCTTTAATGGATCTTTGTAATATATGAACATTTAGTCACATAGTTTTGCCTTTCCTCCTTCATTGTTTGATCTTCTTTGGAACACACACAGTTTCTAAATGTACAGATGAATATGCTATGCTTACTATAAAAAATAATACATAAATTGCTTCTTCTCTTTTTGTAAAATACAAAATATGTCTTCACTTTACTCTAGCCAATACATGCAACATGTGGTTGATTTCAAAATAAATGCTTTCTCAATTTGAAATATGCAACACACATTTCCAACCAACCCATACTAAATACATTATCGCTTTAATAATCACTCGCAATATACTTCATGCATTTGACAGACGTTTCCTTACTTGCAACAGCTATGCCAACCCCACTAGAAAACAATGTGGAAAGGGAACAACAACAACGCTACTACGCACTTAATAAAGACATCATCAATGCACGTCGTCGCCTCCTCTCTTCAAATCGTCGAACAAACCTTCGCTCTCAGGCCAACAATACTCCTATTGCTTCACAAAATTCTGTCCTCCCCATACATCCCACCCAAACTTCCCAACTTCCCCTTCCATCTCCACTTCCTAACCGACCCTTTCCAAGCACTTCAACTCCTTCAAATCTTCCCTACCCTTTACATATTCCACCCCATGTTCCTCCCTTTCCACCTGCCCAACAATTTCTCCCCATCCTTCTGCAACATGCACATTTTCGGTTTCGTCAAAGGATCGATGCACTTTGTCCCATCCAAGTTTGCTCAATTTGTCATGAAGCTTACCCATCCATGAAAACAAAAACAAGTCATGGAATAATTTGTTGTACCCGTTGTGTTGCCGAACGATCAATGCATCGTTTCTCCTCTACAAATAACATGGACCCAGGTATCCAACCACATGTCCTATCCTGCCTAACTCAAGTTGAAGAGATGCTCATTGCTCGTGTCAATCCCGTTCTTCAAGTCACCCATGCACGTGATGGCCAATTGAAATATTCCGATCATACTATTAGTTTTCCACAAGATATCACAAATATTGTCACCTCTCTTCCTCGAATGTTGTCAAAACTAGACATCCTTGTGGTAAACAAAACTAGCTATGATGAAAAAAACTATGAATTTCTTGTTAGTCGAACACATGTCCATGCAGCTTTGCAATTCAAACTACAAAACGACCCATACTACAAAGATGTCCATATTAACCAACTTGCCCTCTCTGCTTTGCCTATTCCACCTACCAACATTTCCAACATGCTACACCATATCAACACATCTTCCATCGCACTCCATGAAGCCATTCCAGAAATTCCTACTTTTGAACTTCCCCACTCATGCCCGTCTGACCTCCACCCATCCTCCTTTGTTTCAACTCTACCAAACTGTCATTCTGAACTTGATGAAATACGTGCCTACATAGATTCCTCTAATTCAACAACCACCCATTCACTTCAATGGTCGACCATTGGCCTTTCCCCAATCAATGAATACAACACAGAGGGTCTATTCTCCATGGCCTTCCCCACCCTCTTCCCCACAAGATCTCCCATGATTAACCAACCAAGAATTGCAAAAGTGGACATGCAAGAATACGCTATGCATCTAATGCGCTACAATGACAGTCGTTTTGCACAACATCCTCGCTTCCGATATTACTTGTACAACCTTATCATGCGCCATCGCAACCACGCAACTGCCTCTGTCTTCATTAAAAGGGACCTTTCAAACACCCTACCAGCAACAGTCGCCGACCTTCGCCACCTACTCCAAAAAACGCCCCCTTCCACCATTCTAGACCAAATTATGCGTTTCGGGTCATCCTTGCATGGAACCCATTCTTTCTGGACCAGGGCTAGAGGAGAACTAACAGACATGATCACTCAAATTGGTACCCCTACCATATTCTTCACATTAACTGCAGCTGATACAAAATGGCCTGACTTGCATAATTTGATGCCTTCCAACCCTCCATCCAATTCAAATGAGCACACTCGATGGAGAATCCAAAACATTGTTAGAAACCCGCATCGTGCATCTCAATATATCCATTGCAGATTCACAATATTCCTGGAAGAGGTGCTACTTAAAGGATTCCTTGTAAAGGATTACTGGTGCAGGTATGCATACTATTCCTTCCTTCTCTTATCTTTCATTCCTTTCACTTCCACACATCCAATATTACTATCTGTCCCCTTGCTTTATAAGGTATGAATGGCAACATCGCGGCTCCGCACATATCCATGGGTTTCTGTGGCTTCCAAATGCACCTGCTATGGACAATCTGGATTGGACCAATGCCAGAGATGTCCGCACAGCTACTGAATATTTTGATAAGTACTGCACTGCTTGGAATCCTCGTCCGGTTCACAATCGAGCTCCTGGAATAAATCATTCATCTCTACAAGATCCATGCCTCCTTAGCACGCATGAAATATTTGCAGGCAATCAGTTAGAAGACTATGAAAAAGTCCTCAATTCTGTTCAAAGGCACACATATTTCCACTCTTCTACATGTTTACGCAAAAGAAATAACACATCAACTTGCCGCTACGGAGCCCCATGGGAGGTTCGCAACACGTCATCTCTTCACATTGATGGTGCTAGCAAAAAGGTATACTTCCCTGCTAGAAATGATGACAAACTCAACGTGCACAATGCTCAACTACTTGCAATATGGAGGGCCAACATTGATTTTCAACCAGTTCTATCACGCCATGCTGTGTTGAACTACATTTCGAAGTATGCAGCAAAATCAGAGGCAAAGTCTGAAAGCTACTACCAAATGCTCTCACGCCTCTCACAATGCTCCCCCCCAGATGCTCCTACTATCACTATCGTCCGTAAAGTCCTCACCAAAATTGTTGCTGATCGAGACATCGGTGCACAAAAAACATGCCACATGCTACAAAAACTCCCACTAACAAAGTGTAGTCGTTCTTTTGTCTCCCTCAATGTAAAAAAAAAAGTCTTCAAACGTGTATTGCATGATGCTCTTGGTCCTCCACCCGCCGAAAAACATCACCATGGAAACAAATATTCCCTCCCATGGTTGTCCGCATTCTTCCTCGTTACACCTCCATTCCATTGAAAGAATCACCATCCTATGTAGACTTCTGCTAGAGCGAACTCCTTCTATACTTCCCTTTCCGTAGCCTCCCGAATGATATTGGCATATCTGATGCAAGAATTGTTGCACACTGGGAAGAAATTAGACACACATATCAACCTTGGCATGTTTATCGCAAACCATCAACCCCGGACCTTTCCGACTCTATCTGTTCATCCCCAAACAACCCTCCCCATGACCCCACACTTGACGTGCATGAATGACAATTTCTCTCTCAACTCCACCTAGGTAACAACCTCGTCCTCGATGAGCTTGAAATGCTTGGCCATCGTGAGTTTGACACAAACAATAATTGGGGCCACTCTACAATCCCTCCACACTTACAAGAAACAACGATCCACTTCATCGACTCCACTCGCTCCTCCACAAGATCCCACCAACTCCTAACTCCATTTGCACATTCCCTTTCCTCCTTGTCCCCAAGCCAAACCGTTGCATTTAATATCATCTTCTCGGCACTTCCGCAACAACATTGCCAAAAAAACACTACACATGATAATCCAAGGCACTGCTGGTACCGGCAAGTCGTTCCTAATTGAGTTCTTAAAAAATGCATTCCTTGAAAGCTCCACCATGCAAAAATGCCCCCTGCTACTACTTGCTCCTACCGGTGTTGCAGCATTCCACATTAATGCTTTGACGATCCACTCTGCTCTTCGCATCCCTATATCCTGTATGGAGCCTTTAGAGGGTCAATCCCTCCTAAAACTTCAAGAAAAAATTCAGCATATTCATTACATTCTAATTGAGGAAATGAGCTTCATTGGTCCTAAATTGCTTTCTCAAATTGATGATCGCTTGTGCGAGGCATTCCCATCAAATAGAAACAGCCCATTTGGTGGACGTTCTATAATCCTTGTGGGCGACCTTGGCCAACTACCACCTGTAAAAGACACGCCAATGTATGTAGGAAATTCTCATGGCACTGCACTTTGGCACAACTTCACTACTGTGGTTACGCTTGCAACAGTTTTTCGACAACAAGGAACAAGTCCTGCACAAATTTCCTTCCACGAACTCCTCTCCAACCTTCGCAATGCAACACCCATTGTTGTTGATTGGAATCTTCTTATGACACGTTCAAAAACAAATCTTCCTGAAGACGAAGTCCAATCATTCTCCACTTCAATGCATCTTTATTCAACAAATGACGCTGTTGACTTGCACAATAAATCAATGTTAAAATTATTAAATCAGCCAGTTGCACATTGTTATGCTGTCGAAAAGAGGCAACTAGAAACTACCCAACCAAAAAATGATCAATTATCAAAGAAAATACTCCTTTGCATTGACCAACGTGTTATTCTCAGAAGCAATCTTTGGGTTGGTGCTGGTCTTATTAACGGTTTGCTCGGCATTGTTCGTGCAATCGTATATTCACCATGTTGTACACCACCAGAACTACCATCCTTTGTTTGTAGTTTCCTTCCCTCACTACAATGGTCCACCATGGGATCCTTCGAATCCTACATTTGTGCCAATCCCCCCATCACAAGGGGACCACGCACACAAAATGCCTCTCAGGCATGGCATGGGGCTTAACAATCCATAAATCGCAAGGCATGACACTAGATATGGCAACAATTGACATCGGCAACATTGACCGGCAAGGGCTCACACAACTATTTCAAGAGTTCGCTCACTTAATGATTCTTTGCATCTCCCCCGCCTTCTCCTACTCACGCTATTCACGTATGCAGGACAACCTTACGGGGCCATGCGCAAAACAAGAAGAGGCACACCTTGCATCCAAATCTATTATTCACACTCCTTGAAGAACTCCTATTATTGGTACCTTTGTTCGCTTGCATTCCACTTTTACTTCTTTCTTCTCTGTTCCTCATAATAAGACCTTGCAAATTTTCTACTTCATTTACATTTTCACTTTCCAATATCATTTCAACTCATATTTGTTCCTACTATTTGTTTCTTATTATACTTTTCATTATTAGTGTAAAATTTTTACATGTTCACTTATATGCTTTTCCTTTCCCTGCAACAACTGTGGATCGCAGCTACCTTTCTCAACTCAACAAGTTCTATGAAGAAATCACTCAACAGGAGAATGCACCTCATTCATAGCAACAGCTTCTAGTTCCACCTACTCTACCACTATACCATTTGCGCCCAACGTTGCAACTACTCCATAAGATCAAAATATTCATTCATCGCCCATTCATGTGCATGAAAGAGATGCACAAGGTGTGCAACTTCGAGCATACTATCTTAGTCGCGTCCCGAGTTTGGACGTCAATTGGTGCCGTCGTCGGGCAACCCCTTGTATTTACGACTAGATTGCAACCATACACCTTTCATGCATGATTAGTCTACTATGCTAACACTTGTTCCTCCTTGCTCCAAAGCACTTTCCTTCTATATTTAACAATATCATTCTTCCTCTTTTTCTTTGTAGCATGATGTAAAACCGCCTACTACTCGCGAGTTTTAATAACATGTAACACCTTACCATTACATTGCTTCAAATCAAGTCAATGATGCCTTCGAAATAATCTATACGATGCACAAGAATACCCCCTCAATGTGCTATGCTATCACTTGCTCCTCCTTCTGTTCCAAATCGATTCTTTTCTAGATTTAACAATATCACTCTTACTCATTTTGCTTCTACCATGATGTTAAACTCGCCTACTACTAGGACTTTCAAAAACATCTACAAAATTTCTGCCATTACATTACCTTCTAGTACAAGTCAATGATAACTCCCGCAAAAAAAATTATACAATGGACAAGAAATCTATGGTCTACTATATCGTATACTATCTATTTTCATCATATAAATTATGCCTACATAATTAAATCTCAAAATTACTTTCCTTCATATGCTCTCATTTTATACAATTATAAATTGATTCACAACCAAACTTATTCTTCATTTTCAATTAGTTTGCTTGTAATTTAAATTACATTCGCAAATATCAAGAATCACTTCTACTATTATTAACACATAATGATTTAACATAATAATCACAAAATCATAAAATGTAACTCATTGAGATGAAATTACCTACCTTCTTTCCACCTCCAACTTGAGCAAACAACATCTTTTATTTTCATAGTTTTAAATCTAAATATTCATGTAATCAATCAATGGCAGATTTTACCCATCATAAATTCACATTCATCATGTTCCCTAACATGTACCACAAAATGATTTAGGTCTCCTCCTTTCCAGGTTTCCTCAGACTCCTGCAATTGCTAGTTGACACTCTTATTAAACGTTAATATTTGAAATTAATATTAGGTGAACAAGAGTTGACTAGTTAATTCAGCTTATTTGGTTTAGCCATCCATAAGAACGTTGCAAAATTTGAGTTCAAGTGCAAAAATATTCACGAGGTGACGAAGTGAATTGAAGTGCAAAAATATTCACGAGGTGAGGAGTTACGACAGTTGAACGCCTTAGGTGCGCTGAGAAAAGAGAGATTGGGGTTGAACGAGTATTAATGAGGTGACGAGTTATCATAGTGAACGAGTTAGGTGTAGTGAGAAAAGAGATCGTATTGGGGTTTAGCGTTCCATGGAACTCTATGCAAAGGGAGAAAAGACAAACGGGGGTTTAGCGATCCATGGAATTATTTTCGAGGGCGTTGTCTATGGACGCTACGTAAAAAACACGCCTCCCATTGTCTAGTGACGCTACGTACAACACAATGCACTGACTCCGACGACGCTTTTACAAGATTGTCTCGGATTTTTATTTATTTATTTTTAATTAACTGAAAAAAAAAAAAAATTAGATTACCGGAGTGTTTGAATCGCTACCAAATTTGTAAAAAATTCAAAAAATCGAATGTTGGAATTGTTTATTTTTAATGGTGAAAGAATTAGCAAATCTTCAATACCCGAAGAGGAAGCATGTTCTTATACACGATTCTAAATTTCTTTGTGAGACACAAATTACTTTAAGCAAATCAGCTTCGATAATTCTAGAATATCTGCCTATGTATTTATACACAATTTAAACTTCTTATTCGTCTATGTATTTATGCACAATTTTAAATTTATTATTCGTCTATGTATTTTAAATTTATTGCGCAAACCCAAGTTACCGAAGCAAACAAATTCGATAATGACCGCCAACATTCGTCTATGTAAACGAGATGGATAAAACGCTTCATGACTATCTATGTTAAATGCGTCGTGTACTAAATGATCGTCTCCGGCTCCCAAAACGCTCGATTAAGAAACCCAATTTCTCGTTAAAAATGTGACAACGAATATTGTAAATTTACTTATGTAGTTAGAATAACTAAAATGTAGGTTGAATAACGAAATATGGTTGTAATAACGAAATAGACTAAGTTAAAAGAGATGGCCCGAGAGGCTTCAGAAAGTAACGGAGAATTTGATCAATAAAGTTTCTAAGAGAATTTATCTTTCAGCTTCACTTTCCAATTCAGTTTTATTTCTCCCGTTCTATTTATTTCCCACAACAAGTGGTATCGAACCCAATCGAAACTCGAGGATCCGCCGTATCAAGGTTCAAGTTCGATGCAACCTATCCGTCTAAATCGACGTATAGGCCAAGGACGCAAGGCAAAGAAGCGTAATTGGCCGCTAGAGAGGATGCAAGTGCTATCCGTCTAACGATAGCCAAGGACATAGTGCAACAAGCGTGTAATCGACCGCTAGAGAGAGGCCACCCGTCTCCGTGGTGATTGGGATTCATTTGTTGCCGGGAAAAGTCATTCGAATCGTCCGTCAAGTAAAACGGGCATCTCTGTTTGTCGTGAAATAGCCGCCTTTGCTTCCGCCGTGACCGTCGAGGGTAGTGGTCGAAAGGGGCCGGAGAAGTCTTTCAGGTTTTTGGAGAGCCGTCCATAAAACTGAAGAAAAACGTGATATCTCGTTTTCCGTGAAATAATCATATAATTTTATTTTTTTGCCGTGAGAAAATATTTTTTCCAAATTGTTTGAGGCAAATTAATTTGAAGGAACATAATTTCTATTTTAAAAATAGAGTTTAGAAAAAAGTCACTCAAGTAGGGTTTCAATTCGTAAAATTTGTTGATTTAAATTGCGTAGGTTTCGAACAAAAAAATTTGTGCAGGGTTTTTTTATTTTTTAAAAGAAATTATGATGAAATTTTTTGAGCAGCTTTTTAGAAGGAATTGTCAAGAAATTTTTTGAAGCAGAATTGACATTTTTGAGCAAGCTTTTAAAAGGAATTGTCAAGAAATTTTCGAGCAGAATTGACATTGAAGGTATTTTATTTTATTTTTTTCTATGGATTCCGCTTTTCGTTCTTAAGAACATAGTAGTAGAAAGAAAATATGCAAACAAGAGGGAAAATCTTGAAACCCTAGAAGAAGAGTGGAAATTTTTGATTTGTAGAAGAAGGAAAATCTGAAATCCTAGGAAGGAGAAATGGAAAAATGACAAACACAAGATTTGAGGTGGAGAAATTCAATCTATGTGAAAAAGAATTTTTCTCTAGAAACCGAAGGTTAGGGGATTTGGCTGTGTAACAAGGGTTGCACAAGGCATTAGATGGGGTATAAAAAACCAGCTAGCATGTCAAATTCTGACCGGGAGGACTTGGATGCCCGAGCTCTCAAGACTGCCTCTCGATTATAAGCCTGCGTACGAAGTACTCTTCAATATTGTTGGAGAGAGTACAACCGCAGTGGTTGCGGAAGAAATTGGAAACTCTCTATATGACAAAATCTTTGACTACCGTAATCTATTTAAAGAGACACCAGGCCACCTTCTGATGAAGGAGGGTACGAAAATCAAGAGATCACTTGAATGTTTTTAATACGCTTATTTTGGTTAGTTGTTCGATATGGAAGTAAAGATGGAAGAAGAAGACAAGGCAATAACCTTGTTGTGTTCTCTTCTTGAGTCATGGGATCACTTCGTGACCTCGCCGCCTTGAGCACCGCCGATTCATTAAAATTTGAATCGTCGTGGGTGCTCTCTTATCCAAGAGGTACGAAGACAATCTAGCATCGGTGACTTTGCACCAGCCATGGTAGCCGGAGGTCGCTCAAAGGAACAGTGGAGAAGACAAGAGGTTCTTCTAGATCGAAGTCAAAGGGCTTACAAGAAGAGTAAAGCAAAATGTCAGGACACAAGCAACAAACCGAGACATCTCAAAAAGGATTGCCGGGAAAAATCCAAGGAGTGCGTAAAACAACAAGGAAGCAAATCAGTCTATTCAGTATGGATGATGAGGTTTAATTGTCAAGCATCATGTAATATTCACAAGATGTTGACTATTGGCTATTAGACTCTAGTAAGTTTCTCATCATATGAGTCCGCACGTCGAATTGGTTTTCATCATATGAAACCGTAGATGGTAATTGATTCATGGGAAATAATGCATCTTGTCGATCATGGGGATTGAAATGTGAGAATTAAAATGTATGATGGTACAATTAAACCTTTTATCTCATGTTAGACATGTACCTTATCTAAAGAAAAACTTGATTTCCTTGGGAGTTTTGGATTCGAATAATATAAGTTTACAGGCCGGACAGAGTACAGTATCGAAAGGAGCTCAAGGTTATGAAGGCCGAAATGTAAACCCGTTACGTACTCAAGGGAAGCACTTAAGTCAAGAAGCAAATGAGGCATCGATAACCGAAGAAGGTTCTCGCCTATGGCATCGGTTGGGTCACATGAACGAGAAAGGTCTTCGTGTACTAATGAAATGCAAGCTACTTCCTTATTTGAAATCCTTGAAGTTGGATTTTTGTAAATATTGTGTGTTTGGAAAACAATGTAAACAAATATTCAAGTCTCAAAATCATAATAGCAAGCAGATTTTTAATTATATTCATTCTGACTGTGGGGACCATCTCCTACCGTGTAACCTATGGAGGTGTCTTTGTATTTTAACTTTTATTGATGATTTCTCCATAAAGTTTGGGTCTATATGTTGAAAAGAAATCAACATGTGTTTAATGTGTTTAAACAATTTAAAACAATGGTGGAAAATAAGAAAATGTGCAAATCAATCAAATGTTTAAGAACTCGACAATGGTGGTGAATTTCAATTCTCATTAGAATTTGAACAATTTTGTATGATGATAGTTAGACATAAAACCGGCCGTTTATACTCCTCGCCAGAATGGTGTTTCATTAACGGATGAATCAAACTCTTATGGAAAGAGCCGTGTAAGCATGATTAGTAATGCTAATCTCGCAAAGGAGTTGTGCGTGGGCAATATCTACTCATATTACTTAGTTAATCGTATCACCTTCGTTGCAATAAACTCGTCAAATTCCGAAGAATTTTGGTCGAGTCACTCTTGTGATTATTTGCATTTCAAGATTTTTGGTTGTGATGCCTATGTTTTATTCCTAGAAATCATCGTTCAAAATTAGATCTAAAATCAAAATGTTGTGTCTTTGTTGGATATGATTATGCGTGAAGGGATATAGGTTTTGGGATCCTACTACGAAGATAGTCATTAGTAGAGATAACATTTGATGAATCATCTCTTTTAAAATCGTATGTTGTACTTGAATGTGAAGTAGGTACGCTGTGCGTATCTAATTCGGAGATCGTACCTTTCCGTAAAGTCGAAAGGAAGGAGAGGCTTCTCAAAAGGTGGAGAAGCAAGAGGAAATCGAGAAATTCTGCATCCAAATAACAACTACTACTCTAAGAAGGTCTATAAGGGAAAGAAGAACACCCAAAAGGTATTAAGATTCGCTTCATCTTTGCATTGATTACCGAAGATGGGGAACCATCTTGTTATCGTGAAGCAACATGATGTAGATAGCAAGATATGAAAAAGGCTATGGAAGAAGAAATGGACTCCTTAGCCAAGAACAATACCCGGGATCTTGTAGAACTTCCCAAGGGAGAAGCGTTGTTGGGTGCAAATGGAAGCCAAGTTGAAGAGAAAAGTTGATGGAAGTATCGAAAGGTATAAGGCGAGATCGGTTGCGAAGGGTATTCTCAAGTTGAAGGTATTGAATTTCATGAGATCTTTCACCGCAGGTGAAACTTGTTTCTATTCGTACTCTATGTTAGCATTAACTTCTTTACTCGACCTTGAGTTAGAAACAAGTAGATGTTAAAACAACGTTTCTTCATGGTGATTTGATGAAGAGATTTATATGGATCAGCCTTAAGGTTTTGGTGTACAAGGTCGCAACAAGATTAGTTTGCAAGCTCGTAGAAATCATTGCATGGCCCGAGGCAGCCTGTGCAATGGTACAAGAAGTTTGATTCCTTCCATGATGTTTCTAATTTTATCGAAGTGAGTATGATCATTGTGTATACTTCAAAAGTTTCAATGGCATATTCATTATCTTGGTGTTATATGTTGATGATATGCTTATCAAGTAAGCAAAAGCATGGAAGAAATCAGTAGGTTAAAGGCTCACCAGTTTAGACATTTGAAATGAAGGATCTTGGAGCGGAAAACATATTCAAGTATGGAGATACACATACAAAGAAGAATGGTAAGCTGGGTTATCACAACAAGTATGTGGAGAAAAATACTTGAAAAGTTCGGTATGAACAATGTGAAACCTCAAGTACGTTCCATTAGATTCCCATTTTGGGCTTTCTTCGGATTTGAGTCCTAGAACTAATGAAGAAAAGCAAGATATGTCTCGTGTACTATATGCAAATGCGGTAGCAACTTATGTATGCGATGGTATCTACAAGACCCGACATTTCACATGCTTTTGGAGTTGTCAAGCAGGTTCATGGAAAATCCAGGGAAGAACATCAAGGAAGCGTTGAAATGGGTGCTTCTGTGATTCGAGAGGCACAAGTGACCATTGCATCAGCCTTGATGGCTGAAGGTACAAGCTTTGCGGATATGTGGATGCTGATTATGCAGGGATTTGGACAAAAGGAGATCTACTACAAGTTATGTTTTTACTCTTGCAGGTGGAGTAATCAAAGGGATGTCAAAGCTTCAAGAGACAGCTTGTTTTGTCCACTACCGAAGGTATATAGCCGCTTCGCATTCTTGTAAAGAGGCACCAAGTTAAAAGGTCTCGCTTGATGAGATTGGAAGGACGCAGAGAAAGTGAATGTGTTTTTGTGACAAGAGCGCTATTCATTCGCTACAAATCCAACCTATCACAAAGAAGACTCAAGCACATCGATGTAAGGTATCACTTTGTGAGACATGTAATCGAAGGGCAAAGAAGTAGTCCTCAAGAAGGTCCGCACAATGTGAGAATCATGCAAATATATTCACAGCTTCTAGCTAGCGTAGAGAAGCCGAGATGGTGTCTTGCTTCTCTCATTGCGTAAAAGATGATGAATGGACAATTTGTTGTCAAGGTGGAGTTTGTTAAAATTGTGACAACGAATATTGTAAATTTACCTATGTAGTTAGAATAACTAAAATGTAGATTTAATAACGAAATATGGTTGTAATAACGAAATAGACTAAGTTAAAAGAGATGGTCCAAGAGGTTTGTAGGCACGAGAATTTGATCAATAAAGTTTGAGAGAATTTATCTTTCGGGCCCAATTTCCACTCCGGGCTTTTATTTCTCCCGTTTCTATTTATTTCTCACAACAATTTCCATCTAGGAGAGCATCCCCAACAAGGGAAGGAATTCAGATTCAAACATCCATTAGATAATGAAACAGGGTACGATGGTATTATTTATATGTGAGATTTTTTGAAAAACTTTTTAACATATGAGATTTTTGAAAAGGTTTATATTTCTTGGAAAGTTTAGAATAGAATTTTGGATTTATTTAGAATAGAATTTCCATCCAGGGGAGCACGCCAACGGGGAAGGAATCTCCAGACTGAAACATCCGAAACAAGATTAGATGGTATTATTTATATGTGAGATTTTTTTAAAAAACTTTTACATGTGAGATTTTGAAAAGGTTTATATTTTGAAAAGTTTAGAATAGATTTTTCGATTTATTTGGGTTGGTATTTGAATAGTTTAGCAAGGTTTTTTTTGTGTGCGCTAAATCAATATATGAAATAAAAAAATATTTTAAATAGCAAATCAAAGTTCACTACAATTATTTTGGTCAAATTACCACCAAAAATTCTAAAAGAAACTCCAAAAAAATCTCACTCCATTTCATATATGAAATATCAAATATCCATGAGATAATGAACGCCAACGTCCATCTAGAAAATCACGCCAACGTCGATCTAACAGGCCAGTCAAGATAATGGTAGGAATTTCAAATATGAAAACTCACGGTTTCGTTTTAATCATTTTATAAAAGTACCCGTGGTAAAAAGAAATGGCAGGCTCACCGGTAGTAAATTTTGGGCAGGGTGAGCAATTTTCTGGTCAAACTCAATTCCATCCAAGTCTACGAGATCAATTTCTGATTGGAAAAAGTTTCCCGACCACAAACAGTTATTGATAATGAACGCCAACTTTCGTTGACGATATCAGTTTCTGGCTGATAAAAATTTTCGAACAACAACAGTTATAATAATGAACACCAACGTCCATGCACGAGATCAGATTCCATGAGAAAATTTTCCGACAAGAAACAGTTTTGATAATGAACGTGAACGTCCGTCTACGAAATCAGTTTCCAGCAGAGAAAATTTGAAGACAACAAACGGTTCTGATAATGAACCCCAACGCACGCGAACATCCCTCTAAGAAATCAGTTTTCGGCATAGTTATCAAATTCCGATACCGTAAAAATTTGTATGAAAATTTTTCAATTTGAAAAAATTGACAGTATACTTATATATATATATATATATTTTTTAACAATCATGTTTTCCACTCATATTTTTCTTATTCATTTTAATATTTAAATAATTTTTAACAATTTTGATAACAATTTTAAAATTGCAATTCACTAAACAAAAAAACACAATTACACTTATAAATTATTCCTAAAATATATTTTATATTTTATCCAAAATCATTTTTTTTTAAATTAAATATTTAAAGTGAACAGTAAATTTCAAATTTCAAATATTACCTAAACAAAAACACAACCACATTTTTTAATTATCCCTAAAATCTCTTTTTAAATCAAATATTTAAAATTAAAGTAAAATTCAAATTTCAAATATTAACGAAAATCTTTCTAAAATCCTTTTTAATTGATAAATATTTAAAAAATAAATATCCAAAACATATTTTTATAAAATTTATTCTAATATAAATCTATTTTTAAAAAAGCAATTAATTTTTATAAAATTTATTAAACATAATTATTTTTATAAACTTTTAAATTTAATCTAAAATCTTTCATTTTCTAATTATTTCAGTTTTTAAAAATTTAACAAAAAAATCTAAAAAAAAAATTAAAATTTAAAACTGTAAATTTCTCTATTCTAATTAATTTCTATTACCTAATTATTACCCTTCCAATTTAAGGTTACAGACACAAACTAACAATAGCTCAATTCTATGACTATTGAACCAAAAAAAAATATACATACCAATTCTATGACCACTGAACCAAAAAAAATATACATACCAATTATGTGACGACTAAAAAACATACCAATTCTATGAAAAAAATATACCAATTATGTGAAAAAATATATTAATTGTGTGAAAAAAAACATACCAATTAATTTCATGGCGGCCATGAACGGAACCGAATCGAACCGAATTTTTTATCGAATAATTCGATGCATGAATCGAATTTTCGAATTTCCGTACTATTTTTCGCAATACCGGACGGTAACTATGGTTTCCGGCAGGGAATTTTCCGACCACAAACAATTATCCGATAAGCCGTAATGGACGCTCACGTCTGTCTATGTAAACGGAGCCGGAGAGGTAGGCCCGACTGACCGCGGGAAGCGGGTTCCGAAAAATCTGCAATCGTCCGTCTATGTAAACGGAGACGGAGAGAACTTTCGTCTATGTAAACGGAGATGTGGGCCCACGTAATCGGGTTCCGAGAATCTGCATTTGAGCTATGGAAACGCCAACGTGAAAATCACGGAAGTCAGTCAAGTACTTTAAATTCTATTTTTGTATAGACAATTTGCGTCACGTTTGTTTTTTCTTTTTTAACTCTAAATGGTTGTATTTTTGAAATTTATGAACAATTTTTGGTTACATTTCCATTTTTGAATAGATAGGATAAAATGGCTAAATAATTTTTTCGTCATGGCCACTTGAAAGGTCAAATAAATTCAAATATTTGTGTTATTTCTATGTCTGAACATTGAACAATGATCATAAGGGGAGGCAAACAACGTAACTTGAATTTTATTGTAAACTAGGATATGGAATACAAGATAAAGGATAATGGATGTGAATAATAGCCATTAATTTTTTTTTTAAGAATATTAATTAATTTTATTTTTATTAATATTAAAATATAAATTATTTATAATTATAATTAATTATTTTTAATTTTTTAAAATAAAAATCAAATAAAATAATTTCTTTATGAATTAAATTTCTTAATAATTCGTAAAAATTAATACTTTACTTAGGGGTGTGCACGTAAAATGTTTTTTTAAGTTGGGATGACGAAATGACGAATTGGTGTTGTGGTGGTTTTTTTTTTTTTTGGGTGTGGGCTTATTGGTCACTATTCCGGCACTTTTTGAAGTGCATTCATTACTTCAGGGTTTAAATATTTTCTTGATTGTGTTGGGAGATTCGAAGTTAATTATTATGTCAATGTGGGCGACATATAGTAATGGGTTGGAGTTATTATTTCTACCATTATTTTGAATTTTATAATGTGAACCTTAGGTTTTATATGAGATTTTTGGGTTGGTGCGGTGTCGCATCCTGCTTCATTAATCAAGGGATGACATGACAACACAATGAATTACCCTATATTAATCAGTAGGTGCGTTAATACGAAGCTTGAAATAATCTAGTGAATGAACATGCTTATTATACAGGACGAGCCGTCTTTATAGACATTATTTATTTGATTGGATTCACGTGTCTGTGCCCTAGGAAAAGGGAGGGAACTAAGCGATTCATTGAGTCTCTAACATTGGGCCGTTGTCTCAAGGTGCAAAGAGAGGTTGATAGGAATATTGTTTTGTGAATTATTAATTTGAAGTAATTATAGTTTGTTTTTTTATATGAAGGAAAAAAATGTATTGGAAAATCTCAAATTTTGAAGTTCAATGCCACACATTAAAACTTGGTTGAATCTCTTAGTTGTAGGGCTATCCAAACAATAAAACTTTTTGTGAAGCATATCCTCTCATGAAAAATCGAAATAAATTATTTAATTATTTCACCATTGCAATTTCATTTGCACGCTAACTTTGTTTGCATGACCACAATATGCTACATTCAACAAAATTGACTGCATTATTTTGCCTTATTTTTTAAGAATAGTACAAGTATGTCGTTTCCAAGAACAAAAAGACAACACATTTGAATTCTAAGAAACAAATTTGCAATAGAGAAAATAAATGTTTAGCTCTCCGGTGATGTTTATTATTCACAGTATTGCCAACAATACATTAAAACTTTGAATGTATCCCTAAAAACCATATAACATTTTTGCTCTACCTCTCATCCAGATCGGCAATCATAACCATCGATCGACGCTATGCCATAGAACCATTTTTCGAAAAAAACTTTCAATGAAGAATTTAAAATTCAAATAAATAGCAAACAAGATTCATTTAAAAAGAAAACTAACAAGGCACAAGCAAGCTTGTTATACAATTCAATCATACTTATACTTTGTAGTTCGGCTCTCACTGTGACATGTGGCAAATTCAGCGTTGTTTCGTGGGGTATTTGGGGGAATATAGTACCTTTCATTTAGCCTTGTTATCATGGCCTATACGAAGTTGTTGTGAAGGTGAATGATAGTTTCATATCAGATCCTAAATAAGTGAGTACTTTCCAAAGACAACAATATTTTGCCAAATGGTTAATCCCTACATTCGTCATTTTTCTTTTGGCTTGTTGGAATGTTTGAAAATTCTTAATAAATTAAATGAGAATAAAACTCCCATTTTTAACACAGAGAAAATATTAAAATTTCACTTACAAAGGACAGAGTTTCCACACTTAAAACAAACTTCTATTTCTTCAAAAATCGTTACAAATTCTTCCTCAACACAAACAGGGATTACAACCGCTGACTACTCCTAAGCATAGTGCCAAAATAACACACTCTCGTCACTCTAAAACATTCACTCGCCGTGTATACAAAACACTCGTCTCATTTTTATTTTTTTTTAAATATGCAACACAAGCAGCACTTTTCTCATTGCTCTTGGGCATAAAAATACATTACATAACAACTATTACAATGCACAACATTTTCTATTTTCAATGCTCACGCATATGCTTTTATATGAAACATTACAATAATATATATTATAAATATCATATATTTATAATATATAATATAACTAAAATTAAAACTAAAATGTATTGCGGTAATAAAACATTTACCTGAAAGATAAAAGTTATAACATCGCCGTGATATAAAACAAATAATCAAAATATTTTAATATAAGGTTAAAAAAAAAAACCTTATTTCATTTTATGCTTTCCATTTATGTATTCCGAGGGCTTCGTAAAGACCATTCTCCTGAAATTTTCATACTCCCCTAAAATCTTTTGTGAGTGGCCTGCCCGAGGATGACATCAGCGTTCCGTGGGTCTCCACTCCTCCCGCCGCTTGGCTTTTCTAACCCCCGATGGAAGGCTTGCCGCCTCAACTTTGCCGTATTAAATATGTTCCGGGTGGGTTTTTAATGTAGTTGTTGCTGCGCATAGGATGGAGCTCTTCCACCGCCTTCAACTTGCTATCGCCTTAACACCGCCGTTCTCGCTTATCTCTTCATTCCTTCTCAATTAATTTCGCTCGTCTCCGTTGAGCTATGGGCAATTGGAATTAATTTCCAACACTCCCCTTAATTTCAACTCGGGTTTTCCCGCATACCCAGTGCATTTCCCCGAAATAATTAAAACCGTTCCGGAAGCACTGAGCCAGGAGGATATCAACAAATTGATCCTCTCCGTTCTCGCGTCGTAAAACAATCTCACCATTGTTAACCAATTCACGTATGAAATGAAATGAAACTTGGTGTCTATGTGCTTTGTCCTTTTATGAAAAACATAATTTTTAGATAAAGCTATTGGCCGAGCTATTATCACAAGAATTACTATCCCTTTATCCGTTCTTGGCATGTAAATTTTCAACATTCTTTTCATCCAAACTCGTTTGACATGCCAAGCGTCAGAGTCGCCACATATTCTCGCTCTACCGTAGATACGTTACAATGGGATGTTTCTTAGAAGCCCATGAAAATGGCTCTGAACCCATATGAAAAACATAAAGCGTAAGTACTTTTCCTGGCCATCAATACTTCCACCCCAATCACTGCCAAGATAACTAATTAATTATGAATTTTCAAGTAGTATACAAAATACCATACCTCTTAGTTCCTTTTACATACTCGAATTTTTTCGCTTACCTCGCCAATGTGCATCCTTTGGCCTCTCCATAAATTTAGAAATCAAACTAACAACATGCATTATATCTGGCCTAGTTGCAATCAAATACATGAGGCCGCCAACTATGTTTCAGTATTGCCAGGATCAAAACTTTGCCGTCGTCCTCTCGAGTTTTAATCCCATCAATCGTGGAGTGATCGTCGCTTTGCTCTCCCGCATATTAAATCTTCTAGTACCATTAATGATGTTTTTGCCTCGTGAGATAAAAATATCATTTTCATCTTGTTCTACTTCTATTCCTAAGAAGCATTTCTAACAACCCATGTCAACATTTAAAATTTTTCATGATCGTTTTAAAATGTCTGTCATAGTAATCATCATTACTTGTAAAAATAACATCATCAACATATAAAACTACAATCAATATTTTACCATCTTTCATGTAGAGGATGGGTTCTCCCTCACACTTTTCAAATCCATTTTCCAAGAGGATAGGAATCTATCCTATTGTACCAAGCTCTTGGTGCTTAAGCCTAGCCCATAAAGAGCTTTCTTCAACTTGCACACTTTGTGCTCTTGGCCTTTCTTTTCATAGCCGAAAGGTTTTCACCCAATGTAAACCTCTTCCATTAACACTCCATTTAGGAATGCTGACTTCATGTCCATTTGGTAAACTTTCCACTTATTTTTTTTCTCGTTTATAGATAAAGATCATATCATGGTTTCCATTCGGAAACCGTGCTTTAAAGTTTCTTCATAATCTATCACATGTTTCCGTTTATATCCTCGACAACAAGTCCGCCTTTGTCTCCCTATTTTTTCCTTTCCGCATTACTCTTGGTCTTGTAGACCCATTTAACTCCATGACATTCTTTCCCTTTGGGAGTTTAACCAAATCCCAAGTCTTGTTTCTTTCTATGGCATTTATCTCCTCATCCATAGCTTCTTTATCCATTTCCTATCCTTAATAGCATCCTCAAATGAACAAAATATCAACATGACAATATAAAGCAAACAGCATCGATGACATCTATCTCTGCCGCCTCTTGTTCATAAATGTCATTCAAATTTCTGAACTTCTTACCTCTTTCATTAGGTGGGCAGCTTGAAGAAAATTTGAATTTCCTCCTTTGTGGTGTGCTTTGAGAAGTACTCGCTCTCTCCTCAAGGGTGTGTTTTTCTGCCCTTGTGTTGGTGCTGCCGCTCGTTTGGGGATGTATTTTAGCTAACTCATCATCATTTTCATCATGAGATAAACAATGTTTAACATTCATTGTTTTCTCTATGCTTCCATCCCAAGCTTCCTCTTCAATGAACTCAAGATCTCTCAAGCCACAATAAACTTCGTGGATGGGTTATATATCCTGTAAGCCTTGGATTCCTCAATCGTATCCAATGAAAATACATTTCTCCCCCTTCGTCCAACTTCTTTCCTTAGCTGATCCGATATGTGTGCATAAGCCACACATCCAAAACCTTCATGTGTGTGACACCTTGCTTTGTGCCACTCCATGCCTCTTCCCATTTTGTTCATAACTGCTTTTGTAGGGCACCTATTCAAAATGTACGCCGCAAAATGTAATGTTTTCAGCCCAATAATCATTAGGCAAATGCTTTTCTCTTGTCATACTCCTCTTGCCATGTCCATTATGGTTTCATTCTTCCTTTCGGCTACTCCATTTCAAGGAGTATATCTAGTTGTAACCGCTTTATGAGTATTTACAAAAACGCAAGAAATATTTAGAGATATACTCACTTCCGTCGGGCCCTTAGGACTTTGATGTCTCCACTTTGGTTCTCTAACAAGTGCTTTGAAATTGCGAAATCTTTCAAACACTTCACTTTTGTTTTTCAAAAAGTAAACGCAAATTTTCTTATAAAATCATCTATGAATGTTAAGATGTAGTGGTCGCTTGCAAGCGATGGAGTTTGCATCACTCCACATAAATCCGAGTGGACAATCTCTAAGGGTGCCTTTGCCCTTATGCTTTTCCCGAAAGGAAAACTTTCTCTTTGTTGTTTCCCAAGATACAACCTTCACAAAGGCCGCCCGGTTTCTCTATCAATGGTAAACCTCTTACCATTCATTTTCTCTCGTTCAACAGTTAAGACCTCCAAAGTTGAGATGTCAAAATCTCAAGTGCCACAACCAATTTTCATCTTTTGGTTCGCTTTGGAAAGCCTCTTGTGCCACTCGTTGCTTTCTTTTCTTCATTTTTCAGATCTCGGCTCTCATTTCCGAGAGGGAACATCCCGTTCCTTGTCATCTTCACTTCAGCAATACATTTTGCCGGGTGGTTCGTCCATGATGATACAAACATCATCCTCAAAAAATACATTATACCCTTTGAACAAGCTATCCAATACTTAAGAGGTTACACTTCATTCCCGGAACATAATAAACATCCGCTATGGATTTCTTCAAGCCCATTCTTTGTTAAAACATTTACATTTCCTTTTCCCATAACAAAAACTTTCAAGTATTAGTTCCTAGTGTGACTTCAGGACTTTACGTTTCATCTAGCATAGAAAACATTGCTATGTTTCTCTTGTCATATGTTTACTAAGCAACCGCAGTCTAGAAACCAAAAATCCTCATCTTTCTTCACCCATATTACAAGCTAAAAACAAATTATTTGCCGATATTTTCTAGTGAAATTTGCACTAGTTCTACTTCCCATATCATGTCAGTTTCTTTCTACATTCATTAGCATAATGACCATATTTTTTACAATAGTGACATCGGACATTGACTTATCAAACCTTTGTCCTTGAGCATTCTCGGCTTCACCCACCGTCGGGCCGCCGCCTTGGCCGTGGCCGTGATTTCGATCAGTTGCACTTCCATGTGAATGCAGAAGGGTCATTCCTTCCACCTCTGCTTTGGCTTCCCGCCTCTTCCTCTTCCTCTACCTTGCCCTCTTCCTCTTCCGAAAGACATCCGGGTCTTAAAGGCATGCCTGGATGAGTTTTCACTCCTACCCAATCTCTCAAGCCATGGGTCATGAGTGAGGTACAGTTCATCCATTGAAAATTTTGTGAGATCCTTAGTCTCCTCTATGGTGGTATAATCACATCGACCCGAGGGTAAACTCCTCTAGTGTTTTTCCACAATCCTCTTGTCTTCAAGAGTCTCTCCATGAGATCTTATTTGTGTGACCATTCCAATCACATGGATGAAGAATGAGTCAATAGTATCCACTCTTTTTCCATACAGAGAGTCTCAAAGTTCTCCTCAAAGAATCGAAGTTTTGCTATCTTCACTTTTTCCATGCTCGATAGGCCGTCTTTGGTATTTTCCATGCTTCTCTAGATCTCTCGTCGTTGCTATCCTCGGGAAACACACTCTCATGCGTACCGCTTTGATAAAATAAGAAGAGAGCTGGGAGTCTTTCTTCTTATTGCTCTTTATAGCATCTCTCTCTCTACCCGAGTTAAATCATCAAACTCTTTCATTTGCCGGCTCATAATAGCCATCCTCAACAAATTCCATAAGTCTGGGAAATAAATAAATCTCTCATGCTTATCGACCAATAGTCATAATTTTTCCCATTAAATCAGGAGGTGGATATTTCCCATACCCATACCAAGAAAGCCGGCTCCAACCATTCGCACTCTTAACTATGATTCAAAAAACACTTGACTGTGTATATATAAAATAACTAACTGCTATGCAATAGTAACTCAATAAACTGTATAGAGAAATACCTTGAATTCTTTTGGCCGAGTCTTCACACCGCCGGAGAAGCCGCCGCAACAAAGAACTCCTTTCCTTCAACTTCTTTGATCTTCAAAGAGCCTAGACTAGCTCCGATACTATGTTGGAATGTTTGAAAATTCCAACAACAAATGGAGAATAAAACTCCCCTTTTTAACACAGAGAAAATATAAAATTCTACTTACAAAGGATAGAGTTTCCACACTTAAAACAAAATTCTATTTCTTAAAAAAAAAAAAAAATCAAGTTACAAATTCTTCCTCAACACAGAGGGATTACAACTGCTAGAATGCTCCTAAGTACGCGTCAAAATAACACACTCGTCTCTAAAAAACATTCACCGCCGTGTATACAAAACACCTGCCTCAAATTTTTTTTTTAAATATGCACAACACAAGCAGAATTTTTCATGCATACTGTGCATAAAAATACATTACACAACAACTATTTAAATTATACTATATTTTCAATGCTCACGTATATGCTTTTATATGAAACATTACAATAATATATATTATAAATATCATATATTTATAATATATAATATGTAACCAAAATTAAAAAAAAAAATGTACCGCGTAATAAAACATTTAGCCAACGTAAAAGTTATATCAACATTGCTATGAAATAAAACAATTAAAAAAAACATTTTAATATAAGGTAAAAACCTTATTTCATTTTATGCTCTCCATTTATGTATTCTCAGTTTTTGAAATCCATTCTCCCCAACTTTCATACTCCCCCGAAATCTTTCAGGAGTGGCTCGGCCCCGAGGATGACATCGCCTTTCGTGGGTCTTCACTCCTCCAAACTACGCTTGGCTTTTCTAACCCCCCGCCATGGTAAAGGCTTGCCGCTCAACTCTTCGTATTAAATATGTTTCCGTGGGTTTTTAATGTGGTTGCTGCTGGCAGATGGGATGGAGCTCTTCCACCGCCTTCAACTTGCTATCAACCTTAACTCCGCCGTTCTCACAGTTTCATTCCCTTCTCAATTAATTTTGCCGTCTCGTCGTAGCTATGTGGGTAGTTGGATTAATTTCCAACATGGCCTTGGCAAGAAATAGTTCTATAGATGTGTAATTAGCTTCAAGAAGTCGAGTTGTACTTGTTTCGCAATGTCCTTTAGATCTCTTTTTTTGGTTTCAAATGGATATATATGTTTGCAATTTTTTTTATCCATGGCATTATAGTATTTGGTAAAGGTTCCGTCAATTTAAGTGCTTACCTCCAATTGGCAATCAATTTCATGTCGTCTCCTTCTACAAAATTTTTTATATACTACTTCTAAGGAGTTTACTGTGGAAGCCTTTCCTCTCTAATGTTTGCTTCATGGTATTAAATCAATTTTGTTGGCTTTTTTCATAATTATTATATTGTATCGAAAGCCAAAAAATATGTTTAATCTCGGTGGGTTGTTACTTATTTGACTGCCACATTACAGTTTTGTTGTTTATGTTATGCAGAGTTTTACTTGGGTATAGTAGATTACCGGAGCATCGTGTTTGGGTGAAGTTAACTACAATGTTGATCATCTAATTTCGTAAATGAGAAACTCACCAAGGAAGACATGGGCAATTTATTTACAAGAGTTTAGTTCCCGTGGGAATTTCGCCAATTGACACTCAAAGTTTTAAAGGCTTTAGCAATACATCAAAAACAATTTGACCTGGGGCTGCACAAGGTTGAATGATCTTCATATTTCAATTCCCGTAATCTATTTCATTGGTTGATTCCTTTGATGTCGCATACTATATCTACTTGATATGGAGCATACATGAGGAATGCCATAATCTCCTTCCAATATGTACGTATCATCGTCTCGAAATTTCCACGTAAAATATGCATGTAAGAATGACTACAAATGGGATGGATTTAGAGCGGGAGAGGCCATGGTGAGATTTGTTGGATTTTCTAAGACGTTTTACAATTTCAAGGCATTTTGACAAAGTTGAACTAGTGTAAGTTGTGACATATCAAACTAAAATTTCTCTTCTTTGTCCCGATGAATTGTGATGCATCCAAAGGTGGCGCATGGCCATCTTCATTGGGAAGTTTCACCTGGGCCTTCTTCTTTGGCCCGATTGTTCTTACCCGAGGAAGCCATTTCAAGAAGACCTTCAAACTCGGAAGAAGTAGTTTCAAAGAATTTGCTACCCCGGATGGTTACTCCCATGCAAGGAGTCCAAATGAATAGAGCTATTCTCTTAGCATTGAAAATTCACTTAGTATTTTTCCATCCAGACAAGTCTCCCTCATGTGAAGGATATGAAAGGCATTGGTTCATTAAATACTACTTGTCACGTAATACAAGCCTCTACTTGGAGAAAGACTCTTTATTTCAGACGAGGTAATCTAGAGATGGTGCTGGGTAGTTAGGACTTAAATCACCTCTCACAGCTTGGGAGGTGACCATAAACATTGTAAAGTGACACAAGTAACTCAAGAGCCTAATTCTAGGAAGTTCTTTAAATCCCATCAGATTTTCTTTTTGAAATGGTAAAAAAAAAAAAAAAAAAAAAAAAAAAAAAAATCAATTCTCTAATTTCGATCAATCATAGAGAAAAATTAAATTCGTAATTCCGATATAAATACAAGAAAATATTGGTATGAACTATTGGAAAATCAGTTCTTTCATGTCGTTAAAAATAATTAAGGTAACCCAATAATTAAAGATGGTTCTATGATCTACTATGGAAAAAATTGACAAGAGAATAACAATTTCGTAATGAAAACCATTCAAAATAGCCTATTGAACATGGCATTATCACTATAAACGAATGTAACAAACTTTGTACGTAATGCAAAAGATATAAAAATGGAAGCATATATCAACAAAACATGGAAGCAACGAATAACTTATTACCGAAGAAAGATAAGTAGAATTGTTGCATGCAAAAAATTTGATATTGCACGAGACACTTAGTATCGCCTCATTCGACCAAAAAAAAAATAGATATGTTAAAATTACATAGTTGTAGTTCTCCAGGCAGAAATAAACCGGAATATGGAAATAAGTACCTATGCACGAAAACACATGTAGTTCGAATATCACCTCGTGGCCGGAGAAAATACTTGTTTACATTAAAATGAAATTAGAATTACGAGCGCCTGCCGCTCTAAGCCAAGAAAAACGCAAGATTACTAAGCTGATGAGAGATCTTAAGTATGAGTGTGTGATAACCCCATAAGACTTATAAAACCCCGTGAATCATTCAATATCAAGCGAGATTCAAGACTAGAGTCCTTAACATTATGCATAAGTAAAATAACCGAGCCCGTAAGGTTTCTTTCATGAAATAACTGATATAATCATATGTTTTACAACCAGGCTTGAAAGGCTTCAAAAAAAAATATTTAAATCAACTCGCGTAGTGCACGGTACCTATGCGCGGAAAAGCAAAAGGGTTACCGGGGCTGGCTCAAGATAATAGTATTTTGGAGAACTAACAAATTAAACCTCAGAAGATGGGGATTGACATTGAAGACCCGAGAGCCGAGAGAAAAGACTCCGTAGAGAAGATTGTGGACACAAATGATTGGTATGTCGAGTCTTTGGGCAAACAACAAAACTTCGCATAAAAAGTACTGTCACGAAAACCGAGAAAGAATTTACTTGTAAAAACATGGATACGAGACACTCGTTGATAACCCGTGCATTTTGAAGGAAAACTTCCATTTGTTCCCGTAAAGGGTTTAATAGAGAAGCCACTAAACTCTTCCAAGAAAACAAGATCAAATACAACCCGAATGGTGTGAAAGACAGAGAAGGGGTATGCGTTAAGAAAAATCGTGACAAAAAACCTGGCTAGAAAAATGAAATAAGGTACACGGTGCAAAATCAGAGAAGAACATCGAAAGAGTTGACACAACAATCTATTTGTGAACTCGATTACTTCAGGTTAAAGGTGGTAAACGCAGAGGTCGCTCAAGGCCCGTCGATGATGTCAAGATTTAATGCACGTCTGCAAATGTCCGTGTATAAACCGTACGTACGAGCCAACCTTGCAAAAGAGTCATGGTCGATAAAGATGCGTAGTAGCGGGCCGAGCCTCCCGTACTCTCACACAGAGTAGAGAAAACTCGAAAGGCACCTCAAAAATTTCGGTGGTGTGCTCTAGCAAACCCATTTTCATGTCGATCTCATTAAGATGTGTAAGTCTCTTACCTTGGTAGAGAAATTGCGTAGTTAGACAGAGCCAAAGCAAGCAAGAAAATGAGTTTAGGTGTGATAGGTAAGGGTTTTGGCAAAACTATCTCGGCTCACCCACTCGCCTTAATTGCCAAGGATGGACACAACTGAGGAGAATGACAGTGGACATGGGATTCCACTAATCCTAACCGGATCTGCCAATTAAATGGTGTAGACAGATGTCAAAGAGATAAAATACGTGTATTTTCCTTAAACTGCAGAATGTGTCTCCCTGTCTACATGTAAGTGTTGTTGACGATAAAAAATGATCTCTTTCCTATAAGAGGAAAGGCCTATCGGCCTAAAAATGAAAAATTCAAGGCCCTATTGGATGGAGAAATATGTATCAAACCTCTCAACACAAAGGTTTCATATTGAAAAAATTACGCTTTCATAAGCTTTGGTAGCATTAATACGAAGCTTGAAATAATCTAGTGAATGAACATACTTATTATTGAACATACGTATTATACAAAAGACGAGCCACCTTTATGCGTATGTTATTTATTTATTGGATTTAGGGGCCGTGCCCTAGGAAAAGGGAGGGAATTAACCAATTTATTGAGTTCTAACAAAATGTAAATTTGAGACCTCGGTTGGATGGAGAAATATGTGAGATTAATTTCGTTGTTTTGATCAATGGAGTTCTTTACTCCAACCATATGCTATATGCATGATTATGTAAACATCTTTTTATATAATAGAAAATTGTTGTTTTTTTCTTCAGAAAAAATGTATCAAACCCTCTCAACATGAAAGCCTTCATATTGAAAAAACTACGCTTCCGAGAATTTTTCAGGATCAACCCGAACCACCTAACCCAATATATGGAGCCGAGAAAATCGAGTGAATGAATAGGATTATTAATACGTAGCCTAGAATAATCGAGTGAATGAACGGGCTTATTAATATGGATCCAAAAATAATCCAGTTGAATGAACATACTTATCAGACATGACGGGTCACCTTTATAAACATTATTTATTGATTGGATTTGGGCGCCAGACCCTAGAAAACAAAGAGAATTAACTGATTCATCGAGTTCTAACAAAATTCAAATTCAAGACCTGAACTTGCATGGAGAAACATGTATCAAATCCTCTCAACACGGTTGTTTCATATTGAAACCTACACATATGAGAAGCTTTTTTGTATCAACCGGAATCACTCGACCCAATATATGGAGCCCGCAGGAAGAAATGAATGAGTAAACAAGTTAACCAAATTTATTTACTTTAATTTTTTCGCGAAATCGTTTTCAATATCACTCGCTAATCCCGAGGCAATAAGATGTATGGTATGCTCTTTCACACGCTTCATTGATCCCGAGGCAACAATATGTATGGTATATGGGGATCTCCTACAACCATTAGTGATTACATTTTCTCGTAGGGCGGACACATGTTCGGAAAGTAGTGTTTTTTTTCCATCAAGCCATGCTATACAACGTCATTTTATTTCGCCTTTTCTTTACCAATGTTGAAGAGGAATTCATGTAGGCAATATTTTATTTTTTCTCAAGTTTGCTTGTTGGGTTACCATTTTGAAATTTTTGGTTCCATGGTTTCTACCCGGATTCTACTATAGGTCCCCGTTCGTGGTCGTAACATATGGTGTGTGTTTTTTGGGAAAGTGGCAAAGTGTGGCAATGGCAAAGTGGTGTTTGATTGAAAAGGTTAGTTCTTATAACCGTGATATATTCTTCATATAAATTTGCAATGCTTGTTTTAATTTTGCAAGGTATTTTATCTTTGTTCCTCTTTTCCAAAAGTTCTTTCTAGCTAGGTTATTCTTCTTATTTTAAAAACAATTATGTGTTAGACATGTTACATGGAAATTGATAATTTTGGAGTGTTTTCTTCTCAAACCACCGATTTCGCACCTCTATATCTCCCTCCCACTCCATGATTTTAAAATCAATCGATTCGTTGCTATATATTTTGTAATTATAAATTTTGGGTTTTCAAATATGTGTGGTTAAGTTTCAAAGAACTTAAAGCCGAAACAAAAACATTTAAAACTCAAAATAGAAAAAAATGAACAACCATGTGATAACGTAGTTCATCTTTCCTAGGCTACGTCTTTGGGCCTTTCTCTAATGGCTAGAAGTCACTTTATTGATCTCGGTTGTAAAATGAGTACATAAAATTTCTTTGTCTTATGGATTCAATTTAATAATAGAGTGGCCCTATTTCCCTTCACAAAAAATTCTCCTTCAGAGAACTCTCCCTCGCAATTCGACTCATTTTTACAAAGGACTTTCTCACTAAACATGGAAACAAGTCCTTGTACTCACATTCGAGATCAAAAGCATAAATTTGTCTCGCTTCCCAACCGAAGTGTCACCGTTGTCTTTCTAACGATCACACCGAGAGTAAACTGAAAAATAGTTTACTCCAATGAAGAACCGATGTTGTCACTACGTACCTAATGCCTCAAAACCCTTGTATAGGCTCTTTAAATGCTCAATTTGGTCTCCAAATGACCAAAATAGGCCCAAACCAGCTTCGATGCAATAATAAAAAGGTTCGATCAGAAATCCATTCAACATAAGGCTCCTTAGCGCAATGGTCGGGTCACTTGGATTATAAAGCCCCAAGTCTCGGGGTTCGATCCACATTTCATGCCATTTTGTTTGATTATTTGGGCGGCTCAGACATTTCAATATGGTTTGATATATATATTTGTTTTAATATGTGGTGGGTCTGCCTACCAACCGCTGACCGACCCACCGTATGTGACCACACTCCCTTAACTATCGCAACAACCATATACTTTAAGACCCACCACTAACCGTTAAACAAATTTTGTGGGGATATGATGGAGTTTTGGAGTTTAATTGAGGAGGTAATTAAGATAACAGAGTAGAGGTATGGTGGGGTTGCCAATCTTATGTGCTCCCGCCATTTTTTTTTAAATACAAAACTATACCCCTTAAATATATGCAAAATGCTCATATTAATAATAAGAACCAAAAATTATCCCAATTTTTAAGGCACCAAATTTTCTAATGTAGAGGTCACGAGATTGAATCCCGTCTAGTCTCGTCGGTTTGTTAAAATAATTTGACCAAATCTGTGAAGGCCACGTGTCGCCGTGCAATTGGTCCATATTAAACCAACTAAAACTAACAAGGCAACGTCCGTGCTCGCCAAGTGTCCTCATCGGATTTTACCATGTGTCATCCGTATCATTTCCAATCACTAGGATGATGTCATTGCCTAGTCAAGTGTTGTATTACCACATGTCCTCACAAAGGAGTGACCCACATGTCATCCATATAGTCCAAATATCGACATCACTACTTAGTCATCCTACATACGACTTGTACTTGCCACATCATCACCACATCAATTGTCCTACCGCCTCAGCATTGCTACTCATATCATATGTTTTATTTCCGCTGCCATACCTACCATGTTTTCTAGATCACACCAGACTCCTCTACGTCACTATACGTACTACCATGTGGCAAAATGTGACTGGTCCAACTCGACGCCGTAAGTCCAAAATTGCCATTTCACCGACCGACTATGAATCCGTTAACGCCATGATAATTTAATCATGCCACGTTGCCCGCCAAATATCGACCTACCGACGTGATCACGCCATGTGTCATCTTCTAACCGGTCCACATCATCCCCCGCTCGACATCATCATCCGACACATCATTGTACGAACTTCGCCACCTCATCATCCATATTCCATGTGTTCACTAGAAGCTACCACGTGTCTCATTCATAAAATTCCACGTCATCATTGTGGCACCCACTTTGACTTCCTTGGCACTTAGTCCCAAAAAATTTGATCGCTCATATATTATTCATACAGACTCTATTTTGCGTGCGATTTAATCGTTGTATTTATCTCACGCAGATGTACAATTTGATGTTGGTTTCATGATGATTCGAGATACTTCATTTTTAGGAATTTCAAAGATCAACTACTATCCCTATGGCATTGGAATTTCCCCGAACATGATCATCCTAGTCTCAAACATAACTAGTCTTAATTGCACTAATCCAACAAGATCCACCGATCATACCTTCTTGCTAAAAATACTTTTGGTCCACCAAAATTTATTATGTCCCCGGAGTTATTACATCAATCATCGATAACTTAGCGCTCTAGACTCTAATACACAGACTCAACCGTAATTATCATGTGATTTTAATGGGAAAATCAATATTACGTATTCGATGACAATCAAACATAAGGCATGAAATATAGTTCCAAGAAATTAATCCATCTGCCGATGAAGATTGACAATATTCCTTCTCGATTTTATTTTTCTTCCTCTCATCTTGATTCTATTGTTTTTTATTCTCGTGGTAACATCATACATGTACTTCCGAATGTTCCTTCCGCCTTTACATTGTGAACAAATTTTATTTCCTATGTTTTCTTTGTTTGTTGTCTTGTTCGATCTTCCCGAGTCCCGTCTGACCGTACTAAGTTTTCTTATAATAGTAATGTTTGCATTAAATTGTTTCCCAAAATTTTCTTCACTTTCAAACTCTGTTGCATCACTCCTTCACGGAATACTCCTTGTCCATAACCAAATGTTGATAAGAAGGTGACTCACCATATGAATCACTACTTCAGAATGGCTTCATACCGTTTGCCTACAATTCCTGTAAACTTTTCCGACATTTGTTCATGATGCAAAGACCAACAACGATATGTTATGTGGAATTTATTTCCATAATACGCAAATTGTTTGATCATATCCCAATCCTTCATATTGGGGTCTTTTCTCTTCGAGACTGATATTGGTCAGATTCTACCTCAATTCATGCTTGTTGAGGCATTGACCTTACCGATGCCCCATTTTGTCATCAACTTAATAAAATTCTTTTGTTATGTTTTTCGAATGCTCCAATATCATGGTCACTTGAATCATGCTCTTTCTTCTTTGTTGAGTCAATCTTATGGGAGTTTGGGACATACGAGAGATCCTCATATGGTGAGGAAAAATTTCCACCGTTTCTTCCAATGATTGGTCCTTCTTTTTATATCATATGAATAATAATATTCTTCATCCGTCCGCCAATGAAGTGGGTAAACTTCATTATATTCAACAATAGATGGACTTCGTCTAAGGAATTTCTTGACTTTCCCGCATGGTTTGGATATTTTCTTGCAATATTTGTTTGTCTTCTTGCAACGCCCCAAACCATTTGTCACAATTCGACATTCTCTTTCCGATATTTCGGGTTAAACTCGGTTCGATTCCCACAACCAAACTTGTTTCATGCTTTTTCCCATTCCAAAATAAACTCGTGTACAATTTTAGCAACACAGATTTGGATACCAAAATTTGATCCGAAAATGGATTGATTTCATAGTTATATATTTTGAAAGTATAAATTTTGGGTCTTCAAATAGGTATGGTTAATTTTGAAAAGAACTTAAAAATGAAACAAAAAAATTTGAAACTCATAATAACAAAACAAATGAACAACTATGTGATAATAGAGTTCACCTTCTAGGTTATGTCTTCGAACCCCGTCTAATGCTAGGCTTCTTTATTGATCTCGGCTACAAAATGAGTACATAAAAGTTCTTCATCTCATAGAGTCAAGTTAATGTCGAGTGCCATGTTTCCTTCAATGAACATTATGCTTCAAAGAAATATCCCTTGGTAGCTTCCTATTTTTACAAAGAGATTATGGCGCCAAAACAAAAGGACTCTCTCAATGAACGTGGCAATAGGTCCTCGTACTCAAATTCGAGATCAAAAGCATAAATTCGACTAATTCCCAACATAAATGTCAGCCATTGTCTTTCTCACGATCACACCGAGAGTAGATTGAAAGTAGGATGTCTAATGAAGAAAATGATGTCGCCACCGTGAGCGAATGCCTCAAAACTCTTGTCTAGGCTTGTGAAATGCTCAATTTGTCCTCTAAATGACTACAATAGGCCCAAATCAGTTTCTGCCGCAATAACAAAAAGAAGCTTGTCTCCGCAAACCTTCTAACATAAAAAGCTCCTTATCCCAATGGTTGGGCACTTGGCTTATAAATCTCGAGGTTTGGATTCGATCCAAATTTCATGCAATTTGGTTTGATTATTCAAAGGGATTTGGCACATTGTGATATGGTTTGATATATATAATATACGCCTAAGAAACATGATGTCAATATAGGGAAAAGATATAGTGTTAAATTTAAATAATAGAAAATAGAGTATCTATTGAACAACAAGTCCTATTATGGCGAGGAATAAACTAGTAATGTGAGATATTTGTATCAATAAATGTTTTCTCTTCGTTTTACAGAAAATATTTGAAAAGTAGGTTGGGGTAAATGTAGCAACATTAATTTTAGAAAAATCAATCTCTCTATCTTGCCCTTTCTTAGGATGAATACAATTGCAATATGTTAAACTCCCAGCAAGAAGTGATGGAGTGCTTATTTCCTCTTAAATCGACAGAAGGATATGTTTTGTGTATGAGATTATATTCTATGGGTTTCACATATAGTATTAAGAACCCAGTGATCATGTGCACACTATAGGACCCAATCCCACCCAATTTTTCTCCTTAAGGATTTCCATTTTGCAAAATTCAACCTTAGATCTATGGAAATTTATCACAACAAAACAAGCTTCAATTTACTATGAATTATGTATGGCTATACCTAATAATATCGAGAATAACATGTCCTAGAAATTGAACCCAATCTAGCTTAAAAATGCGGATTTTCTATTTAAAAAAAGAAGAAGTGTTGAAGGCATAGATGAGGCCGCACCTTTACCTCAGAGTGGGGGCATAACACTTTGATGTTGCAAGACCTATATACCTTGCCGTAGGTGTAGATGGCCTGATAATGTCTAAGAAATGGTGTGTCAATACTAGGAGAATAATCAATGTTATATTTGAATAATGGAAAATAGAGTATCTATTGTACAACAAGTCCTCTTATGGCCGAGGATAGACTAGTGCCGAGATATCCGTGTAAATAAATGGTTATTAATGGTTTTATGGAAATATTTGAACAAGTAGTTCGAGATAAATGAACTGGCTTCAATCGGATACTAAAGTTAAATAGGGTGTAATAGTTTTCCTACTAATGGTTAAGTTATTCTAAAGAATCCTTACCTTAATCATAAGCATCTCAATTGCATATTTAGATCTAGAAAATTTAATCTTGTTGTATCTTTCATTCTCTTAGTATGACTGCAATTTTAATATGTAAACCCCTCTAGTAAGTAATGGAGTGCTTAATATAGCAACAAGACCTAGTTTCAATACTCATCCTCTCCTCCTTAGAATGGTGGTCCACTCAAGTCCTTTGGAGTGGCAAGAGGCAAGTTCTAGTGGGGCACACAATTATTTTGTCTTATATTGGCAAGAAGATAGATTTTATATGAGATTATATTCTATGAGTTTGAATCTATGGCATTGTGAGGTCATGACTATGTGCACATTATAGGGCCCAATCCCACTCCCATTTTCTCTTGAAGACTTGCAATTTTGATTTTTTGGTTGGGATATGGTCCAACCTTAGACCCGTGGAAATTTATCCAAAATAACAAGGTTCAATTTACAATGTACATTATAAGACCTAAACCCATTCCCATTTTCTCCTTAAGGATTTCTATAGTTTTTCTTTAAAGAAACATTTTTTTAACAAGGGAGCTTTAAAATCCTCCTCCAATTCAACAACAAGATCAACCTTGTTCTTAAATTCATTTGCAAGATTATGGAAAAAGGTTTCCATGAAGCTCTTAACAACAACCTTCCCAAACTTATTAGCCATAATATCAATATTCAATTGATTCTTTAGCTCTTCATTCTTTTTATATAAGAAAACAATTCAATAAACTACAAAATAATGGTCTTCATATAAGACTAATGAATAACATTCTTCCATGGAGGTAAACTCTTCATTATTTATCTAGAAGAAAAAAATGAGACTACAAGGTAATGGTCTTCTTATGAGACTGATCAATAGGCTTCTTTCCATGGAGATCTAATATATATATATATATATATATATATATATATATATATATATATATATATATATATATATATATATATATATATATATATATATATATATTAATTGTTCACGGAGTGTGAAGCACATTGAATACATTGACAACGATATAATATGGTTTGATCCACTCCCTAGCCCGACAATTCTCGCTAATGTTATCGTTATCCACCGCCCTTTGCTACAAGAGTGAGCTCGATGAACGTGTACCAAGATTGAATTTTTTTTCCAAGATTGTATTCTTCCTACTACTTGAAAAGATTGATCACGGAAGAAAGAGATCATAGTCTACTTCAGGGTGGTCCTTTAGGATGGTTATTTTCATCACTTTATTTTTTCACACGATACTTTGAATAGTGAATAAAAAATATAGTTACAAATATCATAAAGTTAAATAAAAATATCATATTTGTTGAAATTCAACAAGAAAATGCACTCACATACTAGTGTGAGATTCCAGCCACACATGACCGAGGAATTCACCGACACATTATTGCTAAATGTGGGCATCTAATTTTTAAATAAATTGACAATAAATTGTAATCTTATCTCATAAAAACTTGTAATAGTTATCTAAGTGATAGAATTATTTAGCTCAAGAATTTCGAGTTGAGGGTCAAAGGTGAGGCATGTAGAGTGATTATATTATTTATAGGGTCCAAGCTTGTAGTTGTAACACTAGTGTGGTGTGAGTGCACGCTAACTCAAAATAATTGAGTTAAAATCAGCTTAACTAGTTCTAACCCAATGATGAGCTGGTGGAAGGCTCAAGTGAATTAAATTATATTTAATTTAGAAGTAGTGTTTTACCAAGTAACTAATGATTCACTATTAATAGTCGCATGCATGTCAATTATGATGACGACCTAGTTGAGAAAATTTTTTAAAGGTGCATGTAACCCATAGTTTTATTATTAGCAAAATTTTCCACAATTATAAATCCACAAAATCTCCCCATGATGGATTGCACAAGCTTGAGGAAGGTTGTAATTCCTATTTAATAGGAATTATTTACCTAGGGATTGTGTGAGCAAGGAAGGATGAAGGTGGGCAGAAATTGGCTATGTATTGGTCCAATTTTTCCTAAATCAATGTGAGATGATTGGTATATTGTATGAGTTTCTTGTGAGGCACACATGCATTGTATTGTTTCGATTCTGTTGATTATAAAATAAAGAGTGTGTTTTGAGAAGTTTCTTTTCCCTGTGAAAATCTTGCGTTGTGCGATTGATTTATTTCTTTCTCTTACTTTGCATGTGATTGAGCGATCATGATTTATATTCCACAAATATCAGGAAGGATTCAAGATCTTGGTTTAGTACATTGCATGATCGGATTGAATCTATTGGTGTAATTTCTACATGGTATCGTAGCGCATTTAATCACAATAGTGGGAAGAAATTGAGTTTGTGTTGAACATTATTCAAATTTGCAATATTATTTTGTTTATTACATTGCATGATCGGATTGAATGTATTGGTGTAATTTCTACACGGTATCGAGCACCATGAATCAAAATAGTGGAGAATAAATTGAGTTTGTGTTGAACATTATTCAAATTTGCACATACATTCTTTGATGCAAGAAGCTAACCGAGATGTATTTCACAGATTGAGACTTGAATATGCACTCGAGGGAAATTCAAACTATATTGAATGGAGGGACAAGATGGAGGTAGTATCGAGGATACTGTCAAGGAGTTCATTGACATTGATATTATTCCCGAACCTAATTAGGCAAATGTTGCACAACATGAAGCATGGAGGAAGAATGTCCCGCAGGCGAGGAGGATCTTATTAGAGGTAGTCTAAGATCATATTATCTCAAGTCTCCATGGCCAAGGAAAATCAATATTCTATGTGGAAGGCTCGATGATTTATGAGCTGAAAGTAGGCAAGGATTAAAAAAATTGTCACTCAAGGACAAGCTCGTAAAAATAAAAATGGAGAAGGGCGACATAATACGTAAATGCTTGACCAAGTTCACTCAATGGCCAGATGATCTTGAAGTGTTGTTTATTAATGTAGAAGTTGATGATGACTTGGTGAGCTAGCATCTTCTCTAGGCCTTCCCAAGAGCCGGCATAGTTACCAAGACTCTACGAATGGGAGGGAGAAGTTACCCTATTGGGAGTGACTATGGTCAGATTTGGTATAAGAATAGTTTCAATGGAATACCAGGGATGTATCCTCATTCAAGACTGATGATGAGGAAAATTGTGCCTTGGATGGTATTAGGGAAAGAAGGGGAAGGGGAAGGAATACCCATTCCAAATCCGAGACCGGAAAATAAGGAAAGAAGTGGGACATGTCAAAGGTGGAAATGGCCACTTTCTCATGATCATGACACACTATGTCACAAATTGTTCACAAAAGAAGAACAACAAAAAGATCTGAGAGATGAAACGAGTGAAGCTTTGGCCTCATAGTTTGAGTTGGAATTCTCTCATCATGTGTATGGTGTCAACCGTGATGGGATCTATGTGGTACTTCTGCAGATAGTGGAGCACCTTTCCACATGAAGAGAAACAAAGAAATTTTAGTAGCTCGGAGGAGAAGGATATCTGCATGCACATCAATATGGGTGATGACGAGGTATAAGACTACCAAGATTGGTATAGTTACTTTCTAGAGACAACAGTAAACCTTTCATATTAAAATATGTCATGCATGTACTAGGATTGAAAAATAATTAGTTTTAGTTGCTATGTTGAGGATCTTGATATGATGTGGTTTTCAATGAAGGAAAGGCATCCCTTCATCACAAAGCCACATGACGTAAAGAAGATTAGGGTTCGTGTGAAGAACCTCTACAAACTTGATGTAGATGGCCGCGTAGAATTAAGCAGCAAAGGTGGAGGTAGTGAGGTGGTGAGCCTAGATACAGGCGGTAGTTATGGCATAGGAGATGGGCCATCTACACCACAAGCATCGAGGATAATGCAACACATTTCTACAAGCCTAAAGGGTACTCTTGCGATACACACACATGCAAGGGATGTATCATGGGGAAGTATACAAAAGCCATATTTCATGAGAAGGAGAATCGAGTAGTGCCAATCCTGAGAGTGTTCACTCGACGTGTGTGGACCATTCTCAACAACCCCCACAACAAAGCACACGTATTAAGTGATTTTGTCGATGATTTTTCTATAAAGTGTTGGATCTTATTTTTGGCAGAATAAAGATCGACATTCTCCAAGTTTTGTGAGTTCAAAGCATTGGTAAAGAAAATAAATATGCGGAAGAAGGTGAAGGCTCTAAGGAGTGACAATGGTGGTGGGTATATCTCTAATGAATTCAAGAACTTCGTGCCAAAGGAGGAATTCAAAGAAAAATGATTAGACCCCTAACCCACAACAACATGGGGTAGCAAAGAAATAACAAAACAATTGTGGGAGGAAGTACCAGCTATGTTACATGATCGTGGCCTACCGTTGAATATTTGGGCATAGGCATGCAACACAATGGTATTTGTGTAGAAGCGTAGTCCTCATCGTGGATAATGGCATGACTACACTAGATGAGGATTTTTGAGGTAAGAAACCAAATGTTTCCATATTTTAAAATTTTTGGCTTATCCGTCTATTTCCATGTAACCAAAGATGTCGAAGAAGCTAGAACCAACAACAGGCTGGGATATTTTTGGGTACATTGATACTCCCCAAACTATCTAGTGTATTCTTTCGGGCTAACAAGATGATTACGGTCGTGAGAGATGTTAAATTCGGGTGAGGAGAAAGCCATGCAAGCTTGTCCCTTGAAAGGGAGCTTGACTTGCATGCGTATTTGTGAGGAACTCTTAGTTCCAAAGGATGAATCTCAGATGTGGATAAGCCACAAGTAGATGATCATGGAGTGGAAGAAACCACTCATGTAGAGACATCCACTAGAAATGGTAGGAATCGCACCAGATTGGCCGATTAGACAGATTGATGCTAGATGCGACAAAGAATGTAGGTGCACCTACATCACAACGCAAGAAGAGAAGGTCCCTAGACATGTATACTGGATACATGGTTCTTATGAGCGAGTGTATTGCATTCTAACCATCCTATTTTGAGGAAGCAAGAAGCAACTAACATGGGCCGATACCATGGTTGAGGAGTATGACTCCGTTATCGAAAATACATGGGAAGTGGTCCCAAGACCAAAGTAGCTGGTTAGATCCAGGATCTACAAGGTGAAGCAAGAAGCAACGTATGGGAATGCGAAGAAATAAAAGTCATATTTGTGGCTATAGGATTCTCATAGGTAGAGGGGATTGACTATGACGAGACTTTTGCACGAGTTGCAAGGGTACTCATCGATTAGATCTATCCTGCACTCTCACATTGCATGCGGACATAAATCAAATGGATGTAAAGACAACGTTTATCAATGGAGTTATTGAGGAAGAAGTGTACATTGAGCAGCCAAAAGGTTTTGAGACCTTTGATAGGAGTCACATGTGCAGACTCAAGAGAGCACCGTATAATCCGAATAAAGTACCCCATGCTTGATACACCAGGATCGACAACTATTTCATCGTGGGTTGGGATTCCTACAAAGAGTGAAGTGGGATGTGAACCTATATCATATTGTGGTTGATGGTAAGCTTTTGATTATTTTACTTTATGTTGATGATCTTATACTAACATGTAATGAGAAACTCATAACTTGCAAAGAGGAACTTGCAAAAGAGTTTGAGATTAAGGACATGGGGCTCTTGCACTATTTCATTGGCTTGGAGATTCTCTGTAGGAAACTGATAGAAGAAGACAAGTACTGCAGGTAGTGGATATGTCTATGAGTAGGGAAGTTTGTGGGTTCACTTATGTATTTGGTGAACACACGACCAAACATATGCTAATGTGAAGTTAAATAGCTTAGTCAAGCTATGGTTAAGCCTACTAAGCCTGAAGGCGAGAATCAGTGTGTTGAGATATCTCAGGGTAGTATAGAGTATACATTATGCAGCAAATGGACAGAGGGAGTGAAGATTCATACCGATGCATTGGGTAGGTAGCCCATCATATGTGAAGAGCACATCAAGGGGAATCTCAGGCTGTGATCAACACAATTTTTTGGTACAGTAGCTGTGATTAGTTGCACTTACTTCAGCCGAGGCAGAGTACATGGTAGCTAGTTAGGCTGTATGCGAGGCCATCTAGAGATGAGGAATATATTTGTTGGTTTTAGTCATTATATGGATCCACGACATTATATTGATGACAGAGTTGCATAAACTCCTGCTAATCTTGATAATTCCATGACAGTCCAAGAATATTGGCTGATTCAAAATTCACTATCTCAAATATTATGTTCGTAGGCTGACAGGAAGAAGGTAAGACATTCCCATGGAGTGATCGTGATAAAGATATCTTAAGAAGGCACGGCGAAGAGAAAATTGAATAATTACAAGAGGCAAGATTTGGGTAGGCTTGATATAATCCATTTATTGTTGAGAGGGAGTGTTGAAATTCAACAAGAAAATAAACAACATACTAGTGTGGGATTCCAATACACATGAGTGAGGACTAGTGGACACATTAGTGCTAAAATGGGTGTCTAATTTTTAAATAAATTGGATACAATTGTAATATTATCTCATAACAACTGTGAATATTAAATAAGTGATAGACTTAGTTAGCCTAAGAATTTGCAGTTGAGGCTGTATGTGAGTCAGTGGAGGGATTCTATTATTTATGGTCCAAATGGCATGGTAGCATTAGTGTGGTGTGAGTACAATCAAGACCAAAATATCAAGTTAAAATTAGTTTAGTAACTAGTTTCCAAGGAGACATTTGTATGTTAAGAAAATTAAATGAGGTTTTCAAACTCATGTGGTGATCATTTTTTAAGGAGCTTTTCTGATTAACTACTCTAGAGGAATGAGTAATGATTGCCAATCTCCAACGGGATCCATCATCAGACAATTTTGAATGAAAATTGTCCTTTATACTGATCCCTGAGTTTGGATTCTAAATGTCGATACCGTTCTCTCTAGCAATGTGGATAATCCCAAAGCTCTTAAAAAATTAAATTAGAATTAATTTACAAGTAGTAGATCTAATAAGAAATGATGATTCATTATTAATAGTTGCATGCATGTCAATTCTTTGTTTGACTAACGTTGAGACAGAGGTTAAAGGCAAGTAAAATATCGGCTTGTATTATTAGTGAATTTCCAAGCACAATTATATAAAGCCACATAATGTCCATGATGATTGTATAGTCAAGAAGATTAACTCCCACTTATCAGAATTATTTTTCCTAGGGATTGCGTGAGAAAGGCATGTTGAAGGTGGGCAAGCAAATTGCCTATGTATTGGTCCAATTTTTTTCCTAGATCGTTGTGAGACTATTGGTAGAGTGTAAGGAGGTTCTTGTGGAGACACATGCATTTTATTGTTTCATGATTCGGGTTGATTATACAATAAAGATATAGGGGTTTTGAGCAGTTTCTTTCCCTAGAAAATCTTGTGTTGTGTGATTGATTTATTTCTTTATCTTACTTGCATGTGATCTGATCTTGATTTATTCACAAATATCGTAGAAGGATTAAACATATTTTTTTAGTACATTGCACGATAAAATATAATCCATTGGTGTAATTTCTACAATATCCGATGTGCAAAATTTTTTAGACATAATTGTCAATTTTTAAGGCATTATTGAATTTAATTTTTCTTTGAAACCATGATACAATGTCATGATAAAATGTGTTTATATGTTTAATTTCTTCCAACAATTATTCAACAATCACCCGATACTAAAATTTGACAATTTGAGGCTTAGAAGTTGTATTGTTCTTTGGTTTCATGATGCAATAAAAACAAGTTTATGTACTAGTTTGAGCATAATCTATTACCAAGAAATTTTATGGAACTATAAATAATTTAAAAATATAGTTTTCTCGTCATGCAAGCATCAATATCGCTACATCAATACATAGAATAGGGGAAGAGTCTAAGAAGGTGGATCGAGGGGTCAGCGCTCGAATGTAAGCATCAATGGTGGACACTTTTGATACAAATGTGCTATGGATTAGATGCATCTTACGTTGGTTTTGTTGGATGCAATATGTCCAAGCCATATCCAAATGATATTGAGTAAGTGTCAAAGGTGAACAAAATGAAATATATTTATTTGTATTGTTTAATCCATGGATTATTGGTTCACCAAACCTCATCTTTTAAGTCAAAGTAGATAGTGAATCAATATGACATTCATGATTAATTTCTTTGATACTCCAAATAAATGAATCATCATTAAATAGGAGATAGTGACAAAGTTATGTTTATATCTTAAATTTATAGGAATATTTTCGCTTCTACATAATGAGTGTCGAGAAGATTTTCTATTTTTACTAATCTTAATTTTTTTTCATCTAATAAGAACCATATAAATCTATCTATTAAAATGTACATCCAATTAATATGCAATATTTGAGAAACTCTTTCAGGTCATTCCATATTCTAAATTTTTCAAGGTGCCAAGAAACATAGGCTCAATTTTTATAAGTATTACAAATAGTATTATGAGAAAACTGTATGAATTAGAGCGCTCACTAGGTGATTGTTGAATTTTGAGAAATTTTCTTTGATTTCAGCTAGTTGAAGGGCGTGTAGGCCAATTGAGATCATCATACCAATTTGGCTTAGAAGTGTCAAATCTCAAAGTCTCACTTCCTCATATGATCCTAAACAAAAACTAGATAGCCAATGATGCTTTTATGCAAATTATACAAATTTGAAAACATTGTCACTAATGATATATTTAACTAAATGTCAATGGTTGTGAATTTTGGTACCGAATTTGAAACCTCGAGGCTCTTACTAGTATCTTTCCTACAATCTTGTGATGTTTTCTTTTTCGAAAGATACCAATGAATAATTGGAAACATAAAAAAGAGAATATTTAATCTTCTTGGAATTTTTGTTCTCTTCTTTCACAATGTAGAAACCTTGACAATAATTTCATATAAAAAATTTCTCATTAGTATATCCTTGAAATCTTATATACAAAGTTCAAAACTCTAGCTTCTCCCTAAGATCCCTCCACACAACTTTGGCGCTTTTTTCTTCATAAAATACACCAACAAAACAATAGACACATAAATAGAAGATAATTTGTGGTGTTTCCAACTTGATTCTCCTTTTTCAAAGATAAGGACACTCTAGTAGCAAATATGTGCATAAATTGATCATTAGTATATGTTCCTCAACCCGTCTAATTAACATAATGTCCAAAATATGATAAAATATATACATTTTTGTAGATAATTCAAGACCTTTTGAAATGAATCAAAGCTCCATGAGAACCTATTACTTCATTACATTATGTTTTAAATAATTCTGGTACTACCGTGGTAGATTTAGAAATTAGTATTTAAGATACAATTATTGATTTGAATTAATGCTTACTATTTTACTATGTTGTCAGTCTCCTTGCTACTTGTTGATTGGTCACAAAACAATGCAATGTTCAAACTTCCTTACAACTACTTCCTCTACTTCTTTGAGAAAAGTACTTACACTCGCATTACTCGCAAACAAAAGCCGAAAAAAACAAATAAACAAAAAAGGTTAGTCAAATAGACAAAACACTGCCTATTATATAGGACATTTAAAAAAATGTTCTTCCATGATTCCTAGTAATTGAATATTCCATTGCCTAAGCTCTTTGCATTACGTATTTTTTTTTGCATTTGAAAATTTTTCCATATTGTCTCGATAGACTTCATGGAAATGAAAAACAACTTCAGACAAGGAATAAAAATTCAAGGAATTGATCACAAGTTATCTAGATTAAATCTACATATATTGGAGCATTTATTATATTATCCCGGTGATTGTATGTTAGACTCATTTGTTGTTCTTCTACACTTTTGTTATACTTTTAGCTGAAATACATCATGGAATTGTAAAATAATTTCGACATTGCTTATCTCATGGACATGATGCCGATTTGAATTCATTTCATATAGAATTGAATTCGACTATGTTCAAGACCTTCACCATGTTAATTATGTTGAAACATACTTGGAAGGATTGTCTACACCTTCTTGTAGCAGTTCAACTACAATTTTCTTATGGGGAGATGCGTTCGGTATCAAATTGTTCTCTAAATGGTTTTCAATTCCGCTCAATGTTTGGTTATTTACAAATGGCCAACCATATCTTTGGTTCAATCGGTGACATTCATGGGGTTGTATAAATTTATAAACACAATAATGTATTTTCGGATTCTCCCGATCTAACAAATTAATATTATGTTAAATATAGAATCCTTCAACTTAATTCTTTGCAGAAATTAAATCGCCAATTGCAAAACACATATGAAGCAAAATCAATCGCATAACAAGATGTTTTACCATGAAACTTAAAAATAAAAACCCCAAATATCATATATTATGTATATCAATGGAACATGTAACAATCTCATACAAAGCTAAGCTCATAGAGCTCTCGCACAATATACAATTGTCACACATCGTCATGCAGAAATTTGCATATCTATGCACCAATTTCTGGCCTCCCGACAAATGTACTCACCGCGCAATCCCCGCTCGAAGAACCATGAATGAATTCGACCTTGCCTTGCCTTGACTGGGTAATAACTCTCAAGGCACCTCCAATGTGTGCAGATGCATTGAATGCATCACTATAGTCACAATTGATAGTCCATCTCACCCTTTCACTTATCTCTCCAATCAGTATCTCCATTGGATCCGATATGCAAGTAGTTAACTATCGTATTTCTTCCGCTGCAAGTAAGACTATTTGTGAATTAATTAAATAATGAATTCACTCTCGTCTACACTAATGTATGTTCAGTTACAACTAGTGACAAATGAGTTTAACTCACCGAACTCGAGTTAAACTAAATAACAACTCACTCACATAACTACTCTTCCAACTCTATTACAACTTGCCACTCACAAGAGAACGAAGTTCTCCATGCATGAGTCACCAACCACCCTAGGAATTTAATTCCTTCAACCCATTGATGTACCACATCTTTTCACTAAAATAAAGTGCTCCAAGAGAATAAGGTTACTATTTATTGTTTGATTATTATTATGGCCATTAATAATCGACATGCATTCTATTTTTAGATTTTGATCTATAAATAGACTTCACCCATCTTCTAAAAATAGAAACTCATCTAAAGATAGAATTTTTCAACCATCTAGAATCGCATCCCGCTAATTTTAGAAAATTTCACCATTCTAAAAATAGACATATCACCTAAACAGCTCATTGTGGGCCCCACCTAGTGTATGTGCTTAACTTTCACTAGGATCAAGGATGTTGTTTCCGATGCCAATTTAATTATTTCTTGTTGCAACCTTCAACACTCTCTCTCTCACAAGAAGGAATGTCTTTGCATGCTACATGCAACTCCATGCATGTGCCCCGCAACCTTTTCATGCACCATGCAACTCCATGCATGCGGCTCCGCAACCTTTGCATGCACCATGCACCGCATGTGCATGTACCCTGCAGAACTCTCGTATGCAACACTTCCGAAACCGAATAGCCTCAAAAAAACTAAATCAGTATAATGTATCTCCGTCATCAAAGTCTTCGACTTTGCTTAGCTATCGCACATGTCTTCAGGAACCATTGCACTATTGAACGCCGCACCCATGCACTCGCACTTGCTTCACACCTCTGACGGCGCTCCAAGTGATTTGACACTCGTCACTTTGACTAACTACATCAATCCAACCGATCATCTTGATCGTTGCTCACAGGCGTGCCTCGTAGCTAGGTTCAATTCATGAGATCCACACCATGTCAATAAATCCTACCCAGAATTTCTTCTTAGGATTATCCATGCATGTTGCCCCACCTCACCCGGTGGCATAGCCGCATTCACTCCCTCCGCCCATTTGGCACGAAATTTCTCTACATGAGTGGTTTCTCCCACTCCACGAGATCCTCATCTTGTGGCTTCTCCACATCCCGAGGTTCACTCTTACTTGCATGAAAATTGTGCTCCCTCTCAAGCTTTAATTACATGTCTTCCTCACAGCTCCCAACAAGAGGTGCTCCATAGAAATCCCATCTACTTCAAGTCTATAGAGATTCTTAACTAGAATCCCAACCTTGTTATTTACCCCGTTGCTTTGTGTCATAGGAAAACTTTCCTTCACTAAAGACAACATCATAGCCTCTATCCTCTAACATCAAGGACCGAGATTAAATTTTTCTTCAAAATAGAACATGAATAACATCTTTAAATGAAAGAGAGCATTTTGAAGCCCCTAAAAGGTAATGGTACCACGTCGATCGCATCGTATCATCCATCGTCACCCAACTCAATATGCATATGGATATCTTTCTCTTCCAAGTCACCGAAAATTTTCTCATCTCCCGTTATGTGAAAGGAAGCACCAATTATCAAAGTACCACCCCGACCCCAACACACTAGACATCATGCATGCGATCAATGAGAAGTCAAGCTCAAATTGTGAGGCAAGAGCCTCACCAACTACGCCTCCAGCAACCATCTTTTCCTCTTTATGTGGACAATTTGTGGCAATATGTCCATACTCGTGACAAAGGAAAACACTTCACTTTGACATGTTGTGCTCCTTGCCATCTTCACCGGCCTTAGATTTATAATGGAATTTATTCCCATTCCTCTTCACCTTGGTCGCCAAAGCACAATCCTCTTCATCATCATGCATTGATGAAGAGCCATCTCCGATGTTCCTCCCTGAACTCCTCCCGCACTAGATCCGACCAATGCTCCCAATCCGACAGCTTTTCCCGTCCACGTAGGGTCTTGATAAATGTGCCAACTCTTAGAAGTCCCAAGAGAGCCAAGCTCACACCAAATCATCATCATAAACACTTACTCCTACACTCCCAAGCTCATCCCTACATTGGACAAAATTTTTCTAAGTATACTGGAATAGTGTCGTTCTTCTCCATCTTGATTTTTCTCGAAGTTTATCCTTCCCGCCAATTTCCTATGGTTGTCACGTCGCTTTGAAAAAGATCTATCAAAGCCTCCACATTGCAAATGGAGTGGCTTTCCCATGAAGGCTCGACACAATATGGTCATTCACACCTTCCAACAAAATCCTCGCTCGCCCTTGCTACTTTATTTTGCCATGCGTCAAGTACTACAACATCCGCTAAAGTGGGCTTAGGAATATCATGATCGATGAAATCCTTCAAGCCATTATCTTCAAGCATTGCCTCCATCCCGTCCTTCCGTGCTATGCATTTTGAGCTCTTCAGTGCATTACCTAACCGCAACCCATTGAAAGCTATTTCAATGTTTACTCAACTCGTCACACCAATAAATTTTTGGGTAAAGAAATTTGAATTGTCCACCAAAGACAAAATCAACACCGCTTCAATATTGCATTCCTCCAATGATTAACATAGCTATGATGCCATGTAATTTGACGTATCTTCCAATCTAATAAATTAATTTTATGTTAAATATAGAATCCTTCCACTTAATTTTTTTATGAAATTAAATTTCCAATTGCAAAACACATATGAAGCAAAATAAATACATAACAAGATGTTTTTGTTGGGTATGTGTTATATTCTTTCCACAACTAAGCACGGGGGGGTAAGAGGGGGGCGGTAGCCCTCTCGTTCTGGGAAACCGTGGTTTCCGCGAAAATTTTTTGGTCCTTAATTTCCGGTGGGTAGTCTCTAGGTCCATGGTTTTGTGCATGGTTTGGTACATGGTTTTGGGGTATGATGGTTTTGGGCCCTCGGTATTTTTGTGTAGATCCTGTCAAGGGAACTACGCATTATGTTCTAATCCAGGTTTATGGATTTGGCTTATGTATGCTTTAGCATGTATATATATGTGTTGTAACACTAAAAGGAATATAATGAAAAATTGCTTCGTCGTCCTAATTTGGGATCCAGGGAAAATCTCGTGTTTATCTCAGGCTTTATGTTTTATGCTCTCGCTATTGTTTATTTTCTCGTTATAAGATTCGTGTGTAGATAATTCTCTGTCAGGTTAAAAATACATTTGGTATCGCAGCAATTTTAGATTCAAGGGGACGCCTTTGCCGCCGAGGGTTTTTTTAGTTCGGCCTCGGTGTAGACCTCTGTTTCAAAGGGGGAGATCTGCGGGGATCGATTTCAGGGTGAGAGAAGATGGCGGCGTGAAAGATAGAGATCGAGAAATTTAATGGTCGAGTTTTGAGTTGTGGAAGCCAAGATGGAGGATTTGCCGGTGGATAAAGACTGCGGATCGCGGTAGATCCGTGTACTAAGCCAATGTGAATGTCAAGTGAAGACCGGAAGAAATCCGGACGGAAGGCTAAAAGCACAATACGCTTGTGTGTCTCGCATTCGCATTGTTGAATGTATTTGGGGAAGCTACGACGTAAGACTCATGGGAAAAGCTGGGGACTTTGTACCAATCTAAGTCTTCCGTGAATAAGTTGTTCCTACGAAAAAGCCGTATAACCCGAGGATGAAGGATGGAGACTCGCTGACAGAGCATCTCGAACGCTTTCAATAATGTGGTAAGTCAATATCCGTTGATATTAAAATCTTGCATGAAGATAAGTGCATCAATTTGTCAGGCTTCTGCCGTACTCGTGGGACAAATACCGGTTATTTCAATAGGTAGCAATACAACTACTTTGAATTTTGATGACATTGTCTCGCAAATTTCTTCGTCTGAGGAAATGAGATCGAGAAATATGGAGGTTCGGTAATGGATATGCCTTATCCGTACGAGGAAGGTCCCGTAACAGAAACAAGAATGGTGTTTCGAGTGGGAGATCCAAATCTAGAGGGAGATATACCCCGGAAAGTTTATAAAGGTGTGCTGAAATGCGGAAAGGAAGGGCATTACAAAAAGACCGTAGATATAAAGCTCCTAAGAAAGGAAAGGGATCTCGATGATGCTCCTTCTTCAGCAGTAGGGCAAAAACCACCTCGGATGAAGGTGGATGTGTATTTGGCTTCTTCTTCAAATACACATGTAGATCATGAGTCATGGTTGATTGACTCGTGTGCATCCTTTCACTTGACTCCCCATAGGGAGTGGTTCTTGAGTATGAAAAATATGACGGTGATGTCTTCCCCTAGGGGATGATAGGGAAGGCCGTAATCGTTGATGTGGAAAGGTCAAGCTCGAAGCTGCAAGGTGGAAGGATTAGAACACTTCCCGGTGTTCCCCGCATATTCCGCATCAGCGAAATCCTACTGCTATGGATGATGCAAACAAAGGTTCGAGAAATATGCCCGCAAGATGGTTCTGGGAGCACTGCAATTAATGCGGGGAGTACGGACCGGAACTTTGTACAAGCTACAAGGTAGCACTCGTTATTGATGGGTGTACCGGGCCGGGTTCCCGAAAGTGGAGCGGAAAGCCTAGTCGTCTCGGGAGAAAAGACCATGCTATGGCATCAAAGGTTAGACATATTGGAGAGAAGGGCCTTCTGAGTTACCGCATAGAGATGGTATGGTAGAAGGTATGTCTAATTGTTCTCTAGATTTCGATTTCTCGTGAACATTGTGTATATGGGAAGCAAACTAATCGTGAGTTTTCCTTTCCGGTGCTAAGAGGGCAAACAAGATATTAGAACTTGTGCACAAGCATGGTTTTGGGCCTCGTGGCCGGGCCTCCATCACTGGGAAAGTCTCGTGTGTACTATGTTTCATTCATAGATGACTTCTCAAGGAATACATGGATATATTTCTTGAGGAATAACCAAGTCTTTGACAAATTTAAAGACCAAGGCTTTGGTGGAAACCAAACAGAGAAGAAGATAAAAGGCTACTGGTGACGTATTACCGGTGGGGAGTTCGCAAGAATGAATTTGAAGAGTTTTGTAAGAAGTGTGGTAGACAAGACGACATAAGACTACTCCATACACACCTCAAAGAAATGGAGTTGCAGAAAGAATGAATAGAACACGATGGAAAAGGCAAGAAGCATGCTCAAGGGTACCCGGTTAGGACAAGAATTCGGGCAGAGGCAAGGGAGACGAAGTGTTTAGTTAATAGGATCACCTTCATCAGCGTTGAGGATAAGACCTACATGAGGTATGGACTGGTAAGAAAACCCTCTCTTTCACATCTAAGGGTATTTGGATGTGATGCATATGTACATGTTCCAAAGGAGAAAAGGACCAAGTTGGATAATAAATCTGAAAGGTGCATCTTATTTGGTATAAGGATGGTTTAAAGGGTTACAAGCTTTGGAACCCGTGAAACAAGGAAGGTTGTAAGATAGCCGAGAGTGGTGTTTAGAGAAGTGAAAGATATTGTTAAACATGAAGTCCTACCAAAGAAACCTAAGAAGATAGAGTTTGAGCTAAAGGAGGATGAATCCCACTTACAATAGAAGAAGACTCGAAGATGAAGAGCCACAAACTCCAAACTTTGAGAAGATCGCTTGGGAAAAGAAGGCAACCGGAAAGGTATAGTCCATCCGCTTCTCGTCTCAGGTTTTTCCTTAACTATAACCGATGATGAACCTAGAACCGTTAGGGAGGCGTAGGATTCAGAGGGATGGGAAAACTCCGGGAAGGAGGCCATGGTCGATGAAATGGCATCCTTGCCCAAAAACGATGCATGGGATCCGGTGGAGTCGTCGGGCCGGGAAGGAAGCCCATTGGGAGCAAATGGAGGGCTTAAGAAGAAGATGAATGTAGAAGGAAAGGTGGAGAATACAAAGCTTGGTTGGTAGCGAAAGGTTATTACCCTGCAGTCGTGAATTGATTTTGGGTGATATTTTTCTCTCCTGTTGCCAAAGTCACTTCTATTAGATTACTTTTATTTGTTGTCGTCGCATTTGATTTTGAGATTGAACAGATGGATGTGAAGATAGCATTTTCCTATGGGGATCTAGAAGAGGAGATCTACATGAAGCAACTCCGAAGGTTTTATGATGAAGGGTAAGAAAGAACTGTATGTAGGTTGAAGAAGTCTCGTATGGGTTAAAACAGCCACTCAAGGATGTGGTATCAGAAATTTGATACCTATATACGGGGATTTGGCTTCAATTGTGTAGCAAGTGAGGATCACCGTGTTTATTTTAAATTAATTGGTGACCGTGTTATTTATTTGGTCTTGTATGTGGATGATATGTTGTTGATTGGAAATGACAAAGAAATTATCCAAGATTTGAAGACCCAACCGTTCTCCAAATTCGACATGAAGAATCCGGGGTGCTACAAACTATATTTTGGGCATGGAAATTAAGAGAGATTGGGCAAAGAGGAAGCTCGGGTTAAACCGCAGGAAGTATGTCGAGACTATATTGCAGAGTAGTTCAATATGCGTGATAGTAAAGCTTGAATGTTCCTATTCCCGTAGGTGTAAAGTCATTTCATTTAACATCAGTCTCCAAGACACAAGAAGAAGAGGAGTATATGTCCCGTGTTCCATGGTGAGTGCAAGTGGGTAGCCTAATGTATGCAATGGTCCGTAATTACCGTACATTGCACATGCAAAGGGGGAGGATGGAGTGTGTCTATGTCAAACCTGGGGAAGGAGCATTGGACAAGAGGAACTTTGGGTTTTCGCATATTTACGTGGCACTAGTGATTATGGCTTGTGCTACCAGGGAAGACTAGGATTGGAAATAATGTTGTACATTCGTGGTTTTGTTGATGCAGATCAAGCTCGAGATCTGGACCAAAGAAGATTCATGGGTGGGTATGTGTTTAGCCTATTTGGAGGCGCAAGCCGCTTGGATGAGTAAAAGACAATCAGTGGCTCTTCAACTACGTAAGGTATCACATAAAAGAGCTACTCATGCAAGCAAGGAAGCAATTTGGTTGTGTAGATTGTGTTCAAGTATGGGGTTGGTACAACAAGCTATAAGGATAGACTGTGATAGCCAAAGTGCAATTTTCTTGGCTAAGAACGCGTTTATCATTCAAAGACAAATCACAATGATGTTCAATATCACTTTGTTAGAGATATACAAAGCAAAAAGGGTGTTGTCGGTAAAGGTGGACACTTTGAAGAATGTTGTAGATGCATTAACAAAGTCCGTGAGCACTGCTCTCTTGGTGTAGAGAAACAATGGGTGTTGAAGAATTGGGCCAATCACTAAGCTCTCTTGTGACCCCCGTGGAAATAAAACAACAAGTGGGAGAATGTTGGGTATGTGTTATATTCTTTCCCACGACTAAGCACGCGCGGGGGGCGATAGCCTCCCTTTGTGCCGCCGGGTGCAACGGGGGGTCAGCAGGGGGGCGGTGAGCCCCCCGCGTCTGGGTCCGGGTACCGCCCCGCGAAATTTTTTTTTTTTTTGGTCCTTAATTTCCCGCTGTGTAGTCCACGTCCATGGTTTTTTGCATGGTTTTGCACATGGTTTTGGGGTATGATGGTTTTCGGCCCCCGGTATTTTTTAGATCCCATTGCGGGAACTACGGTTATGTTCTAACTGTATTTATGGATTGGGGTTTATGTATGCTTCTAAGATGTATATATATGTGTTGTAACACTAAAAGGAATATAATGAAAATAAGCCGGTCGTCCCGATTTGGGATCCAAGGGGAAAATATCCGTGTTTATCCGTTTTATGTTTTATGCTCTCGCTATTGTTTATTTTCTCTCGTTATAAGATTCGTGTGTAGATAATTTCGTTCGTGGTTAAACCTACAAACTTTACCGGGAAAGCTTAAAGCTCGAAAACCCCAACTATCATATATTATGTATATCAATGGAAATTGTAACAATCTCATACAAAGCTTAGCTCATAGAGCTCTCAAGACAATATACAATTGTCACACACTCGTCATTTTTAAATTTGCATATCTATGCACCAATTTCTTTGCCTCGTGTGACAACTCCGCCTCCACCGCACAATCCCCGCCGAAGAAGAACCCCGAATGAATTTGACCTTGCCTTTCCTCGACCGTAATCCTCATAAGCATATCCAATGTGTGTGTAGATGCATTGAATGCACGTCCATAGTCACAACCGATAGTCCATCCTTTTCACTTATCTCTCCACCGGGTCTCCACCGGATCTCGACATGCAAGTAGTTAATCGTTGTATTTCTTCATTTGCAAGTAAGACATTTTGCCGGAATTAATTAAATAATGATCATTTATTTATCACTAATGTATGTTCAAGCATAATTAGCACAATTGAGTTTAACTCACTAACCGAGTTAAACTAAAAACAACTCACATAACTACTCTTCCAACTTTGTTACAACTTGCCACTATCAGCTATAACTTAAGTCCTCCATGTATGAGTCACCAACCACGCTAGGAATTGCGTAATTCCTTCAAAATTCCCCACTAATGTGCCACATCCGTTCATTGAAATAAGTGCTCCAAGAGAATAAGCTACTATTTATCATTCGATTATTATTAAGGGCTAATAATAATCGACATGCATTCTATTTTTATATTTTATGGATCTATAAATAGAATACGCCATCTTTTAAAATAGAAACTCATCTAAAGATAGAATTTGTTTCAATCATTTGTAATCAACATCCCGTTAATTTTAGGATATGCTCACAATTCTAAAAATAGACATATCACCTAAAAATAGCCCGTGTGGGCCCCATCTAAGGTAGGTGCTTAATTTTCACTAAATCAGATCAAGGATGTTGTTTCCGGATGCCAATTAATCGTTTCTTGTTGCAAATCCCTTCAACATGGGTGTCAATATAATATTTTCTAATGCAACTGCATCCTACATGTGGACATTTTGAACCACTCTGTTACATCACAACAAATATTCTAAATCCAATAGATAAATCAATTGCTCCTATGTATCTATTCATACCAAAGGGCAATCTAGAAACTTTGACATGTTGTCAACTTGAGAAAATTTGTCCACGGATTTTTGATCTATGGACAAAATTTGAATATGGCTTGATATGGTTTCTATGAGAAACAATCGCACAAATGTTTTACAATTGTTTCATGTGCAATGACATTAGAGCTACCAATTTCTTAAAAGAACACTTACATCCTAAAAATATTGAGCAAGAACAATACCTAACAAGTGGAAAATTTATATTATTTACTTATCAATGCCATATGAACATGCACATATAGAACGGCATTTTGAAATACAATGGATATGTGAAATACTTGATGTTAATGTACACATTTGGAATGCAAAAAAAAACATATATTTCTTTGAGATTTTATTCATCGACACTTCATCCAAAGCCTTGTACCGAATTCATCTTCCAATGTCCACATCACATGCACATTTCCATGCACTTCTACAAATTAATAGTCTCAAAACACTTGTCATAATGACATCATACAAGAAGTGCTTGAAATAATCCCGAAAAATGAGACCTACAAGTCAATGTCGAGTCTACATTCTAGAGATATTATTGAAAAACAATATGTTACTACATCTTGTGCCCAAATAAACCATTGGCCACTTGACAACATTGAGCATCAAGTAAAATATTTTTTTTTTTGAAGTCTCTAGAGTCCGCATGATCAAAACTAGGTAATAATTCTTTGTCAATGAAGACACACCATAAAAAATTGTCTCTATCTTTTTTCCAAATGATATAGTAAGAAATACACTCATTTGCATCAATCAAAATCTCGCAATGTGAACATAAGGTGCCTCACTACAAGAAGCACATGAAAGACATATAAAGTTCAATAAGGCACTTGAGGCATATTTGCAATCAATCAAAGACACACTGCTAGCACTATGTAATTTCCTTTAGGCCGAAAAAGGATTACAAAGGCACCACATACCACACTTTTAGGCTAGAATCCAACCCTTTCTAGCCTTGAGAGGGCTCTCTCACTCAAGGTTTTATCGCTAGTTAGATGACCGAATGATTTATGATCTTAGGCTAGTTATGAGGATCATAAGATAATATTTGATTTATTGTTTTGAAGGTAGGTATGAGAAGAAATATCCACTAAGATAGACCCGCTTGTTTCAACTAATGATTTCAAGTGAATAGGGATATGGAAGATGATTTAAAGTAGGCATGATAGGCAAGCTCATAATGTAACTTAACTTAATTGTAGGAAGGGTGATCAGAATCACAAGGATGAAAATAAGATCATACAAATATGATAAAATTCGAATTTCCATTAAGAGGAAAAAGAAACATAAAATGTTCAACTTATATAAGACATAGCACAAGAGTGAATTCCCGCAATATTTTCTCTTAATATAAAACATGAAGACATATGTTTAAAATTGAACCATAAGAAAAATCGAAATCACAAAGGACAACATAACAAAAAAAGGTCCGATAAGAATCCCTTTATCAAACTCCTTCTTGCCTTCTTCTATTCACTTGAGAAATTGATAGAACATACAAAATAATGTTCCCTTTACTTCTTCACACTCGACCACCCAACCTTTCTACATTCAGTTCATGAATTTATATACAATATGATATTCATAAGGGGTTCTTAACCATCCTTTCCTAAAGATATGAAGATGTTTCAATGCTTTAGGAATAAAACATTTGGAAAATCTTCCCATATCCCTGCTATATAGGGTTTGGTTTTTGACGAACCAAAAATATTCCTATCCGAAGATAAAATCATGGGAATTGGGCAGAAAATTCATAAAAAATCATCATCCAAATCAGATTGGAATAAATTCTAAGTTGGTCTTTACCAAGTTGAATTTCAAAAAATTCTAGAACTCTCAAAGAATTCCGGTTTGGAGAAATTGGTGGAAAAAAATGGGTCTAAAAGTAACACCTCAGAATTCCCAAACTCGTAAGACATGTACAAAAAATGAATGAGGTTTTTATTAATTTTCCTATTATTAAAAAATTCCTCTTTTAGTTTTCAAAAATGGTTCCATGTGTGTTAGAAAAACAACGCCAAAAAACGACCGAAACACGAAGAAAAATATGATTTTTTTTTATATAAATAGGGCCTCAAAATATAGTTTAATATATCCCAAAAAATGATATACGTGTAACAAAAGAGAGATTTTTTTCTTATTTGTCCAATTTTTGACAAAAACCTCTTTTGGTTTTTTAAAAATTCATCTCCAAATTTCTGGTCGAAATGACTCTTGAAGCTTATCAGGTGAAAGAGAAACGCTGATGCTACGCAACCTCCTAATTCAAATAAACATGTAAACAAATGAATATATTTTTTGAGTCATATCCTAAATGGTTACCTATATTGAGCTTATTTTTTGATGGAAATTTAATATTATCATAACCCTTCAAAAGCAATTCGAGCCAAATATGAATAATGTATCTTAATAAAATCCAAAAATGGTTGTAGATTATGGTGTCTCATTTCTCAAAAGCTTGAATAATTTGTCCTAAATTAAGTGAGTTTATTCATATCACCTCATGCATATACTATGAAAATTTCATGGCAAACAAGTATGGGTTTTAAGAGAGATGGTGAAAATATGGTGATCAGGTGGAAAGTGCAACACTCAAACTTACACTACCTCTCGGCCATCATATGGCATGCCGAGGGTACCGGGTCAACGTGGAATGACCAATTCAATATTTTAAACTTTAGGAGAATTCTCCTAGGTAAAATGCAAACTTTCAAACCCCGTGCAACCTCTCATGTACAGGCTACCAATGCACGCTTATCCACATGACATGACCCAACACTAAATCTTATGAATGAGAAAATGATTTGGGATTCAAATATTCAAAAAAAAACCTCTCCTATAGGTCTTCATTCAAGGAAAAAATTCCAAAAGCCTTTATTTCTTCATAAAAATGAATTTCCCTTGGTAAAAGCGCAACACCCGGAAAAAGTACAACAATTGTCCTCAAATTGTTGTCCTATTGTTGATGTCATGACCATTCATGATTCAACATGTAAACTAACTTAAGACACCTACAAATATCAAACTAATAGAAAGAATGAAATGACAAATATTCCTATAATATAGGACCCAACAACACCTATATTTATGTGTTGCATTTGTGATAGATTTTACTTTACAAAGGACATGCAACCCATTGAAAAAATTACATTATAGACTATTTATTGTCTCATGCCTACAATCAACTTAAAATCTATCAAACAAGATTAGGATGTTGACACCTAATCGTAAGGGATTAGGTGAGATTGTATATTATTGTAATTTAGTAAATAAGGAAGGCCAAGAGACATTGGGAAGTGAATCCCAATAGTGTCACCTCCATGTATAAGTACACACACGAACTCCATCTAATGCATCTTTATTTTTGCGAAGTTACCTCCTACTCCCGACATGCATCGAGCCAATCCCTTTTTCGCATTCTTCGCTTTGGTGAAACTACCTCCTCGTTCGCATTTTTGCAATCGGGCCATCGTGCATTCAAGCTTTTTTTTGTCGTCTCCTGCATTCAATTTTTTTACTACTCCTAGCATTTAGTTTCATACCGCTCCCGACCCCGCAATTTCGGGAATAATTCCCCGTATCTCTATTTTTTGGCAAATTTTGCCTCATTTTTCTCGCACACCCACGTGCAATTTTAGCTCAAGTTCTCCGTACATTTAATTTTTAATGTGAAAATATTTTTTTTTGCAGTTCGATCCACTCGCTCACCTCACACTTGAACTCTCGCACTCGCCCCTCACCTCATCCCTCCCTCACAACCGCACGTCACCCCGACCCTCCCCTCACATCCCCCGCTACCCCCTCACCTCCTCACCTCGACCCTCGCCCCTTCCTCACCCCGGCCCTTGGCCTTCCTCACCCCCCTCCCCTCGACCCTTGGCTCTCTCCTCATGTCTCACCCCCTCCCTCATGGCCCTCCCCTCACTTCCCTCGGCCCTCCCTCACAGCCTCCCTCCCTCACGACCCTCCCTCACATCCTCCCCTCACGAGCCTCCCTCACGCGCCCTCCCCTCATGTCCCTCGGCCTTCCCCAGCCTCTGTCCCTCACTACCCTCCACCCCCGACCCCTCGGCCCTCCCTTCCCATCCACCACCCCTCTTATGCCCTTTGCCGCCTTCCCTTCCCATTCCCTCCCCTCAAGCATTTTTTTTTTTCTTATCACAAATAGCATCCCCCTAGAAAACCCTCCCTTGTAAATACCTTCCCTAGAGGTAAATAACTCCCCCCCCGGCAAATACCTTCCCCAAAAAATACCTCCGATGGTAAAAAACTTCCTAGAAAACACCTCCCCCAGAAAATACCTCCCCCAAATAATCCCTCCCTCGCATAATACCTCTTTTTTTCCCCCAAATTTTTTTTACGATTTTTTATTTTTAGTAATTTAAACCAAATTAATTGAGTTTTGATGTGCTGACAACAAAAGTTTTTTTTTCTTGAATAGAATGCATTATCTCATATCCATTGTGGGAGTTGTTCTCTCTAGCAAAGAGAACTATCCCGAATGGTCTCAGAAAATCAAGCACACTCTCATTTTTAATGAGCTTCGTGGAGAGGAATTTGTGAAGGAGAAGGAGACCACCACCGCAAATCCCACTTCGTACAAGGGGATCACCATTCTGGGAAAAAGAACCGCAAGGCCTATGCCTTGATTGTATCTTCCGTAAATGAGGAGGTGAGTCTTCATATTACACCATTTTCAAATGTTTATGAAGCCTGAAAGCAAGCTAAAAGGACTTTATAATTCACATTCAAATAACTTAAAAATTGTTTAATTAATGATTAAGTCGTTCGCTCAATTGAAAATGATGACCCTCTTACTTTAGCTTCAAATAAGTAAGATATATCATGCATGAATTTAAGAACATTGGTGTAGAAGTTTACATACCTCTCATAGCATATGTTAAGGCATTGTATCCCACTTACTCACATTATCTTAAGTCATTGCAAGCAAGTGGAAACCTCAAGAAAATCACCTTTTATCTCCCTTTGAGAAAAATTTTGCAAAAAGAGAGAAGGCTTTTGGAAATATGAGAGCCCCTCTCATTTTGAAGAGGTCAGTTTTCTTTGCAATTAGACAAAGACATGTTCAATATTCTTTCTGTAGAGGAAGAGGTGGCCGAAGAGGAAGAGGAAGAAGATATTTCAGAGGAAGGGGGCAGACAAACTCAAGCCGAAAATATGATCTTCATTGCATACGTTGCAATAAATAATGGTATGATGCATCTACATGTAAGCTTCCTTGGGATAAAATTGAGTAGAAAAGAAATAAAGAAAAGGTAAACTAATGATAGAGACAAAGGTAAAGCACCCTGACCAAGCCATTATGTTTTGTAGTACATTGTAACAATGGAGAATCGAAGACTTATTTGATGTTTCATTTACTTCTTGGAGAAATGATTGGTTGCTAGATTTAGAGCAAATATGTCACATGAAATTTAGAAAATATTTTTTGAAGAATTTACTGACAAAGTTTGATGGAGCGGTATGCCTACGTATGTAATCCAAACTCAAGCCATCGTGGCTTGGCAACCCAAGCGTGTTGCCCGGGTCTTCGTATCATCTTCTACATGATATCTATACCTCCCTAAGTTGAGGAGAAACTTGATGTCCTTTGGGTCCACATCCGCTGTTAGAAGGATACTCGACCATGTTTGATGGCAAGGTTGAGGTCGTAAAATCATCAGATCGCTCACTTGTCATGGACGGAATGGAGAAGAAGGAAGACTCCCGAGCTCCAAGGTTCCTTTGCTCATGCATAAAACTTTTCATTCAGCTCATATCATGATGAAGGTACTTTTCCATCAATTATTTTAAGTACTAGATTTGGACACTTAAGCTATGAAAACCTTCGATTGTTGAAGTAAAATGGTGTTGCTGGATTGCCTACAATTCATAGGAAACTTAAGCAATGTGATGATTGTATTCTAGGAAATCATAGCAAACAACCATTTCATGATTCACATTCCAGAGTACATAGAAAACTTGAGCTTATTCATTCAGATTTACGTGGCTTTATGCCTCGTTGCTTCTTCAAATGGAAATAAATATATGATGAAATTTATTTATGATTACACCGAATGTGTTGGGTTTACTTATTGAAGAAACAAATATGATGCTCTTCAAACATTCAAGAATTTTCATGCATGGATTAAAATGATGCACAAATTCATATTGGCTCTTTCAGGTACCGATAATGGAAAATAATACACTTCAAACAAATTTGAAAATTATCTTCACAACATGGGATCAAACATCAAATAATTGTGCCCTATAATCCCCAACACGTAATCCAAGTATAGCCGAAAGAATGAACATTAAAATTTTAAATATGGTTCGCTCCTTGATGTCTTTTAAGAATAAAATTGATGTTTTGGGCTAATGCAGTTTCTATGTTGTATACATAAAGAATAGGTGTCCTTCAAATTCAATTAGAAACAAAATCCTTGTGAAATGTGGCATGGCCACATTCCTTCGGTAAAGCATTTCAAAATGGTCTTTGGTTCCACCTATTATGCTTTGATACCCAAGGTACAAAGGAATAAACTTGGTGCTAGAAGTTGAAAATGTATCTTCTTGGGGTATGCCAATACCTCCAAAGGATATCATCTCTATGATGAGGTCAATAATAATATTGTAGTAGCAAAGAGATGTCATATTCCTCGAATCTTCCAAATTGACAATGTTGTTGAGTAGCAACTTGATTTCCGGATAGATTCCCACATGCAAAGTCTTTTCAAGACTTGATAATCGTATCTCCACATCTTGAAGGGGATTCTATACCGAATCAATTTGTGGAATCATTTTCCGAAGCACTCTCTCCCCACATGAAGAATCAACCATGGATGACACCTCGAACAATGTGATTGACAGAATTGAGAGATTGAATCTTGATTCAATTCCAACTCGCCAAATGAGAAATAGGCCACCTCGAAAGGTCCCCAAAATACTGACAAAGACACTAGAAAAGTTCGTCCCGATGAGGTTGAAAGACAGAACAAGAAGTTCCTACCCGTAGAAAACGAAGGTGACATACATAATTCCGATTCAATTCGTTGATATGGATATTGCTTATAACCGTGAATTGAATTTTGTCTATAGATCATGAATCAACTTCCTTCAAATAAGCCGCTTCTCATGTTGAATGGATTGAAGCGATGCAAAAGGAGTATGATGCCTCGATAAATAATGGCACTTGAAGCCGGCTCGATCCTCCTTTGGGAACCAAACCAATTAGTTGTAAGTGGGTCTACAAGAACAAGTACAAGCGTATTGCCTACTTGACAAGCACAAAGGCAAAGCTTGTGGCAAAAGGTTTTGCATTTAAAGAAGGGGTCGGTTATGAAGAAAATTCCCCCCCCATAAAAAAAAAAAATGGTCCACCATCCGGACACTCTTTTCCCTAGCAAAATTGTATGATGGAAAGTCCATTAGATGGATGTAAAAACCGCCTTTTTGAATGAGATTCAAAGGAGAAATTTTTATGTCCCGCCTAGAAGGATTTTTTTGTGAAGGGCCAAGAACAAAAAAGGTGCAAACTTATAAAATCCTTGTATGGCCTCAAGCAAGCACCGCAAGCTCCTGGTATGAGAAAATGAATTTAGCATCTTCTAAAACTCGACTTCAAAACATTTCGATCTCGATGATGCAACTTTGTTTGTTAAGAAAGTTGGAAAATGCTTGTATATCTTGTAGGTATGTAGATGATCCTTTTGATAACAAAAATGTTCTTATGCTATATTGCATCCATAAAGAAAGAATTGAAGAAAAGTTTTGAAATTAACATTTAAATGCGTTAATTACTATCCAAGAACAGTAACTCAACATCCTAAATTTATATTTCTTTTCAAAAGAATTACATTGTAGATCTTTTGAACAGTTTTCCATGGATAGATAACTTACACTCCAATGGAACAAAAACTTGAAGCTCATATCCATTGAAGGGAAGGAATTTGAGGATGCAACGAAGTATATAGCTTGTAGGAAGTCTTATCTACTCGACTACCACCAGATTAGACATCTCATTTGTCAAGAATCCTCTCCCAGTTTATGCAAAAATCTTGTGAAGGACATTGGTCCGTCGCAAAAAGAGTCTCAAGTACCGGAAGGGGACTCAAGATTTTGGAATCAAATATACAATGTGTAGGTGATTTCTACTTGATCACTCGATTCGTACTTTTATGGGACAAAGAACCGGGGTCTCTACTTTAGGGTTATACCATGAGTCTTGACGTAGTCGTCTCATGGAGATCACACAAAGGAGATCCAATTGATTCCACAATCGGAAAGGAGCAGGGCAGAACTCAAGCAACAAAGGAAATTGTGTGGCTCGTGAGGAATCCTAGAAGATTGCAGATGAAACAAACGTATCTAACACCACCGCACTCACAACACTTCAGACAAGTTGGCCAAGAACTCAAGATCCATGATCGTGCAGCACATAAATGCAAAATACCATCTCATTCACATCATGTTGATCCCAAAACTATCCATCTATGTCATTATTCCACAAATGTAGGGAATAGATCAAGATGATCTTCCTACTCAAAGCGCTGAAGAGAAAAGTTTGAAAGTTCTAACGATGCCTTTGGACTCACCAACATCCCTTCGATTAGTGGGGAATAAAGACACCTAATCCTAAGGGTTTGGGTGAGATTTTATATTATTGTAATTTAGTAAATAAGGAAGGCCAAGAGACATTGGGAAGTGAATCCCAATAGTCTCACCTCCATTTATAAGTACACACACAATTCCATCTAATGCATCTTTAGTTTTCATGGAGTTACCTCTCTTGTCACAAAAAAAAATTGGAAATTCAGAATAATGCAATACTCAATGAAAAAGTGCCTACATTTGAATACCTCTCGTATATCCAAAGAAAAACAAATTGATCTATGTTTCAAAATTGACACATTTAGAGATATTAGTAGCAATCAAGAACACCTTGCTAAAGTAAGACAACTTGCTACAAAAGATCACAAATTGGATTAACATGCATAATTATCAATTTTCATGCCAAGCTTGAATAGAGTTCAAACATATTTTCCCTAGGGATACTAATGACTACATGATAGTTGCAAGATGGTAAAGAGAAAATGAAGTACAAAAATTCTTATTTGTGTAGAAATATTTGATCCAAAAAAGGATTTATGCAATTGCAAGACTTGTGCAACATGTCTCTATACAAGAGTGAACAAATAGTAATAACAAATTAATGGAAAATACACTTGAAAACAAAATAAATAGAATCACTTTCAGAGAGATAGTCCAAAAATAGATCATCTCGGAGTCACAAAATGTAGGAAATGATGTAGATCCGTAAACTAAAACACTTGAAGACATACTGTGAGGCCCACCTCATCCATGGCCTCGATTCAAGAATAATACAAATTTCACCTTTTCAAGGGTTCCATCCCCTTGGAGTTTTCAAGATAAATTCCCTTCAAGAACTTGACCTCCCAATGATGAGCCTATGGATCAAGTCTGCGTGTTGATGTTATCAAGAGCTACCCTATCAAAAAAATACCTATACAATTGAATTATCATAATAAAGTGTATTGAATTTTTCAACACATATTACAAAAATAATTTTTTTAGCATAAATATTCTTATCATAACCAAGTATCTAGCTCAACTCTAAATTTATATTCACAAATGGGAACTCTAAAGGAAAAACTACTTACATAGATGTCAAGAATGAGTATCTTTCAAACATTATTGCAATCACAAATTTCATATCAATGTTTGAAGATAATTCACACATCTCCTAACTATTTTTAACATATAAAAAATATGTATTTGCAATGATAATAATAACTGCCCAATTAACCTCTTTGTTACATTCATAGTGTTGAGAATCTTTGGAATCCATTGATAAATGCACTAAAAAAAAGAATGACATTGTACCAAATCAGAGATAACAATTTACCGATGAATGTATTGAGATGCTGCTCATATGTCAATCCGCCTCATTTGAAATTGATATTATAGACATAGAATATCATCACTACATACTTTGATTTAAAAAAAATGAATTATTTATTCAGCTTGCAATATTATTTTTTTATCAGAGTTACAATCAGAGGAACAAAGCATGATCATGGATTTCTTTGGGTTCAAGATGCACCAATATAATATTCCCCGATCGATAAGCCATATATTTCATTGGTTGTTATTTGAATTTGAATTTAACATTGTTGTCGAATGGTTAGATTCAAATTCAAACTCACCACCACACAAAACGTGCAAGAAACATAAAAATTATACCTCAGAGATTTGGTTTTCCTTTCCCACCAATTGATGAAACTTGTATCTTACAACCTTGTCCAATGAAAATAATGATGATCAAGAATTAAAAAAAACTTTATTTCCTTATACAAAAAATCCTATTCAAAATAAATAACATTTAACATGTTTCTAGTAGATCTTGGAATTACAAAACAAAAAATACATAATGCCCCTTTTCTCTTCTATTACTCACCATGAAAGAAAAATAAATCCTATGAGGTGTGGATAAATTCATCACAAAAAATATCCCATCATTGTAAGAAAACACAAATGCTCAATTTGTTTCAAATTCCATGTCATGAACAATGGTCAGACTCTATATGACAAAATGTACACTCCATGACAATTGATTTAATCAAATTCTAGAAATAATGTGTTGATGGGACAAAAATTGAAACTATTCAGAAACTTGGAAACAAATGTTAAATAGAAACAGATGTCAAGTAGACAAGAAGTTCATATTATTCTCTCATTTCCCTTTCCTTTTATCTATCTTCTATAAAAAACAATTTAATAACACTACTCCAACCCAAAAATGAACATATGTGCTAAAAGACCTATGTTATTGCAAAAAGAACTTCAAAACTCTTAATATATCTTTTGCATGAAAAAAATTGATAAATATATCACACTAATTAATTGAGCTTGAGAGCATTTTCTGGGAGAAGATGTTTCATCCTATTCAATCACAAAAGCAACAACCAATAAAAAGAAAACCTCCATATTAAAGGCAAAATTCATCCCATACATGAAACACAGTGGACCCAAAAAACCATTATAAAGAAAAAAATGATGCTCTAGATTTCATACGTAGAATTTGAATGTTACTAAAGATAGATAATGAAACATGGATTTAGAGGCATACTTGTCAACATAGAAAAATTGTCGATGCAACTCGAAAGAAATCTTATTGTCTAATTAAAATCTCATGGGTAATATAAAAAAATTACTTCTACAATTGCGTCCAAAAAATGAAGAAATATTTAATCTTCACTTATCATTGGAGGATTTCGCAACATTGTCTACCAAAAATATGACATCTAAAATAATCAGTAAGAGAAACTAAATTTAGAAACATGCAATAATTAAATATATATAAAAAAACAATGAATCCATTAAGTATCCATTATTTCCATTAAGTATCTATTATTTTGGATTACAGGCATATTATGAAATTATGAGACAGCTTAAATCAAGAGCAACAAATAATAATCAAACAAATAGTTCTATGGAGAAAAACCAATCCAAGAAAACACTTTTATTTATTCAAAACCGGAGGTGCTATGCACAAAATGAAAACATTCACCGCATAAGCACTTTACCAGGCATCATAGTGTAAATCTATAACAAAAATTTACAAAGTGACCCCTTGAATAAAAAGTGTCTCATAGTCACATTTACTAGCAAAGCCGCATATGTTGCAAATGGTGTCACATTCCATTCAACTTTGTATTTACCAATTTCACCATGTGTCATGAAGCCATTGAATTCTACCACACTTGATATAATGACCAAATAATATAAAAAACTAAAATTCCCGCTCATAGATGAAGGTTCATTAATTGGCTCTCAATTGCTATATAACATTGACAAAGCGACCACAAGAAATAATGCACACTCCAACTACCTCATATTTGGAAATCTCGACATAATATTATGTGGTGACTCGTGCTAAGCAAGACTTCCGTATGTGATTGTTGTATATTTGAACAACCATTTCTTAAAGGAGTTAATTTCTTCTTACAATTTCGAAGGAAAATGTAAAGACTTATGAACTAAAAAAAGTGATGCGTCAAGACAATACAAAATTCATGGAAATTTTAAACAAAATTAGGACATGTTCTCATATTGACGATGATCTTGCATTCTTGAACAAAAATTGTTATAGATTCCTACCAAATAATCCAGTAACGTTTTCATTTTCTAATTTAAAACAAAAATTGCGTGAACATATTGAACTAATGTCACGTTCTATCAACAATGTTAAATAATCACATTGAATGCATATGATATGTCACTTGACTCAACAAATACAAATCACAATGGGAACATTAAAATGAAATTTTCATCTACCATTTTGCTCGAGAAAATATTATTTGCTGGAACTAATTGGTGGAAATTACAATATTCAAGATGGCTCTAATAATTGTGTCGAAGGAAGTTTTAGAGCGTCCACAATAATTGAGAATGGAGCCATTTGGATTGAATTTTCTGATTCAACTATTGGCATTATTCAACGAACAAAAATGGTTCATTTGTACAAAGATGGAATTATGTCTAATTGGAGACCTATTACTAGAGTTTTATAGTGATATAATTAATCAAACAACAAAAATATCCATAGAAGAGAAAAATTTTGTCCAATTGGCATGTGCACGAACCATACATCGATCACAAGGTTATTAATTGATAGATAGAATTTTGATCCAAAATGAGTTACGCAACATGAAATTTTCTACATTTCACTTTCTCGTGTGAGAGATATTAAATATTTGTATTTTATAAACAAATTGGAACATAGAAACTTCCACCTCAATGAAAAAGTTGTTGCCGAGCTACACAAAATTAGATAAAATACTTCTTACCAACTTGAATACAACTTGTATTCAATCAAGGCAATAATTGTTTCACAATATGTTCATTGAGCATACATAGCTTCTTGTTGTATTTTGAGGATATCATTGTTGATCGTGATATAATTAATGTTAACATTCTTTGTTTTCAAGAAACAAAACAAAAATCATCTCTCGTCAAGTCTATTTTTTCAAACAAATATCACTAACATACACCCGTTTCACTTCTTACATGGAATTCTCACATACTACACAAAAAATATTTCTATCGACAATCAACTCACTTATACAACAGCCATATTGAATAAACAATCGCAACATTTCATCTCAAGAAAATGTCGTTACACTCGCAAATATATAAGTTGCACCAAATACAATAATTGAAGATATAATTATTTTCATCAAGTTAATTTTAGAACGCATATAAAAAATACCCAATTGTGCTTGTTGGTGATTTCAATTTGGATATGTTACAAAATAGTCATCAACAAAAAAACTACTTCTATCCATGAAAATAACGACTTAAATTTCCATACAAAAAAGGTAATGATCGACTATGGCTCTATTCTTGATCACTTTTGGACTAATCTCCCTACTAATCGTGTTTCCTTCCATGTGTTTTATGCTTATTGGAAAAATCATCATACAATCTCGTATTTCCACACCTTTTTCATTAGCTTGAATCATTCTAGCAATTTTCATGTTCTATAATTCCATCATTCATTTGTGACAATAATTGCTGTGATATGAAAATGTCCATTCTAGATATTTAAGTACGTCCGCAACCATTGAGAAATACAAAAGCTTACACACAAAAAACAAACAATAAAACAATATAAATCCAAATATTAGTTGCAAGTCTGCAAACCATCAACATAAACATGTTCAAATTTTCATTTCTAACTGCAAAATTTCTGCCATAGCTACAATGCAGTTTGTAGATCTCAACTTTCACTTTGTAAAATTTTGTTCTATATACTAAATAACATTGTTTTCTCTGTTTACTAGTTCATGTTTCATTGTTTCTTGTCCAATTTCCTCAGAAAAACAAAAAAGGAACAATGTCTTTCCTACCATAATGATTCCCAATGTAACATTCCATGAATGAAATTTTCCTATGGTGCTCAATGAAATCTTAAAAAACTTTTTTTATTTCCATTTATGCACAGTGACTACATAGAAATCAACTACAATTCATAGTAATAGAAAAATAAAATAAATATGTAATATTAAAAAAATTCCTAGTGTTCATGGAGAGAAATGCTCATTTCAGTTTTCTTTAATTCACTTTGTTCAATTGGACATTCTCTCTTCATATCCAATTGTTTTTGTTATAGTATAGTTTTATCAAAACACACACACACACACACACACACACACTAAAAATAACTATATAATGTATTTTTGTCAAGTATACATAATATTCAAGAATCTTTATACATTTTTTTAAAATTTAACCATTTGCATTCCTCTTTTCTAACAACCATTGGTTGAAACATTTGTAACAACAACATGGAAAAACAAGTGCTCCATAAAGAAATTGTAGAGGGTGGAAATCCAAAATGATTAGTATTGTGCTATGCTTGATATTTATGTTGTAAAATGACAAGTTTGTATTGACTCAATGAATTTTTTTTTTCAAGCACATTGTTCTCAATTTACATATATGCAGGTAAAAAACAATGCAACCAGCTTCCTCCTCAATCATTGAAATATGCTTAGGAGTGCATGGAAATTTTTTTTAGGGTGATATTTTGATTTTTTATGGCCCAACACAAAGTAAAAGGTACAACTCTCTTGCAAAATCTCGATTGGTGCATGATGATTTGGTTGATAGCCATAATCATCTAACTATCACAGTGAACATGAGCAACAATCTAACAGATTGTTTCCAAAACATGTTTACTATTGGAAACAGTGTTTGCATTTCAGAATTTGTAATAAGAAAAAAATGAATCTATGAACAAGGAGACACAAAATGCTGCATCATGTTACAGGAACAAACCATAGTTGAACCAATTGAACAAATTTACAAAAAATGTAGATTGGCTCCAAATATGACAATACATAATCTTATTGTCTCTAATGATGCATATGAAGTCATCTCGATAGTAGCAATAGTGATCGGCTGGTGAAGCTGCAGATGAAAATGAAATTGTAAGTTTGTTGCTACAATTACCAAAATTGCATTTTTTCCACAAACTAAATAGTTTCTTTCCAATTGCGTTCTTGTACCTATGTGTTCAATCATAGTGAAACTAACAATTATTTCATGATTTCTTGTATAATTTGTTTAATAAAACTTGCGATCTTTGACTTACTACAACTACAACTTAATGATAGTCACAAAGACCATTTTCTCAAAATTCAGCATGAATTGGGATCAAAGAAGACTCCACTCTATCTGCTCAAAAACATTGTTAGAAATGATATGAAAGGAAGTCAACAATTGTGCTCTGGATCAACAACATTTATTGATTCATTTAAATATGAGTTTGCAAGAACACATTTATTAATTTTTCTCAAATCAAGGACACGTTTATAATTCATTCGTTGTTCAGTTAAAAATGATTTTACTCTAGTATACAAAGTATTGCAATTTTGACAAAAAATGTTCCATGCTAACGATAAAAAAAATTCCACATAACAAATACAAGGAGTGCTAAAAGCCAAAAAATGTTTTTTCTCCTCCTTTCCAACGAATTTGCAGTAAATGCAAATAGCTGGTCCATCCAAATACAGATAGATGCACATTCTGTAAAGATAACACATCATTTAGTTATCAGCATAATGTTGAATGCACATTGGAAACAGATAGCTTCAAAATTGATTGTATGTTACAAATTCCAAAACTACAAGAAACATTGCCCAGTTATAGCTGAAACAAGATTCCAAAAATACATGTAGCACATATCATCTACAGTTTTCAATTTAAGAAAAATTTGTATTCAAGGTCTTTTCATCTTAACAATCAACAGCATTATTGTTGAAATCAAAGAGTTCTGACCAACAAAAAACTACTTCTTTTGTGAGTACACTTTATACATTTTGACAGTTAAGATATTTTTCCTCTTTGATTTTTTTTTTCTCTTGTGGATTTCGCTAACTCGTAATTCACAAGTTATTACGGAATCACTAATGTATACTTTTTATTTTCTTGTAGTTCCTTGAATTACAACATATAAGAACATTGTGTTCAATGGTTTGTTAATGTTTGCTACAAAATTTACAATCAAATACTTTTCTTCCCTAATAACTAGTAGTTTCCCTCTTATTTTTGAAACTTTCAAATAAAAAATTATTCCCTCTGCAACCAAAATTAGAGAACTAAATGCACACTCTACAATATGCATATTCAGATACTTTGAAACCTCTTCCAAGTCATCACATCATATTTTTTAATAAAATTATAATATCTTAGTTTGACAACTATATAATGTATTTCCAAGAAACTTATTATACCATGCTATATATATCACCATTTTTTTCTTTAGTCTGTTGAAATATTACCTTGAATTTTTCATTTGTTGCAAGTGATGAAGTTTTTCTATAAAAAAAAAAAAGAGAACTAGATGTTTGTTAATTTCTTAATTCCTATATATGTTCAATCAAATGTTTTGTGTTGAAATAGGCCTCTACAGTAAAATTGAGACGTTTGTGTTCTTCTTTTCTTTCCATATCTCAAATCCTATTGAAAATTTATCTTCTCAATACACAGTTGTTGTTCATGTTGTATTTGTTTGTTAACGATATTTCTGGTACACAAGTTTTTCTTTTTTAATCTAGTTGGGATCCCATTGCAGACAGATACAATTGCAAATATATGATATAATTAATTAGCAAGGTTTGGACTGCATTTGTCTTTCCGAATTTTTTTTTACTCCTAAATTATAATGCACTTCCACTCACAAGAATAAAAAATCTCACTATCATCTAAGGATATTGTAGTTTTCATGATGTTAAGTTCTTTGAATATGGTACCTAATAATTTTTTGCCTCTTTTTTACCAGTCATGCATGTTGGAGAATGTGCATAGTTTCTACAACCACTTGTTATTTCTTTGCAAATCATTTCCATTCTTATGAATGCTTGGATATGTTAATTGTTTTCAATCTCTAGATAGTCATGATGAATCTTTAATGGATAATTATAATGAAGGATATAAGTAATATTTGAAGTCAAGTACTAATGTTTTATAATAACAATGTCATTGTTATGAATGGTAAAAATAACTATTTTTTAACTTTGGCTTCTTATGAGTGTACTACCATCCTAAGGAAGGAGGAGGGCATTTTTTTTGGCACCACATCCAAGAATTTTTATCACCATGTTCATCAAAATGATCAGCTACTAGGAGCTTCTCAATGGTAAACCTCCTTCTTGAATCTTTCGGTTTCAAATTTTTATTCACTATTTCAAAGCTTTGTCATTTTAGGTTTCCATGCTCCAAAATATGTTAGAGCACCAATTTGTTTCCTTCTCCTTCAAATACATCTACATGTGCCTTGTGTCCCCATGTTTTAAGAATTGATGTCTCAAGCATTCCTTAATCATTGCCTACCCGGTTAATGATATTACTTATAGTGTTATCAATTTTTCTTTGCAACATTTACCATTGTTATCATGCTAGATCAAAATATTGGAATTCATGCTAGTAGTTGGAACTAGTTTGATCTCATTCAATATGTTGTTGTTGGTGTTTGCATGAGACTTACGTCGATCATTTGATCTTCATGCCTTTGTGTGACATATTTTTCACTCATTATCTTGTCTAACATTTTTCCACGAAGTAGAATAGGTATCACCACATCTGTGCCATTAGTATGTGTTTTACGAGTTCTCAACATAGTTCAACCATTTTGATGGCTCTAATTTGAGATCCTTCCTCATGTGACACTAGGAGAAGATGTATTTCTTCTCAGCCTACTAGTTACACTGGTTATTTGAATAACGAGTCTTATAGAAATAAGAGCTCTAGATATGGACCACGTGGCAGAAGGTGTTCTCTCAGGCATTGTTGTTCTTAAACCTGGATGTGTGTCAAGAGAAAATCCAAGTACCAATGGAGGCTAAGATGATCAGGGCTTTGGTGAGGATAAATTTCCTCACGATCATGGTGAGTTTCTAGAAGGCATGGAGGATATTTTTTTGACATAAGAAGAGTGGACAGGAGGAAAATAACTACTCTGGATCAGGCTTGGAGTAGAAGATCATTTTGTAGGTGTGGATGGCTTGGACAAAGATTTTGATGATCACAATGTAGACCTTGATGTAGGTACTATAGACCTGCCTGTAGGTGTTGAAGGACTTGATAGTACCACACTTATCAAGCTTGTACTGGGCACAAAATAATTCAATTCTGCAGGCCCTCTAGAACTTTTTGTAGGTGTAGATGGCCTTGATGATGCCCAAGAAATGGGGTGTCAATATGAGGAAAAGAACCAGTGTTAATTTTTAATAATGGAAAATAGAGTATCTATTGTACAACAAGTTTTGTTACATCCATTGAAAAACCAGTGCTAATATCTCTGTATACATAAATTTTTTCTCTTGGATTTATGGAAATAGTTGAAAGGCGGGTCGAAATAAATGAAATAGTTGACCTGCCTCTATAAGTTGTAATGGTTGTCCTTCTACTGGTTAAGTAATTTAACAACTTGCCTTAATCATAGGCATATAAATTTTATATTGAGATCTAGAAAATTTAATCTTTGGAATCTCACCTTCTCTTAGTATCAATGCAATTGTAATATGTAAAACACCCTGCAATAAGTAAAAAATGTTTCAGGAGATCGACCCCACTCCAGCTTAAAAAATGGGGAGTTTCTGTTAGAAAAAAAAATGTGCTGAAGGCCTAGATGAGGCTGTATCTATCAAGTTTGTAGTGGGTGTAGAGTCACATAACTGTTTTGTTTTGAGACCCTTTTTGCATCATATTTTCCTTCTTTCTCTATCACTGTCAACTTAATAAGGCAACAAACACATGATCTTCATATTTATTAATATACCTTATTGTTTCATTAAATATTACATTCAACTACAGGATCGATACAATTTTGTAGCTACTCCATAGATCCACAACTGCCTTCATTGTTAGCAGGGTTTCCGTGCATCAAATCAGCAAAGGAATATATGGATGGATAGAGGATGATCTCCTCATGGATTTCATCCTAATTATTTAGGCCTATTCATCTAGAATATCACGTATTCCTTCAGTCAAAGCTATCAATCAACACATTGCAGCGTCTGGGAATAATGTCCGGAAATAATAAGACTGTGTTAATTTGCTTTTTTCAATAGAAAATTGACAGATAAGCGATATCTCATTTTTTATTTTAATTTATATAAGGATTCTAATAGAATATCCAAAGGCTTAGAATTCACATATGGTTGAATGCATCCTGTAAAAGCATAAGAACTCTATGTAATCAGGGAGCGCCAAAATTTCATTTCCTAAACATTTTGTTTGGATATTTTCTGTTAATTTAAAGTTTATTTTCGTGCAATTTCTTGTGTTGATGGAGTTAAGAAGCTACTTCATTACGGAGGGCCCCTGCAAGTAGACTAGGTCATTTTACTTTCAGTTTTTATGCATCTCAACCACATTGCTATTTCGTAATTCAATAAATGCTTTTGATTCCTGATTTATTTCCAATTATCAGTTTTCATAGTTCAACGTTTTGATTGGGTTATTCTATAGAAAAATTGCTTGAATTCATTCTGTTATGTATTTAGACTTAGTTTAATAGGATTTAGTTTAATTCTGTTTCATAGTATTTAGAATTTCATGTTCTCATAAGATTATAACTCTATCATATTCCATGCTTTTTCAGAATTTGTTTTATTCTTGCTGCAACATACAATTCTAAAATCAACTTGATAAAAATGTAATTGATTATTTCTTTTGAAAAGAGTCATCTGGAAAACTATTTTTAAAACTAAATTCAATAGAAAGTAATCATAGAAATAACATTTAACTTAGATGATAGAATTGCTTTAACAACATCACTAATCTATAGGAATTTAACACTGATCCATAGAGTTTAAAAAAATTGTAACAAAAAATATAAAAATTCAAATCTCACTTTAATGAAAAAAGACTTCTAGCACATATGGTGCACTTGCACTTCATCAATTTACTAATTCCGGTCGATAATTTATGCTTGCAATTTAAGAACATTAAATTGGAAAAACATTTTTGTGCCATTGCCAGGGAAGTGTAAATAGAAGTCTTAGGAAATAAAACATGATATGCATAGAGAGAGAGAGATTCTAAAGGTAGGTTTATAGGACGAGGGATAAGTTTTATTCCTACATCATCACTCACTCCACCCCGACCTCGAAGTTCTACACCACCCACTCAAACTCGAATTCCATACCTAGGTGGTCCACATAGACTTCCTGAAATCATAAGACCTGAAATCCAACCTACTTCACCTACTTCATCTACTGAATTTTTAATTGAAGAAGAAAATCCCCCATATCCAACTACAAGAGTAATTTTTCTATCTTCAATAGGAGATCTACTTCTAGGACATGAATTAGAAGTCCTCAATGAAGAAGAAGAACAAAAAATTCGTTCAAATTCTCCATTGATAGAAGAACCAAAAGAAGTATAAAGTCCTATTGAAGAACTAGATACTTACATTAGTTTTGAGGAATCCATCATGGTTGAGGAAGGAACAAGAGAAGTACTCAATCTCAATGGTGAAAAACCTAGGATTGGAGGAGGAAATAGAGGAGGTGGAAAAGGAGGAGGTAGAGGTAGAGGTAGAGGTAGATTAGATCCAGAACCTTTTGGATTCCCTATCCATGATGACGATACAACTTATACAATGAAAAATATTTCACCTAGTATCCTCCCTAACTTTCATGGAATAAGAAGTGAAGACCCAGAAAAATTTCTCTTTGAATTTGAAGTGTTATGTAGATCATATTACTATCTACATGACTCTCAAAAGTTAAAACTGTTCCCTGCTACCTTAAAGGATTCAACATCAAAATGGTTTATGAGTTTAGGTACAAATTCTATAGAAACATGGGAAAAAATGAAGGATACATTCTTAGAGAAATATAAGCATTACTGTATGCCACATAACATGAAAGATGAAGTTTTTAGGATGGCAGAAAAAGAAGATGAAAATCTTGAAGATCTTGTCGAAAGATTTGTTTATAACATTAAAAAGGAAAATATGGATAATCTGGATGAGGAAACTTTGAAATATTTCATACTCAAATCTATTAGAGATGAGTGGATTGATCTTCTAAATGTAATGGGGAAAGGAGATATTTATCAGTTACCATTCAGAGACATTTGTGAATTATGTGTACATATTTCGAGAGGTAAAACATGATCTGGGAAAGGTCCAAGAGATCCTCTCTTATCAAGAATAAATAAATCCACAGTTGGGACAGTTAGTAGGGCATAATTAGGTAATTTTCTTGATAATTTCAAAAAAAATATTTTAGGGAGTCTTAATGAACAAATTGACACCCTTGAAATACAAAACAAGCAAAAAGCTCAAAATGCTGCATTATCCATTTTTTGTCCTAGATGTAGAAAGAAACATACTCTGAGAGAATGTCCTTAGAAACCTATGTAATATGTACAAAAAATCACGATACTAAATAATTTACCTCTATACCAGGTCTTAGGGTTGTATATAGTGAAGAGGGAATGCAAAATTCGACAGATCCTCTTTACTCTATTGCCGGAATAACATGGAAAAATCTTCAAAATCAAAATCAAAATTTTAATTCCTAAACATTTGCACAATCTTCACAAGGGAATTGGAATTCACCTATGTCATGGAAGCCTTGGGCTCAAACACAACCTTGGAATAAAGGGTGGAAAAATCCCTATAAACGATATGCTCAATATCAACCATATCCACCTCCCTATCAAAATTTTCCACCACAATTCTTTTCCCAGAATAATCAAACATCTCAAGCTCAAACTCAAGTTCAAGCTCAGGCTCAAAAAACAAATCCACAACTCTCTCTGCCATTCACACAAAAACCAAAGCAATTACCTGTCCAACCACTTCCAAATCCAAATAACAAACCTATTTACAATATGGAATGGAACAATTCTCAAACTTATATAATAACTCCACTAGATCTAAATAATGTTCAATTAAGATCTGGTAGAGTATTAGAAAAGAAGAAACCCTATATTATTATTCAGGATACAAACAAAAATTCTAAAAAAAATAGAAATAAAGATGAAGAAGAAGAAAGTTCTCTTCCTCAGAAATAAAATTATCAAACATAAAATATTCCCATAATACCTGATGCTACTCCTATTATATAACAACCTTTAGTATCTATTAGACCACCTTTTCCTGAAAGGTTGAAAATTGATAAAGGAGTAGAAAAAAAAAATCACATTGCCTGGTTATGATATGATGGATGAATTAAAAATATCTGTATAAAAATTCCTTTATTGCAAGCTATAAAAGAAATACCATTTTTTGCAAAAACAATTAATGAATTGAGTACTCAAAGAAAAATAAAAAACATAAAAATAATCCAATTAGTTGGGAGAATTGTAGATATCATGATGGGGAAGGCAACAATGAAGAAATATTTAGATCGAGGAAGCCCCATTGTGAAAATCCACATCAATGGAATCGAAATACCAAACACATTGATTGATTTGGGAGCAGCCATAAACATAATGAGTAAACAAATCATGAATCAACTAAAACTTCCTAACCTTCAATACACACTAACATTATTACAATTAACAGAAAGGTCAGCAATTAAACCTAATGGTTTGTTAGAAGATATTTTTGTATCCTTAGATTCTTGGGAACATCCTGTTGATTTTATGGTCTTAACACCCAAGAATAATTTAGGAGGACATCCATTAATTTTAGGAATACCTTGATTAGCTACAGTCGATGATTTCATCAGTTGTAGATCAGGAGACATGTTTATCTCAGATGGTAGTTCAACAAATAAATTTACATTATATCCACCTGCAAAAACAAAAATATATATAGAAAGTGAAGAATGGATAGATGATGATAAAAATATACAACCCATTTTTACTATTACACAAACAAGTGAGGAGGACCAAATTTTAAATTCAATAGAAAATAATGAATCCTCCTTATACTGTGACAATAGTCAAACGTTTCAAGAACAATGTAATATTGAATATTTATCTTCTAGACAAATGTCTTTACATTCTATGGAAAAATTTGGAAATTATTCAATATAGATTTTTCCAGGGAAAAAATTGAATACTAATGAAAATCTAGAAGAATTAAAAAAAAATAAACTTGTAGAGACCTTGCAGAAACACTCTTCTTATGCATGGGAGTATATAGATATGAAAGGAATTAATCCCAAAAATTGTTTGCATCATATCTATATTGAAGAAAGTGCTAGACCAGTTAGACAACCTCAAAGAAGAATGAACCCAAACTTAAAAGAAATTGTTAAAGAAGAGCTACAGCAACTATTGAATGTAAATTTTAGCTACCCAATATGAGACAATCAATGGGTTTCACCCCTAGTAATCGTTCCTAAAAAGATGGAAAATGGAGGGTATGCATCGATTACAGGGAATTGAATAAAGCAACATTAAAATATCATTTTCCACTTCCTTTCATAGATCAAGTCTTAGACACATTAGCAGGGAAAAAGTACTTTTCATTTTTGGATGGATTCAGTAGGTATAATCAAATTCAGGTAGCTCCTGAAGATCAAGACAAAACCACATTTACCTGTCCATGGGGAACTTATGCTTACTGGGTAGTTCCTTTTAGGTTATGTAATGCTCCAGCAACATTCCAAAGGGCAGTTCTCGGAATTTTCTCTGATCTTATTCATGACTGTGTGGAAGTATATATGGATGATTTCACAGTTTATGGTAATTATTTTGAAGAAGCACTAGAAAATTCAGAAAAAGTTCTAATAAGATACAAAGAAGCAAATATTTCATTAAGTCATGAAAAACATTTTATGATGTTTAATGAGGGAGTTGTTTTATGTCACCATATTTCAGGAAATGGGATAAAGGTAGACTCATCTAAAGTAGAGGTTATTTCAAAATTATTAGTGCCAAATTGTCAACGAGATGTTAGGAGTTTTCTTGGTTTTACTGGGTATTATAGAGATTTATAGAAAAATTCACAAAAATAACGTCTCCACTCTTCAAATTACTTACCAAAGATTGTGAATTCATTTGGGACTCTAATTGTCAAAATGCCTTTGAACTTTGAAAAAGAAGTCTCTGAAGCACCTATTCTAAAAGGACCTAATTAGAAATTTCCTTTTCACATATCTAATGATGCTTCAGATACAGCCTTAGGGGTTGTATTGGGATAGAAATATCTTACTCCTTATGCCATTTATTACACCAGTAAAAATTGAACTCCATCAAAGCTAAATTACATTGTAACTTAAAAAGAGTTTTTAGTCGTAGTGCATGCCATTAATAATTTCATACATTACATCACTAGCTATGAAACTTTCATTCACAAAAACCATTATGCTATCAGATATTTAATGAACAAACCAATCACTAATGGCAGGATAACTAGATGGCTATTACTATTGCAAGATTTTAACATCACCATTCTAGATCAACCAGGAAAACAAAATACAATTGCTTTCTTTTTATCTATGATTCAAAATGATAATAATGATGTGCATGTAGAGGATAAATTTCCAGATGAATATCTTTTTGCAATATCTACTAAGTCACCTTGGTATGCAGACATTTCTAATTATTTGGCTATAGGAAAATTACCATCTCATTTGTTTCCCAGATAAAAGAGAAAAATAATCCAAACAAGTGCTTTTTATTCATGGATTAATGAATAATTATACAAAACGGGACCAAATTTCATCATCAGAAGATGTGTACGAGAATATGAGATACCAGAGATACTTAAATCTTGCCATAATGAACCATGTGGAAGCCACTTTTCTGACAAAAGAACAGCTTATAAAATCCTTCTCTTAGAAATATTATTGGCCTTCCCTTTTTAAGGATGCTAAAGAATATGTTAAGAGATGTGACGGTTTCCAAAGGATGGGGAAACTTGTTCTTTCAAGTGAAATTCCACTACAACCTCAGGTACTCATTGAACCCTTGGAGAAATGAGCCTTGGATTTTTTTGGTCCAATTAATCCACCTTCTAAAAAAAGAAATAAATTCTGGTATGTAATGATTACGTTACTAAATGGGTAGAAGCTAAACCACTTTCTTTTGCTACTGAAAATGTTGTAGTTTTATTTCTTTTTGAGGATATATTCACTCGTTTTGGTGTCCCAAGGGAAATTGTTACAGAGCAAGGAATATAGTTTACATCCACAGTAGTATAGAAGATGGTGTAAGAATATAAAATCAAACACCAGAAGTCCACTCCATACCATCCCCATGAAAATGGACAGGTTGAGTCTACAAACAAAGTGATTGAAGTCATTCTCACCAAAACTGTACATTTGAACAGAAGGGATTGGGAAAAAAAAATTCTAGAAGATTTATGGGCTTACAGAACTACATGGAGAAGCACTACAGGACATACTCCCTACGAACTTGTTTATGGAAAGCAAGTCTTATTTCCAATAGAGTTCCAGATCCAAAATTATAAAACAATAGTCAAGTTGGGACTTAACTTGTCAGAAGCACAAAAGCAAAGTATGGGACAGCTCAATGAGCTTGATGAGATAAGACAGTATTCTATCCAAAAGAATAGCTTGGTTCAGAAACAAAGAGCTAGATGGAATGATAAATACATCAAGGAAAAGAAATTTCATCTAAGAGACTGGGCATTACTCTTCAACTCAAAATTCAAGAATTTCCAAGGGAAATTCCAAACTAACTGTCTTAGGCCTTATGATATCGAAGAAGTTTTTTATAATGGAGAAGTAAGAATCAATACTATTGATGAAGAGAAAATTCCTCTATTAGTAAATGGACACCAACTTAATATCTATCAAAAGCCAATGAAAAGAGGAATTTGTCAAGATTTTCCAAGACAACTCTGCTTTAAAGTTGGTTGAGAAGAATTCTTCTTCACAACCTTGAAAATTTATTTTTCTCTTTTACATAAAAAAAATAAAAGAATCAATAAAATTTTGTATAAACATGAAAACCAACAAATTTTTGGCATGTTTTATACAGAAAATTCAAGGTGAAACCAAAAATCTTTAGCACCTTAAATTTTCTTTTCCCATGTTTTCTAAAAAAAAATCCCCATTCTTCTAAGCATCATTTTCTTAAAATAAGTAAGCTACAGAATTGATAATGTTTTGCAGCTTTGACAGATTTCTGCAGCCTTGAAAGTTTCTGCAGCTGATTGATAGGAACATTTCATGATCAGATAAAAGAGAAGAGGTGATTGACTCCTCATGAAATAGAACACCTGCAAGATGACAACCATAGGTTAGCAAGCAAACAAATCAAAGGTATGTAGTACTTTAATTTAAAAATAGGGGTCAATATATTAATATATGAAATATATGAACATGAAATTACCAAGCACATCAAAATTATTATGAAAGGTGGCATTGTTATAACAAATCCCTCATAATTCGCCATACTCATTTCATCATTATAACACGATTCAATGATTTGATCGTTGCCTCAGTCATAATCTTGGATGGATAAAGACTAATTCACTCACTTATACCTTCATCTCATACCTACCTACCCTCTCAACTTTCCATCACCATCCACCATTTTTACTTTGAAGCGAACCCTACCAAGTTCATTCCCTGTCAAAAAAAAAAATTCTAGAGGCGAAACATCTTCCAATCGTGGGTGTAATTGTCTGAACAGAGCCAATAGGAAAGAAATTTTTGGAAGGATATCTACAGATAATAGATTTATTACAAAAAGAAAAATGGTTAGAATTTATGGATAAATTTGAAGGTTTTCACAAAGGAGTTACCAAGAATTTTTCAAGGGCTTTCAATGGCATAGAAGTGGAGATAGGAGACATCAAATTCACTATGATAGTCTCTAATTTCATAAGCTACCAGATTTCCGCGTATAGGACAAAAGTAGTTCAAGAACAGAGGAATCAAAGGAGACGACTGGAGGGTTTTCTTGAAGAAACCAAGCATGGACATTACTGTCTTCAGGAAAGGCATTCCCAGTTCTACATTAAAAAGTAAGTGGATGAATTTTCTCTTAATCATCCAAAAATTTGTTACTTGTGAAGGACGATTCGGTTGTGTGTTTTTATAACATATAAGATTGTTGAAAAAATTTCTTAATGAACATAAAATGAACCTTCCATATTTCTTGTTGAATAGTCCTAAAAATATATCAAGGAATGTTCAAAAGAGAATTCAGTTCATAGGAAACAAATAAACAGCCAAGTAGTAGCAGAACTCAGAAGAAAATAAAATTGGAAACACCACTGGAACAAGAGCCACAACAGCAGCAATATTTTTCAATGGATGACATGCCAATTTCAGAAATTTTAAGGAAAATGGATACGAATGAAGTTAGAAGAAAGAAATCCAGCAACAAAATAGAGGTTTTGTCTCAAAAAGAGAAGCCTAAAACCCCACATACCACTATCACAGGACTAAGAAAAAGTACCATGCTAAAGACAGTGAAGGAAGTATACGCAAAAGATGTAGATGAGAGGAAGTAAAACCCCAAATACCTCTATCACAGAACTGAGAAAAAGTACCATGCTAAATACAGTGAAGGAAGTATACGCAAGGATTAGAGGATGATCCCCTCATGTATTTCCTCCTACTTAACCGAGCCTATTTAGCAAGAAGATCATGCATTCCCTTGATCAAAGATAACAGTCAAACACGTTGCAGTGTCCAGGAACAGAGTCTGGAAATAGCACGATTGTGTCGATTTGATTTTTAAATAGAAAATCGACAGATAAGCGATATTTCATTTTTTATTTTAAGTTGTATAAGGGTTCCAATAGAAGATCCATAAACACTCGCAAACCGAAAGATAAAATTTGGAAACCCTTTGACCTGCCTCCCATGGAATACATTGAGTCCTCCAGCTCAGATGAAGAAGAATGCAAATCAGATGATGATACTGCAACATAGTAGCAATCACATTCTTTGATTTTCCCTAATAGGCCCCCTGCCTCCTTGAATCTCCAGAAACGTACGCATGATTCCAACTTCTTCGACTAGGATAAAGACTCTCTTCCTTTGATCAGCAACAATATTCAAGTGGTTTCATTCCACCCGCCCCCTGACGGTCGGGTTAAAGTCACAAAATAGAAAGGAAAGAAAATGTGTATTGTAGACTCTACCCATTCTTGATAGAGCACTCTGTCTGTCATTCTTGGCTCTTCATGTTCTTCTTCTGCATCTCTTGACAGCATCATGAAACCATGGCAGATCGTTGATTTCTTCATGCTCCCCCGGTTTCCTGATTCTCTTGATTATAACTCCTTCTGTAATATGAGCTTTTAATAAAACCAGTCCTTATTTATTTACAAAAAAAAAAAAAAAAACATTTAACATAGATGATAAAATTGCTTTAAAAACATCACTGATCCATAGGAATTTAACACTAATCCATAATTTCAACAATTAAAATAAAATTCTAAAAAATTCAAATCTCACTTTAAACGACAAAGACTTCTAACACATATAGTGCACTTGCACTTCATCAGTTTACTGACTCCGGTCAATGATTTATGCTTACAATTTAAGAACATTAAATTGACTAAACATGATTTTTGAGTGAATCAATAATGATATTCTTAGCCTTGACCTCGCCTTTCTTGTACATGGATTTGACATTGGAAGTGGCACTCTCTAGAGGTTCAACTAACTTTCCTTCCACATATTCCATCGCATCATTTTATTCAAGGCTCAAATCCAATCTAGCTCCCAATGTTGCAAAGTTGGAGGAATCATTCAGCTTCACTTGGATTTTTAAGTAGGAGGAAGTCATTTTTTATAAGAATTTAATCACCAATAAGAAAAAATAATGTCTCCAACGTGTTGGGCCAGAATTGTAATCTACGGATAAACTACACTTCCCTAGACTGGTATCTACTCTAGAACAACAGGTGAAAGACTGCACTACCCTTTTTCCTAACTGAGAATAGATACACAGAGAGGATTGGATGCTTACTTGTTTCAGTCACTTCCAAATGACTCCTTTCTGTCGCTTCCACTACAGCTTCAAATTCAAGCGATTTCAAATAGCTGAATGCTTCCTGCAAGAAAGAACACTGAAACAACAGAAGATGCAATAATATAGATATCTATTCAAGCTAGTTAGCCAAATTAGTTAACCATAAACTACATTCACCAACCAAGATCTTACAACATGGAAAATCAAAGTTATCATAGATGCATGTAGGGAAAAACAAGAAGTACTCTTTATTGATGATAGAAGGAGAGGTTACAACCTAGTGACTGATTTTTCATGACCTTCTAGTAGATTTCCCAAGTCTCATCACAGCATAAGTCTCTCCAGCAGCAGCTCCACAAATCAAACTCTCTATTGAAAATTCTCCAGCATTTCCTTACTCAAATTCTTCCTCCTCAAACACTTAGATCTGTGTTCAATTTATAGATGAATTGTAGGTTGTTTTGTAATCAATAACATTCCAAAAAAAGGCAAGACATGTTTCCATTCATGTAGATGTCAAATGGACACTTGGATCCGAAGCATGACACATGTGAACCCTTCTAGAAGACACTGACCAAGTGGAGATTCCGAAACAATGAGAATTTCGCTCCCAATGTGACCAATGCACCTTTGAATGTTGGGAAGTGCTTTGCAGAGTAGCCTTGAATGGGGATACCTACATATGCAATGCACTTAGGCCCCTTAGAGCCTACGTTGGTGAGCTCCCACATGTTTAATAATAAGATTCAAACCATGGAAAAATCTTGCTTGATGAAAGTCTTGTTTGATTTATGTTGTTTCCTGTCTTAGGGCATATAGCAACTGAGATGATAGGGAATGGTAGACCCTTTGATAATCGGTCCTAGAGATGATGCCTAGTTAGCCAAGTCATTGGGAATGGTGCCCAAATTGACCTATAACAATTCCCCCCTAAAGCATGAGATCCAAATAATAAGAACAATTGATTGAGATGCTTTAGACTGTGATGAGCCTGGAAACAAAGCGGAACGGTCACCTGCATCAATATTACAATGCATTACATCATGATAAATCCTTTATTGATCATAATTGCTGAGGGTAGGCATTCCCATTAGCACATAAAATAATCTAATAACATGTACATAATTTAGAAAATCGTCTACATTGGAATGTTGCCCAGATGCAGATATCGCCTACAGATATAGGCCCATGTTTGGATGACAATCTATATGTAAGTTCACCGTATAGATGATGTGTACAACAATCCTCAAATCGCAGCCCGGATGGCTGAAACTAGATCTGGGGTCTTCTTATCTCATTCACTCGATCATTCGGGTACAAGTCTAGCCATGCAAATATATGATTTGTCGTCAAACATGGAAAGACATCGTTTGATTACCAGCCAATAATTAAAGTTGTTAACAAACGCGAGAGAACCACCATTAATTGAAATGGCCCTCAAGGTACTGTAGTACATTTCGTGAGGTGTGAATAGAATATTTGACGTCGAACGCCAAACAAAATCTTTCGGTCAAAAGTGTGGAAGCGAGGATCTTGTCGTTGCTGTAACAAGCCTCATGGTACTGGAATCTGATGTTTCTAAGTGAACTTCCTGGATATTGATTTGTCGTCGATAGGAAGTCAACTTATTGCAAAACTGGAGTTATTGATTTCGGAGACAAGGGTATGAGTTGATATAGCAATTTTCAGGGTTGATGGTCATGAAAATGAAGGTTTATGAGTATTGCAGATGCATGACTTCTCTTGAAAATATTGGCGACACTGTGATGAGTTGGTAGCATTGACCCAAAACTGAAGTGAAGGTATGATGAACCATAGGTGTGAATGAACCGTCAAGATGATTACCCAACCCAAACATTCATGGACATGGAGTGAAAGAAGTGTCATGTTCAAGAGCGACTTGCTACCAAAAAGAAACTTTGCTTGCTTTTCCCAAATTTTCCCCGGTCATTTTTCGACCAGTACCTCTTTATTTTTTAACAAGCTTGAGGAGGATAACATTTGCTTGATCTATAATTCAACCCTTCGGGTGAACAAAGAATAAAGTATCGTTATTTAATAATTTAACGAGTCTAGCGATGAATGAAACTCGATTCTTCCCATGATTGACAAGCCCGTCGCTATTTTATGTTTTAACGAGCTTAACGACAGTGATAGTCGGGTCCTTTTTCATGTTTAGAGAGTCTGAAAAAAGGACGAAAGAGGACTCCAAAAGTACTTTTTTGTAAATTTTTCTCTCAAATCCAAAAAAGTGTAAAATAATATCTGAAAGAACCTCTTTGGTCATGTTTAACCAAGGTATTCCTTTTTCGTAAATAATCCATCTCAATCCGGAAAAGGGTTAAACTTATACCGAGTAGATATCAATTCATTTACTTTAACGAGCTCGAAATGACGAGTGCTCGACAATATTTTCACATTATCGGAGTCTGAAAAGAGATGAAAGAAGACTCTAGGAGTTCCTTTTTTGTTGTTATCGAAGCTCAAAAAAGAGGTAAAAGTGCGCTTCAAATCCTTTTTCGTTTTTATCAAAGCTCGAAAAATAAGGAGAAAAAGTATGCTTTGTGGTCAAGTCATTCTTGAAATAAATCTGCATGACTAATATGTTCGTCAATTGTATTTCATGTTCAGAACAACATCAAATGGCTTAAAAATACTTGTTTCATGATAAAAAAACATAATAAAACCATAGTCAAAGAAATAAATTTAACTTGCAAGTAATTAAATGACTATATAAAGCAATTTCACTATTCATTTTTACCATTCCATAGTTACCATTTGCATTTTGGAGCTCTGAACCTGATTTTCCCTCGAACATCGACGGTCGATTGCGTGCAATTGGTAAGAAGGTTTTGAATGCCCCCTGCAAGAGCACATGTCGAATGCCCCCTGCAAGAGTAGGTTTCCCCCAAGCTTCATTTCATTCACCTAAGTAGATTAATAGTTACTAATAGCTGGATGGAATGAAGGTTCATTATAGGGGAGAATTTGTTTCATTTTTTAATGAGCTTGACACAGGAAAAGAACTATGCTCATGACCCGTTTCATTTTTTAACGAGGTTGACACAGTAAAAGAACTTTCCTCAAAGGCACTTGTTTCATTTATTAATGAGGTTGACACAAGAAAAAATAACTATCCTCATAGGTACTTGTTTAATTTTTTAACGAGGTTGACACAATAAAAATAACCATCCTCATTATGAAGTTGGACTAGTGAGTGTGTGTTGGAAAAGACATAGTCTAACGGAGTCATCCTTTAAGGAGTTTTATGAATACCACAAATGATAAGTTATAACATCCGTTGACGGGTCTTCTCCAGGGTTTTCATTGAATTTAGGAATGTCTGAGGGTAACATATGTGGTATCAACAGCCACCAAGGAGAGGAACCAGATAGGATTCCAAATGATGACATTAGCAAAGACCATGAATGTGAAGGTGCACCAAAGAAAGTGCCAGATAGTGATTTGTAACTTGTTGGGACCGAAGGGCCACTGTGCAAGTATGACTCTTGTGATGTTGTGAACATCGACGAAGTAGAGAGGGTTGGCGCTGACGTAATTGGAACAGCAGATCCAACCGAAGATGTTGGTTCGGACATGGTTGTTTGACCAAATGTATACCCTCAAAAATCGACGGGAGACTGAATGGCAATAGGATCAACAAAATCAGATGGAAATGATTGAGGAAATGACTGGTACAGGTAAAGGTCTCCCCCAAAGTGGGTTTGACTTAAAGGTGTATCAGGTTGAGGGATTTCTTCAATTGGGATTAAACCAGGAGGAAGAACTTCACCTCCAGGCCCAAAATATATTTTAGATGGTTGACTGTGCGATATAGGAGTTTCAATAGCTACAAAAATTTGTGGGATGACCAAGGTAGGAACAACTTCCGGCTGTTCAGATTCAGGATTCAGATGTTCTGGCAAAGAAGAGACAGGATCTAGATCAATTTGTGTTTGAACAATGTTGGGTCTAGGAGGTATGGTCTCATCAATTGAATGGATCGTGACCACGGGTAGCTGTGAAGACTCTATTTCGACAACAGTAAACGAACCGGGATGTGTGGAAACAATTTGAGCTAACTCTGGATTAAAAGATGATGTTTCGCCAGAGGTACAAATTTTACTTGCGACTCGATAGATCGTGATCGCCTTCACCTACCAAAAATAACTTCCAGTGGTAAAGGTGGTTTTAAAGCTAATCTACGCGAACGACGGGGGCTAGGATTGTGTTCTTCCATGATTACTGATTTATTTTATCCAAAAACAAAAAACAAAAAGAGGGTAATGCTAGGCAAAAGGGTTTACCAAGAAACTGTGAACTGCGGAATATCTCTTGGCGAACCAAGAAGTACGGGCAGGTAATCTCCCCAAATGTTGTGTTCGGTGTATCACAATTTCAAGGCGGCCCACTCAGTTCACTATGGATGGATAGCACCTAAAATTTGTCCTCCCAAATATACCTGAAGTCACGTGGAGGCCCAAGTCCATATTAGCGTTGTCTGATGCGAAACTGCACAGTGAGAGCACCCCTTTATATTTATCGTACTGTAACACCGCCCGATATACCTGAGAGTACGTGGATGAGCTATGATATACTTATGTACGTTGAGTGAGGTATCACACTCGAAATGTATCGCAGACAAGTTAACGATAGCTGCTATGTTTTACGACGCCGGAACATGTCTCTAGCCTAGACCTCTAAATGTTATCGTTAATGTTCCAAGCGTTGTTAAGTAAATTGAGATTTATTTTATGTTGATCTTGCTTAACAGTTTTCCTTTCAGTTTCACCACGATGATGTATATGAAATTCCTAAAATGCAAGCTAAGAATGATAAACAAACTTTCACTTTCAGCTTTTTCAATGAAATACCTAGCTACTAAGGGAAGAAAGAGCAAATAATTTGAGAGCAAACAAATCAATGAACAAAACAAAATCAATGAATCTCAAACTAAATGCAGATTTCCTAATGTTCCTTTTGAAAAAAACACACAATCCTACATGCAAATGCAAGTTTTTCTTTTCAGTTTCCTTAATGTTATGAATGCAGAAAGAAAAATAGGTGCACTAGATCAATAATCTAAATGCTTTTTACTTTTGAGAAACGAAGAATACAAACAACAATTCTCTTTTGAAGGAAAAATGAGGATTTCAACAACAATTTCTCCTATCAAGGAAATGAAAATTTTACGACAATTTCCTATTTCGAAAGCAAACGATTCTTAATGCGACCATAAAAAGTACTTTGAAATCAACTTGTCAATGATAATGAAAAACTTTTAAAACAACATTGAACAAATTTTCAGTCAAAGGAGAAGAAATATATAGAGCTATTGGTCAATTGAGCATTAAACCTTTCAGAACAAATCAGCAAACAAAACTGAAGCAAAGAACAAAGTCAGTTTCAAGGGAATTTGGTCCCTTTCAGCAGCCAACGCAGTCTCCAAGGGGAGACAGTGCTCTGTAACGCAGGCTAAGAAGGGAGACAGTGCTCTGCAAAGCACTGTGCTCTAAAAAAGGGTGCATTGGGCGCAGTAAACAAAGAAAAAGCTATGGTTTGGCTCACTAACTTTGCAAATTAAGCTCTGAAAAAAGTCTAATCTTTATGTGAAATAGCAACTGGGTGGATTTAGAAAGCAAATCAAAGACTAAAACACCAAGAAACAAGAGAAATTCTCCCCAGTGGAGTCGCCAGTTTGTTGGGCCAGAATTGTAATCTACGGATAAACTACGCTTCCCTAGACCGGTGTCTAGTCTAGAACAACAGGTGAAAGACTGCACTACCCTTTTTCCTAACTTAGAATAGATACACAGAGAGAATTGGATGCTTACTTGTTTCAGTCGCTTCCAAATGAATCCTTTCTGTCGCTTCTACTACAGCTTCAAATTCAAGAGGTTTCAAATAGCTGAATGCTTCCTGCAAGAAAGAACACTGAAACAACAGAAGATGCAATAATATAGATATCTATTCAAGCTAGTTAGCCAAATCAGTTAAGCATAAACTACATTCATCAACCAAGATCTTACAACATGGAAAATCAAATTTATCATAGATGCATGTAGGGAAAAACAAGAAGTAATCTTTATTGATGATAGAAGGAGAGGTTACAACCTAGTGACTAATTTTTCGTGACCTTCCAGCAGAGTTCCCAAGTCTCAACGCAGCATAAGTCTCTCCAGCAGCAGCTCCACAAATCAAACTCTCTATTGAAAATTCTCCAGCATTTCCCTACTCAAATTCTTCCTCCTCAAACACTTAGATCTGTGTTCAATTTATAGATGAACTGTAGGTTGTTTTGTAATCAATAACATTCCAAAAATCGGCAATACATGTTTCCATTCATGTAGATGTCAAATGGACACTTGGATCCGAAGCATGACACATGTGAACCCTTCTAGAAGACACTAGCCAAGTGGAGATTCCGGAACAATGAGAATTTCGCTCCCAATGTGACCAATGCACCTTTGAATGTCGGGAAGTGCTTTGCAGAGCAGCCTTGAATGGGGCTACCTTCATATGCAACGTATGTAGGCCCCTTAGATCCTGCGTTGGTGAGCTCCCACATGTTTAATAATAAGCTTCAAACCATGGAAAAATCTTGCTTGATGAAAGTCTTGTTTGATTTATGTTGTTTCCTGTCTTAGGGCATATAGCAATTGAGATGATAGGGAATGATAGACCCTTTGATCATCGGTCCTGGAGATGATGCCCAGTTAACCAGGTCATTGGGAATGGTGCCCAAATTGACTTATAACACAAGGGGTGCTACTTAGTCTCCTTAGGCTAATCTTCACCTCAACTCTGATACCATGTTAATTTTTCACAATGTTCTATGTTGATATAATCACTTTAAAAAAAAATTCTTTAATTCCAATCAACCCAATAACAGTAAATCAATTATAGATATAATAGTAAACAATACATGGACAATAGAAGATAGCAAAGCACAATGAGACACGGATATTTGGTCAAATATAGGGGAAAACCCCACAAGGGGGAAATCCTTTGAGCGATTCTTCTTCTTCTATTAGTCAATCAATTTTCAGCAAGAGATACATAGTCCAAATAGTACATCCAACAACGAGTCAAAGTCAAATACTTGAATTCCCAAATCTGGTCAAAGGTATTAGTCTGAAACATTTTGGCGTATGTAGAATCAGTCAACAAAAATCAACAATGTGTCATAACTAGTCAAATTCAAAGATCCAAATGCTCATAAAAGTTTGGTCAACTTATCATTGAATTTAGCATTCCTTCCTCAGTCAAACTTAATCAAAATAGATCAGAAATTATGTGATAAATTTTGTTAACCTATAGTCAAACCCTAGTTCAGATCTATGGTCAAACCTAGTCAAATTATGCCCATAAGTTTGGTAAACATCTCTCTGAATTCGACCTCCTAAAATAGATCATAAATTCATTCAAAATAGCCCAAGTCAAGCAAATTCAATGTGGGTCAATGCAGTCCCAAAACCAAATCAGAAAGACAACTTGACCAAAATAGAAAATCTAATCATGCTTCTTCACACATGTGAACTCGATCTGTGACTTTAGAGATGAATATGATTTATTGATGATGTTTCAAATGACCTCCAACAAAGTCATATTTATGTGGTGTCTAGGAGGGGTCATTTCCCTAGTGAGGCCGACTTGTTGACTTGAATTTCAACTTGGTCAAATGTGCAAAAGTGATTTTTACCCCATGGTTGCAAATGATTTTGATGGTGAAATTTTGATCGTAGTTTCTCAAATTTTAAATAGGGAAAGGGTTCTCCATGCAATAAAGTGTACACAATGGGCATAAAGTATGACACATAATCAAAGAAACACTTTTTATTCTTTGGTCTTCTTATCAGGGGAAGCCATTAGAAGATATGAAATTTGAGATTTTGCTCATTTACAATGTTGACCTTCAGTTCTTCAAGATTGGGGTAATTTTGATGTATAAAGAGATGGACTAGGTATGCTTTATACCAAAAATATTTGTCCTCCCCATATTCTATTAGATAGGTATGGATCTCATCGAATATAAATTGAGGGAAACCATATTTGGTACATGCATTGGTGACTGGATGACACAAAGTGGGTAGGATCCTAGAACCAACTCATTTATTAGGATATTATTACTTCTACCAAGGGCTTGGGAAATGATTAATAAGTTCATTTGGGACGTAGAATCAAAATTTGTGATATGATGAGGAGAGTTAGAAGTGGAAATTAATCTTCCTTTGACACTTTCATGGATCATACGATGTTGGACCTCTGGTGAAAGGTCCCTCCATTTGTATTATAGTACTTCCATGTCTATCTTATGTAGACTTATCCTGTCTCAAAATGATAACATGGTTGTGATGCCTTCTAGTGTGATTTTAATAACTAAATTATCTCCCTAAGAAGATGTGACGATCCCCTGACCTGGTAAGTATCTGCCAGCACACCATCCTACCATCTCTGGGAAGTTGAAAATTTGAGGAACCACTACTAGGACCATATTTTATGCAGATAAGTTGTTGAAGTCACCAATTAACTCTGAAGTGATTTTTATTATTTTTATTTCCTTCCTCATGTCATAGGTGGTGCGGAAGGGATCTCTAACATCAACATCCCTGTCACAAACATTTTCAACCATTTGTATGCCATAAGTGCTTGGAGCTATTGGGTTGGCCATTGAGGGTGTAATACTTGTCGAACGGAGAGTTGATAGGTTTGGTGAGGAAAGGGGAAGGTAGCAAGGTACCAACTTTGTGAATGGGGCTAATTATAAAACGTCCAAGTGCAATGTGGTTGAATGGGATTGTACAACATCATTGAGGGAAAACTATTTGAATTTATTAAGCCGACTTTGGCCTTTAGCATGCTCAAATGTCAAATAAGAATGTCTTTTGGGGAAACCAGGCTAGAATTTGGAAAATTTAGCGATTTTTAGGACGTAAAATGATTAATCATAGGAAATGGAAACTCGAATTGACATGGAAATTGAGTTTCTTTAATTGAAGAGCACTATTCTTATAATAGCTAGGGTTTCCTTCAGAGTTCAATTTAGCTTGAAATTTGGTTTGAGAAAGGCTTCTTCAACAAGTCATATCTACGAAGGTAAGGTGAATTATCCATTCAAACAGGTGAATTTGAGCGCTTAAAGGTTGAATTTTGGATCATGGAGTTCATGGACATGCCAAAGGTGTGAGTTGGAGGCTAAGTTGTACAAAATTACAAATAAACAAGCCCAGTGACTCTTTTAAAAAAAAAAATTGGCCTGAACATGGCAGGGTGTGATTTCACACTTTTTAGGGCTCACATCATGAAGACATCAACATGATGTGGTCGATCCCACATGTCAGGGACTTACATGGCATCACTTTCCCCTGGTACTGACAACCCATCAATGCTTCCCTCAAGAAAACCTCCTGCAAAAGCTGGTAAGGAAAGTAGTCAAGTCAGTTTATGAAGATATTTTTATGAATATATTATTCTAAAAATATTATTCTATTCATATTATTATATCCCATATTCTTATCTTATTATCTTCGTCTTATCTACCATCCTCTTATCTGAACAAGCAATTTTCGTTCAACCAAGAACTCAACCAAGTTGACCCCGATAGCATAATCACTCCTATAAACTTTTCGTTTGCAACCTTTGTATGGAGGTGGCATGTTGACTTAGTGCTGGGGTGAGTTGGCACGTGAAGGTGGTGAGGTGGTCAGCGGAATAATTCAATCTTGGCACCCCTAGCGTAGCCCAGGAACTTTCATTTGAAATTTTGGTAGGGGTGTGAAGGGTTCAAGGTTCCACCATGTGTCCTTCTCCATGCCCTCCCCAACATGTTAATGAATCTACACTTCAATGGCGCAGAGCCATACGGATCATCTAATCGGCCTCTACATTGATTGTCAAATTTGCATGCATGCAGCCTTTGACTGAACCTACCTATTGCGTTGGTTGTCGTTGCATGTCATCATGACCTACCCGTCAGTGGATGCCATCGGTGTGGCCAGGAGAGCCTTTTATGATTTCAACCTACTCTTTCCTCATTCATTAGAGTTCCTTTGTTGAAAAATACATTTGGGACCCTCTGGGCTTGTAAGATCAAAATTCATCAAGGGTGTTGTATGTCATCACTAACACATATTCTAGCCCACCCTTATGTTATTTATCCATTCTTTGATCATTATGTGATATTTAATACAGTTTGTGATGCATCCTTGTTTTGTTTCATAATCAAACATAAGGGTATATTTATTGGCTTTTATACTATGTTAGTTAGGTTTCAATGGTTTTATGAATACACTAGATTGATTCAAATATGTTAGAGTGGATTAGTGTAGGTTGTGTGTCTTTCATATCAATTTTGCATCCTTTTGTTTAACATGTTGATTTCATTGAAAAAAAATTATTTGTTTTGAAAATAAAAGATATGATAGTTTAGTTTATATTTTGATATGTAGTTTTTGTAACTTTTCATATTTTGGGGTGATGGTATCACTTTGTTACTATGTTACTAGTAGTTTCTTGTAGAATCTAGAAAATGTTAGAGTGATGTAAGTTACAGTTCTATCAACACCAGGGCATGATAGGATTCTCATGCACTCTTCGTTCAGGAAAATGTACCATGCACTCTATTGTGATTACATATCCTTAAGTTAGAGATAGATGTTACTCACCCATTGGATAAACCTAGGATAAAAATGTTATCCTACATTACGGCCTAATAATGAGTAGCTTTACCATGATCCACAAATATCCAACCTTATATTCCTTTCATCCACTTTTTGGTTGGTACATTCATTGATCTTTCTTACTCATACAATGAAGGTGGGTCACCTACTATGAGGCACTTTGACCATTTTTCATTCAATTTCTTTAGTTTAATGTTTGAGGCACTCTAGTATGGATCACAAGTTGAAATTGGATTATCAACTACTATTGGTTGTGTACTTGTCCTCTTACTTCACCTTGGTTGTTATCATGTGTCCCTGGTTCAATCCAACCTTCATTAGGGTCTTTCTTTCACTATCTAAGAGGGGCACAAATAGGAGGCTCTAATGTTGGTAGCACTCCATGTTATTCAAACATAACATTTATCATCATTTTCCTATGTACATTATCCCGTATTTTGTTTGGTTTTTTTCATCCATTCGTACTATTTACTTATTATTCTTATCCTATGAGAAGAAGGGGTTGAATATATGTGGGTTGAAGAAACTGTAACAAAATAAAAATCATGAGAAAAGTTTCAAAATGCAAAACAATCGCAAGGGATGTATTGCAAGTAAAATCCAATTATAGCTTGAGCTCTACCCTCTCTTATATAGGCACTCATCCCCAATAGTATCCATACATATCATGCTTATCAATGTAAAAGGAACTCTTAGTAAAAAAAATTTACCTCAATGAAGAAATAAGTTACCCATCATTAAAAGGGAAATATATTATCATTGTTACTTGATAAATTAGTAAATCTTGCTAAACAAGTCATATCAAAGAAAGAAACAAAATGGAAAATTTAAGGGCTTGGAAAAACATAGGCAAGGGAAGGTAACTCAAGTAGCCAAGTGCTCCCTCTACAAAGGCACTCATGGAATATATTTTGTATAACCTAGTATAATACTATGACACCTTTCATGAAATAAACTCCAAGTCATTACACCTATCACTTGCACCTATTTTTTGAAAAGGTACGCCTTGGAATTTTTTCTTTCCTTATGATTAGAAGCACTTGATAAGGTCAAGTGATAACCCTCCCATCCCTAATTGATGTAACTTATGCACAATCATAAGTTAGTAGGATATTACATGATGATACTTATGTGAATTAGTTTTATGGTTAACATTGAATATGATCCACCTTGATGCTTTTATGGTTCTTGTGCCCATGAGGTTGATCTCACTTGATTTCTTGAGTCTGTGTTAGGTGATTCTTACAGGTGAAATCAAGATCCCTTAAGGGATAATTGATGCTTCTCTAGCACTATAGAGAGCATATCCAACCACATTCCTTTATTATATAGGATACTTTATGGTGGACGTTAGAGTACCTTTGAAGAGTGTTGGCCTTGATGAGGAATTAATATTTATTATATGACGGGCTAGGACATAAACTTGAGAGATGGTGCACCCCTGAGATGACTAGATGCCCATAGATTGGCATTGTACCTTCTTAATATATATTTCACTTCTCTTAACAATTATTGATTGTGTGGATCACTTGGGACCCCTTTAGAGGGGTAGACATGCTTCCTACCTTGATGACATCATACCCTATCTTGATGATTTCATACTAGTTCCTCATTTAATTATTATGTGAGTCATTGGAGGATGATGTGGGCTTTCGAGAGCTATGTTGATGATGTATCACCTCACATGGATGGAGAAACATGAATTATGGAATATGATGCATCCCTTGAGCTAATCATTGGACCTTTTCATAAAGAGGCACACATTTTTTATGATGATGGTACCCTTGGAGGATAGTAAACTCATACATGTTGGTTATTTGAAGCTTTTTTTCATGTTATTTAATTGATTTGGCTATATTTTGGTGTTGTCATGTGATCGATCCACCTTGTATCATGGATATAATTATTTTTAGGTATTTTTAATTTAATTTGAAGAAAATCAACTTGGTTGCATTTATATAAATAAGGGAGTTAATTTACTCTTAGATTCATGGTCAAGCCTGGATTATTACAACTCTTCATTAGTGATATTTCTCTCTAGTGAAAAATGCAGGCCTAGTTGAGTGACTTTATTTTGTAGATCTTGTGATGCGATCTCTTTTCAAATTCTACAACCCTTCATATTCCTTTGAATAATTAATACATATGTGTGTGTGTGTGTGTGTTCATATGTTGATTTTTCATTTTAATGATTTTGCTTATGCTCTCTTGTTGTATCCTTCCCACACTTAGTTGAATTTTGGATTTTCTTGTTGCATCCTAACCTAGCCTCTTGGATCCTGCATAATATAGAGTCACAACCTTATACCCCTGCCTTTGAAAGTTGTGAATGCACCAATATAACTCTCCTTTTTAACTGAGTGCACCAGCGCGAGATGGAGACATAATGTTGGAATCCTATATCTGCAAGTAATGACAACATTATACCTTAACATCACATATTTTGAGTCACGCATGCACATATCCTATACTTAGTCCTTAATCCTTGCACTTATAAGTTGCGACTGCACTAGGTATATGTGCTCTAAACCTTACTAGTGCATCACATGCTTCCAGTCCTCAGACCATCAACTCATTGCATCTACTCAATGTACCCACACCCATCATATGTGCTTCCAACCTTGTGTTAGCACATTGTGCGCTTCTAGTCTCTAGATTATCTCCTTCATCTTATGCACTTGTACCAAGATCAGTGCATTGTGTTTTCACACTGAATATTTTACACAAGCATAACGAAGATAAAGTAGGAATTTTATTGGATTGATCTTGTATATTTTTCTATGAATGGTTTTGAGTTTCTAGGTACAAAAGATATTCAATGTATTTGTATATCATCTTCAATGAGAACTATGTCACTTGTTACAAGGAAATTATATGTGAGAGAAATAGTGGAAATCAATATTGAGGGTGTAGTTAATAGTCTAAAGCCTAAAGCACGCATATTCAAGGACACTATATGGTTTATCGACAATTCAATGACTTTATCTTGGCCAAATATATTCAAAAATTTCGCCAGGAAAATAATCTTGGAAGATGAAGAAGACAGAAAGGGGTACCTCGACATCAAGCATTCCAGGTTCCATAGGATCATTTGCCACTATCCAGTGATACCTTTTACAGAGACAATTGGGTGGATCCTATAACATATTGACCCTAAAACATGATAATCATAAGCTTAAAGGGAGAATAATTGGCCCCATATCAGGCCCATAATATCCACATGTACTACAAGCTTCCTAAGCCTGAAGAATATCTCAATTCAAGATTATATGTTGATTTTAGACAATCTACGAAGTATATTCTCAAAACTTAGTGGCAAGATTCAAGCAAATTTGGTCAAAACCCTAATGGTATTTACAAAACAAATGTGTTGAAGAAAGTGAACTAATATTTAATGGCCATGTGTTGCAAGCTATATGGACATGAGAATATTGAATTCTTTGACAAAAAATGTGTCTATATGGTGCATTCAAGCGCTACCAAAGGAACCATTTTGAATTGGTCTGATCTCATAGTCCAATATTTGTAGAAGAGTGCCACAAAAGCAAAGAATGTGTCAGAAGGTGAACAACCTGAATTCTACGTGTCCTTATATCTTCTATAAAATATATGCACCAAGAAGTGGGATTATGCTAAATGGATACCTCTGGTGCATATATATTGCAAAATACTATGGGAAACAAGTTATAGGGGAGTGGATGCAAGAATAATTGAGCTCTTAATCTCAGTATTATATCAGATGATATTTTTCACCGAGGCATTGTGCATGTCATATCAAGAAAGGGAAGCTCTAGTAGATATTCTAGATTAGTTTGCATCACCTCAAGGAACATTTATTAGAGTCTTCATAGTGTACAAAATCCCACACGTCATGTCATTATTTGTGACAGAGAAGGTTTTCATATAGGAGGTCATCTATAATATTTCTATAGGATTGTATGAACCATTGCAGAGGTCAAAAAAGTCCCCACGGTCTATCTTTCCATTGTGTATTGTATCATACAACTTCAAGAGCTTGAAGACAACAGAGGAAGATATTTTAGAACTAGAGTGCCTCGGGTTTAGTGAGATGGGATGTCACCGGTATGATCCCAAAGGCATAGTCACAAAACATTGTGCCAAGATAATATATACATATTAATATTCCTCGGTATCCTATAAAGACTAGGATAAAATAAAAAAACATTATAATTCCTCTAGACCAGTCAAAATAGAAGGAGAAGCAGGTCCCTCAAACCAAGAAAATGTTCCATACGAGGGAGAGAGAGGACACCAGGAGGAGATAAACATCCAAGACAATCCTGGGAAGAAAGGAAAATAGGAGTAGGAGGCTATGCAAGAAAGAATTAAAAATTTTAAAGTTGATAAAGACAATAAAGGTGTAGTAGAAGGTGAGAAGAAAATGAAGTAGTATGAAGAAGCTAAAAGGAAGAGACAAGAAGAAGAGGAAATACAGAAGAAGGAACATGAAAATCTCAAGAAAGAGGCCATGAAGAAAAGAAAAGAAGAACTGAGAAAAAATAAAGAAGAAGAATATTTGAAGAAAAAACAAGAGGAAACTTTCAAGAATCAAAACAAGGAGGAAGAACAAATAAGGATACAACTCGAGGAAAAGAAGAAGAGGAAGCAAGAGGAAGAAGAATCTGTGAAGAAATTGGAAGTCGAATTAATTACTCAATAGATAGATGATGATCAAGAAGAGGAGAATGGGTCAATGGAATATGAGCCGGTAGTAGCCACTATAAATATCCGACCTCCAAATCCTTTCATAGGTGGGCATCTTCCTCTTAGTGAAATGGGTATCCCACCTCTAGGAGAAGACATAATATTGGATATCTCCAATTTCATGTTTGATCAAATCAAGAACAAAATCATTCAATAAAGGAGTAAATACTTTCTAAATGAGCCAGATAGACCCATCTATATTAATACGGAAAGAGAAATTGTTTTAAACAAAAAGAGAAATCCAAAAACAATTGCTTCGGAAGGTGCAGCCTTTTCTATAGCCACTTAAAAGAGCATTGATTATCTTACTCTCGAGGTTGAATAGTTGAAGGAAGAACTTGTTGATGTAAAGCAAAAAAAATGAGAAGCTTCTCATTGAAAATCAAAGGGTGTCTTCCACAGGTTCTAGTAGAAAAGGTCAGCAGTATATGATACTTGAGGAACTTAAGCAATTGGAAGACATTATCAAGCAGGTATATGATGAAATGATGAAATTGCATGAAGTAGTCACCCTTTTGTATGGAATCTAAAAGGATGTGCAAGAAAAAATGTGAATTGTAAAACTAGCCCACATGGCTATAGATCTTATTCAAGAATGGGGTGCCAAATACCTTAATGCACCTACAGAGTTTCCTAGAAAGGGAAGAATGGAGGTTAAGGTAAAATTTTGAAGTGAATATCCTCTTGCAAATGTGTGATATTTTGAATAACAGTACAACTAAAACTATATCTTCATATATGAAATTTCATTCCAGATCGGAAACTTTGTTTCTAATGCACATGATACCTTCAATAGGTGCACCCAGAGAGATGAAGCATAGGGATGTCTTCAGGAAAGAACTGAAGGAGGATTTTAAAATCATAAGACATGGGGCTACTCAAGAGGACTTTGAATTAACCAAGGAATATGTTCTACAATATGTCATCGAACCAGTAAAGTTGCACATGAAGTGACTATGTTGTGGAACAATACACAAGTAAGCTCAAACATTATATTTCAAAATGCTTTGGAGGGAAGGATAAGGCATGAACAAGATTTATCAAAATACATAGCGACATAATACAAGGCTTGGTACCATTACATCATAAAGGAGCTCCATGTCATAGTGCATCAATTAAAATTTTCTCAAATTTGTACATAAATTTATTTCAGTTATTTTTTGGCCACTTGTAAAAGGAAAAATTTTGTAATCAGAAAAAGGGAAGAAAATGAAAAGTCGTGTAGAAGTTGAAAAGTAACGAACAAGTCCAAAAGTCACATGGAAGTCAAAAAGTTATGATGGGAGTCCAATAGTCACAAGGGAGTTGAAGAGGCACCTCACTCCTTATATATAGACCCCCATAGCTCAAGCAAGGGATTTTTAGCCTTGACTTCTCTTGCTAGCATAGGAGAGAGAGATAGTTCTTTTGAGAAGCAAGTTGTGGCTTCCATGTTGTTATAAATTATATATTACAGAGCAATGGAACACATAAAATATATGCAGAAACACAAACATAGAAAACATATAAAACAAGAGAGAGACAGATATACGTGGTTCACCCAATTTGGGCTACCTCCACCCCAAACAGCCAGTCATTCCTTTCTATTATCCAGCAAAATGAAGAGACACAACGTACAGCAGATCTGTTGCAATATCCTTTTTTCTCTCTCACAGTCCCCCTTTCTGGTTCTCACTCATAATACTCATACAACACACAGATGCAATACAATACCCTCATACAAAACGAGGGGTTGCCTTCTAGGGAAAAAAACCCCTAAATTAAACATAACTTATACCGTCAGGTCATCCGCCTAATTAATGGACTAGATTGACTAGAAATTACAATATTTTATAAGGCAATTTTACATCTATTTTTATCTTTTGGGGCACTGCCCCCGAAAACCCCCGCCAGGGGGGGGGGGCTCCATAAAGTCGCAGCCACCCCCCTGGACCCCCTCAGGTGGCGTTCAATAATAGGTGGCGTTTCTGCCCCGTTAATCACATGGTTCCAACATTGTGATACATCTAAATAAAGAAGATAATGAGGCTCCACACCCAACACATGTTCCAATATCGGAACAACTAAAATGTCTTTGTAATTGTGCATCTTGGTACTTCTACATAATCATAAAAATATCTTTGAGTCGGCTATCCTTTTCACGCATATATCAAATCTTGTTGTAAGACTTCCCTTGTAATGGTTATGGTATGATTTAATGTACCAAAGCTAAATTATGCCAACAATTTTTAAAGAAAACCTTTGAGAAATTTTTCAGACATTTATTGAACATTCATTTTTATCAACACTCGGAGAGAAAAGTAAATAACTTGTACAAAAATAATTCAAGGGAAAACCAATAGTTTTATTTGTTGAGATTCAACAAGATTATGAGCTTAGTGAAAAGTAAGCACCTTCACTGAGTGGGGCCCGCAGGCTATTTTTAGGTGTATGTCTATTTTTAGACATGGTGAGCATATTCTATAAGTTGCAGGATGTTATTTGTAGATGGTTGGTCAAATGTGGAAAACAGATGAAATTCTATTTTTAGAATATTGGGCGAAGTCTATTTATAGATCGTCGATCTAAAAATAGGTGCATGTCGATTATTACTAACCCTTAATAATAATCTGACAATAAACATCAACTTATTCTCTTAGAGCACTTTATTTCAGTGAACAGATTTGGAAAATCAGTGGGATGAAGGAATTACACAATTCCTAGGGTTATTGGTGGCTCATGCATGGAGGACTCAGTTAGAACTGAAGTGGCAAATTTATGATAGAGTTGGAAGAGTAGTTACGGGAGTTGTTATTTAGTTTAACTCAGTTAATGGAGTTAAACTCAATTGAGCTAGTTGTATCTAGTCTAACTGAAAGATACACTAGTGAGAGTTTAGTGAATTAATTAGTTAATTAATTCATAATTAATAACTCACTAACAACTGAACAAATACAGCAGTTAATGACTTGCATGTCAGTTCCAGTGGAGACCCAGTGGAGAGATAGGTGAAAGGGTGAGATGGACTATCTGTTGTGACTATAGTGATGCATTCAATGCATCTGACACACATTGGAGTTTCCAATGAGGATTGCGCAGTCAAGCAAAGGCCAATTCGAATTCATTCAGGGGTCTTCTTCAGCAGGGATTGCGTAGTGGAGGCAGGTTGTCAGGATGCAAGAAATTGGTGCATAGATATGCAAATTTCTGCATGACAGTGTGTAATGATTGTTGATTATACTAAGAGCTTGATGTACTAAGATTTGTATGAGATTATTACATTATTCCATTGATATACGAAATATATGATAGTTGGGGTTTTTAGCTTTAAGCTTTCCCTTTAAACAACTGTGTTATATGCGATTGAATTTATTCACATGTGTTTGCAATTGAGTTTTAAATTTCCGCAAGTTTAACAGTGGAAGGATTCCGTATTTAGCAAGAAGATAAATTATGTTAGATCAGGAGAATCCGATAATACATCAGTATTAATAAATTTCTACATTATTAGTTGTAGGAGAGAGTTTACATGCAAATATGAATATGAGTACCACTCTGGTAAATGGTTGAACCAATCGGCCTTCTAAAATACCAAGATGGATTTGCTGACAATGAACACATCTTCTTTTTCTTTTTCTTTCTTTCTTTTTTCTTTTTTTTCCTTTTTTTTCCTTTTTTTTTTTTTAATCCCACTATTATTTAGTATTAATAAAAAAAAAATTAATAAAACTAATTCTAAAATAATAACAATTATTATATTAAAAAAATCAATAAACAACAATATAAAATTTGTCATAATTAAATTAGAATTAAAATTTGATAAACTAAAATAAAATAAATAATAAACTAATAAAAATTAAGAACCGGTCGGCTCTCTCATCTCTTCCTTTCCTCTATTTATTTCCCTAATCTCTTCTTAGCAGGTTTGTCCTGATGATGAGGCTTGAATTAGACTCGAAACGTCGACTAAAAATGAAGACTGTGGATATTCCAAGTGTTGCATCTCAAAATCACAAACCCAATGAAAACTCGACTTAACAAGAGAAACTTGACCCAACTGGTAGATCCAATTCGGATCCTCCCGCAACGATAAATTTGGCCTCTATAGAATATGAATTCAGCCCTCGTCTTTGGCACACAAAAAATACTTCAACAAAATAAACAATTTCAGACCAGTAAATAATTTCGGCCCCAAAAAATATATTCAGCCTAAAGATAGAAAACTCGACCCTCCACTAAGAGATGAATGTTTCGGCCCCAGAAAATGGATGATAAAATTTGCATCTGCAAAAGATAAACTCAACCTTCAATAAATTTACATAGCTTCAACACACTAGATATCCTTCCAACCATCGATCAAACCTCCAACAAATAAACTGGCGAATCAATCTCAACCTCTAGTATAAGAATTGGTTCTATAATAGGAAAATCATCCCTCATGAAAATAATGGAAAGTATAACTCGTTCCAACAACAACAAATTAATTTCCGACAAATGAATAACAATTCAACCCTCTGAGTAGTTTCTCCAAGATTACCTGTAATTTTAAGCACAAATAAAAACCTATATTATTTTCCTGCAATCCAACTAGGATGGAACTCAAAGTACACCAAAATCAATCTAGAACCAACTAGGGTAGCAATGGATGTCCAGAGAAACTAGTTAGAGAGCTTATCTTGAACCCTTAATCTAGACTCACCTGAGGCCCAATCAATCATCAAGAAATAATTATAAACCAAAATGCTATAGAAATGGCCTTCTCTCCACTTTTATTATATTTTTCCATATCTTCTTTAATATTTTAGAAATACCCTCTTATTATTTTATTAATAATCCACTTAATGTAGTTTCCTCCTTTTCTCCAAGTGATATTTTCCCCTTTCTATTTACCCATTAGATAAAAACTTTATTTTTCCTTTTATTTAACAATTGGCTTTTTATAACTAATTAAAGTCACTTCTATCTCCAAAAAATTCTTAAACTACCACCATGATCACACCGGCCTCCCAAAACCCCATTTTTTCATCCTATATTGATTATTTTTTTGTCCCAATTCTAAAGATCTATTACTATAAGGTGTTCTCCAAATAATTAGCCTGAAACAACACCTTAAGTGTAACTAATTAAAATATGTTTGTTAATAACTCTGTTTTAAGAAAAATCATCGGAATGTGGCAGAACCAAGATCGAATTGTGTAAAATTGATCCCAATGATAAAAAATGTTGAGTGATTCTAGTTGGACACCAATAAACTTCTCAAAACCCTCGAGGCCCACCAATAGTGCAATCCCACTCTTATGACTTGGCTGACATAAGCTTTGGAAATCCCTCCTAATATCATCACAAGGTAATCCAAAAACTAGGGACATTACAGTCCTCCCTCCCCAAAATTACTTGTCCTCAAGAAATGCCATCACAAGATGACCCAAACTTAAACTAATACTAAGGTCCCAAATGTCCCATTGAGCCACTCCAAACCACATTTTTATCCCAAAATGAATAAATCCCATGATACTAGGGTCCCAAACCATTCTAATCAACATGAAACATTCCTTCCTCCACCCATTTTCCAACATGGTATAGGCACCATAAGCCCCCTAGATATCTCCCATAAGTATAGCATCTCGATAAAACAAAATCTGACCAACTCCTCAATAATTTTCTTTACTAGGGAACCAATCTCATGTACCTCAAGAGTGCACTCCTGAAGGTACAATCCAAATCCTGCAAAAATGGATCCTCGTCTTTTTTAGCTAACCATGGTCACCTCTGATTTCTCATATTTCCATACTAGTGAGGCAACACATAATATCAATGAATCATTAAGAAGTGAAACACTCTCCATCAAAATGAGGTCCAATGGAACATTTGAGTGATCTTCCCTTGTAAATACTAGATCATCCCTAACAATCGTTGAGCTACTAAGCCCTATAATCCTAGGGTCACACACAAGTCTCCAAGAGAAACCACCATGCGTACATTATGCTACCTTGCTCATAACTATCGATCTACTATGCCCATATTGTATTAGACTCTCTCGTAACTCTTTGTCATCATACTGGTAAGGACCAAAGCCATTCCCTTGGATCCGATATTTCCAAGTCAACTTAGCAATGTTAGAGCCTACCAATCCATGGCTAGTTCCAAACCTGAGCAACATCAAGGGAAAATTTCCTTGCTATATGGTGAAACCATCCCACGTGTCGGCCCATGAATGAAGTAGATCACTCACTGTCATAACCCTGCTCATCAAAAAGTGAAGCGATCCATCAATCAATCAGATCCCTGGATCCCATAGCCAAATTGGAAGATCAAAACTACCAATACCTATTTATTTATGTTTTGAAGTACTACTAAATAATTTAATCCATTCATGCATCTGTTGAGGTATAAAAGGCATCTTTTTAACACCTATTTATCTCACATTAATTATCAATCCAGGAACGACTTTTTGTTTCAAGAGTGTACTCTGTTTAAGACTGCAATTGAGCTAAGAGTAATGATATGAAAGATGTAGTACAGTGTTCTAAATACAATATTAAACGGATGCTTGAAAAATAAATCTAATTACAATAACATGAACTCAAATCCTCTTAAATCCATCTATTCACTCAACAACCATCAATCGAGGATACAGTAGCAATAATTCATTCCTCTAGAAATTGATTCAATTGAAATCAAACTTAAACAAAACAATCAATCTGGGAACATGGAAGCAATAACCAATATTCTCTACAGTTGACAGTCCTGCGTTAAAGCAATTAAGGAGAAATAGAAATTGAACTAAAGCTGCTATTGAAAGTAAACTAAGAAAGCTCTTCGAAAGCAAACTCTTTGCAATTTGTTAACTAATGAATTGGAAATGAACAACACACTGAAATCGAACAGCAATGTAAATGAATAACCAACTGAAACTAGAAGAATCGAACAACAAATATTAACTAGTGAATTTGAACAGCAGATCTTTAACTTAATGAAATCAAACAACAATTCTATTAAACACCAAAACCCTGTTGACAGCAAACGTTGTTAAATAATAATCGACATGAACAGTAATCCAACGGAACAGTAATTAATTGGAACAGGACATCTAATGTTGAACATCAATGCTTTGTAAGGTTTAACAAGATGATTAATACAGGAATTAAAGTCCTTACTGAAACAAAACAGCAATGCAATTCATTAACATAACGAAATCAACCAATAATTCAACGACAAACTAATTAACTTGCAAATGTAATGAGAAAAACTACAAACTATCACACGACAATAATTGAAAGGTAATGATACAACCAGCAGATCGATCCACCAGGGTCGGGCCCTCAACCACTGGTGAAACGCCGTTGGGCTTTAATCCAGTGTTAATAAATTAAATGACAACGAACTCTTGTATTAATCAGGCATGAATAATGTTTACAAACAGTTCGTACACTCTTAACAAGAGTCGATGCACAATTCTGAAAATTACAACAAGGAAAGTCTCCCCAATGGCAATACATGCTTCTCCTTTTATAATCAAAAAGAGGAGAAATTAAATATTAATATGATCTCTCATAACAAAATTGGATTTCCCTTAACCAATTGATCAACAAGAAAATATATTTCCATCAATCTTTCAACAAGAGCAAGTTGAATTTGGATTTGCAGCTGAGATAATTTGGAGGACGGCCGCAACAGTAAATCTGAGAAAATCGTGCTCAAAGAACCTTGTGTTTCTCTTAATACAGGTCGAATTTGGGCAAACCATTCCTTAGAAAAGTTAATTTGGTCTGTTCTAGACAAAACCCATTTTCCGGATTTTCCAGAGTCTTCTCCATTTTCCCAGAATCTCAACCGCAAAACTATCACTTCTTATTCCAGCGAATTTCTGAGTTGGAATATTTGATGATGATCTGGAGATCAAATCTACAATCTCGCAAATATATTGGAGGCTAAAATGGTGAGTGATGTTACAAAATATATTAATAAACCATCATTGATAAAATTATGCATAATAATCATCAATTTATTAAAAATAAAGGAGAATAAATAATATTTATCCATAAAAGCATAAATAATTATAAAATGGATTTATATGATAAATTATGATAAATTACATGATAAAGAAGAGTAGAAATGGATGAAATAAGTGTTAAAAAGTGGTTGTATTCGCGGCCCAACAGCATCGTCTTCGATTCCTGTATGTAATCAATAGATGCATACCTGGCATCAAGAATCAAACTAATGCATGTTAAACTTCCCTTCTCCTGCCAGATCACACAATGATATTTGTTATCATGTCTCCTAATGATGCACCCAAATACTAATTGGAGTCTAGGAACCCTCTTGTAAAAGAGGTATACCATCCATTATACCTCATTGATCCATAAACTATGGTGGATATTCCACTGGACAGTTCGTCACAATATATATGATAATATTATATTAAAAATCTAAGATTCTACACTATTACAGTTTAATTGAACTTTAAGTTTTGTAGATTTAGCTGCAATTAGTGTATGGATGTGAATGGAAATTCTGCAGAAAAGTAGAGAACGAAAAAATTAGCTCACACACACACATAAGACACAATATATTCTCTCTCAGAAACCCTTTTGGGAGAAAACCCAGCTGGAAGGTGATGTTGCTTCGCTCTCTTTCTTTGTTTGGAAATATGGCTGCAGGTACAAAGAAGTAATGCATGTGGTCCGTAGGCAGTGCACAGATACTCGTTGTGTGCTCTACCTCCTATCTCTCTTGGCTATCTTAGCTCAACTATGGAACAAAATTCTCTCGAAAGAATGGAATGTCTCTTCCTCCTAGTGTTTTGGTTATAACACAACCTGATAGCCTACAAGTGGTTAATTTTGACTACATAAACTCTTAAATAGAGTTACAAAATAGGCTCTTATAGAGTATTTTACATCAAAAACACGTTCCTATCCCATTTTCCATAAATTATGGTGGCTGACGTGGCATTATCAGAGTATCAAGGGGAAACAACCAAACCCTCCATGACTATAAGAAATACTGGAGAGTGATAGGTGAGTGGGTCCTCAAGGGTATGATCAAGAGTCCATATGGACACCCAAGGGTATTCATGTGAATGTCCTTATTTCCACCTCTAATTCATTGACAACTCAATTAGAGACCACTCTTCGATGAATATGATAGTCCCAGATGCTCATTGGTTCCCTCATCGATCTTGGGTGAGCCAAACCTGACATACCTATCAAGAGGTATTCTAAGAGGAAATACTCCAAGATCCTATTGTGAAACACCATACACCATTGCATAAAACCATGTATCTTCGAATTCCTTTGCATACACTTAAACATTGCAGCATATCTCTATACACCACTAGATATTGCCACCTATTTTTGTAGCACCCTGTATCATATTGTACCCCACATGAGCTAATCTATTTGTCACTCCTCTAGTGAATCCACTATGATGTGAATCACTCCTAATCTTTTGTGGTAAACCTAAACAACATAACTCCTCACATGCCAATGTTGGTGTCACTACTGTCTTGATCCTTGCTGGCCTTTGTGCCCAACACGTCAAAGGAAGAACATTGTCTCCATATATTTCATTTATGAGCGGCACACTAATACCAACCCATATGAATATTTCTTTCCAAAGCATATGGACCACCCTGCAATCCCATACATGAGCGATGTGTCAGGACATCTCCCATAGCTTGCATACTCCCCTATCAAACCAACTCACCATTAGCATTAACTAGAATTCAGATTGAAGTGTTAAGAAGAGTGTTGTTAGGTCCTTGTTAATGTAGCCCACTTATTATTATTGTTGTACCCCCTAGTCCCAGTATTGTTATTATTGTGCCCCATAAAGTCCCACTATCGTTATTGTCGTGCCCTTATGTTATTATTGTTAGGTCAGCTAGGATTATATTGTGACCCCGTGGACTCTCATATATAGAAATGAGGTTTTGTCATTTGTATCATCCAAGAATTTTTCATTTATGTAATGTAAATGAGGTTTCCCCTCAAAGTGTATGATTTCTAAGGCGTTGATCTCTCTCTTTTCTTCTATTTTGGGAGTTGGTTTCATAACATTTGGTATCAGAAATTTCGATTCTAGGGTTTCAGTGCTACAAATAGGTCATCGTGGAATTCTCGTTATAACTTTTTTTCTACGAAGTTTCAGAAGCTAAAAAAACCCCAATTGTGAAGCAATCCTAATGAACTTCGTGTAAAAATTTCAGATCTTGGTTCATAATATTTTTAGAGATATGATCTGTGGAAGTTAGGGTTTTTGCAGGCTCTCGAATTTCATCTCAAAGAGGTCACTTTGGGAAACTCGTCATAACTCTCTCTCTGAGAATCAGATTGGAATTTTGTAAGAAGTGGAAAAAATTACACAGACTTTCATTTTCTATGTATTGATTTTAGAGACGAAGGAGGAAACAATGACACATGGCATGTTATACAAGTTTGCTCTATTGAACCATTCCATAATTAGGTCATTGTGGTAGATTGGGCATAACTTTTCCTTGAAGAATCCAAATCACATCAGACCTATGGCATTGGAAAGAAGATTCAGAGGGATAAAAAAGTACTGAAGATAAAATCTTGGGGATCAGAAATTACGGAGGTACATCAATTTCAATATCGAGCTCCTTAAAATCAAGAAAAAGGTGTGTTTTTTTTTCTAATTGCATAAGTCTGGTTTGAAAAATCAGTTTGAAGTGATTCCAAGGGAATATTGAAGTATACATATCAGTATTGGGTTCTAAAATGGCCCCTAAAAATAATTCAACACCCATTAAGCCCTCATAAGCCTCTACAGTGACTCATGAAGAGGAATAAGTGCAACATGATATATATCAAATTTACAAGACCAAGTGTAACAAATTTCGCTCTTGCAAAGACTAACAAAAAATGAAATGGAAGCTAAGATGGATGGTTTGAAGAAAGACGTGGAAGCTAATATGGATTGGATGGAAGCTAAGATGGATAGAATGGAAGCTAATATGGATTACATGGAAGCTAAGATCGATGAAAAACTTAAAGGAAACATGGAAGACATGAAGAATGATCTAAAAGCATACATGGAAGGTTTGAAGGAAGTTTTGACAAAGTTGATACAGGAAATGATTCCTAATGGCGAAAAGGTAGTAGAGGAAACTCATGATGAGAAAAAAATAAATGTTAATCGTGATTTCATAAACTCTAATGTTGGATTGAAGACCCACCATATTCCAAAGACTATTATGAGGAAGTTTTATGGCAAGGAACTCGTAACATGGATACTACATATGGAGCAGTATTTTGATCTCCATAATTTGCAAAACACACAAAAGGCACACATTGCAACTTTATATTTAGAACAAAATACATTGTATGGTATCGATGCCTTTGCTCTCATAAAAAAATTGTCTCTTGGTCAATTTTTATGGAGGAAATGATAGCACATTATGATGATACAAAGAGAAACACCTTCTTTAGCTAATTGATAAATTTCAAACAAAAGGGTTCAATGGTGGAGCACATCGAGCACTTCCAAAAACTGAATATAAGAGTAACTGATATTCCAGAGGAACACAATATTGATGTCTTCATGGGGACTTTAAAGGATCACATCCAACATGAGGTTTGCCTTTGGGAACCTAATTCATTGGAGAAGGCATTCAAGTTGGCAAGAAAAATTGAAAGTAAAATTATGGAGACAAGGAAGCCTACCACTAAAATCTATCAAGATGGAATTGTTGATACTCCTAGACTTCCACAACCTACAAGGTTGACACCACAATAATTGGAATAAAAAAGAGAAAAAGGGCTTTGCTACAGTTGTGATAGCAAATACACTAAAGGTCATATGTGTGCTGAAAAGAAATTATATTACATAGATTGTGAAGAGGAGGAAGAAAATGAACAAGAAACTTCAAAAGAAGAGGATATACACCAGGAACCAATCCTAGAGAAATAAGAAATGAGTCTGACCATATCCTGTAACGCATTGACAGGAATTACCACTCCTAAAACTCTCAAGATAGAAGGACATATCAATAATAAAAATTTAATAATGTTGATTGATTCAGGTAGTACCCATACTTTTTTTCATTGTAAGGTAGCAAGGAATTGAATTGCTTCTTATACCCAACACCAGAGTGTCAAGTGATGGTTTCAAATGGAGGAACTATAAATTGCTCTAGAAAGTGCCATAATATCAAGCTAACCATGAGGGAATATGTATTGAATAGTCCAATGCTTTCCATTCCAATGCGAGGTGTTGATGTTGTACTAGGATTACAATGGTTACAATCTTTGGGGATGGTAGCGTTTAATTTTCAAGAACTTTTCTTGAATTTTTTTTGTTCGGAAGGAAAGGAAGTTGAATTACGGGAAATTGAAGAGAAGTCGGGAAAGATAATAAGCTCTAATGTCATCACAAAGCTTCCAGAGAAATAACGACGAGGCGCAATTTCATAATTATGTTCACTAGAAGTTCCAACAACAAAATAATCTATTTCTCCAGATCTCCAAAATGTCTTGGGAAATCATTCCAAGGTGTTTTAAATGTTGAGATTCAATAAGAAATTTCAGCACCCATGCCTAGTGTGGGACCAGGAGGTCCAAGCAGTACCTACACTAGGGTGGGACCACAGGGCTAAATTTGGTGCATGTCTATTTTAGTTATCCCTTAATTAAGATGGACAATAAAATGTAATCTAGTCTCAAAATAACTTGTAATAGTTAACTGAGTATGATAAACTCATTTAGATCATGAATTTCGAGTTAGAGGTAGTTGGTGAGGCATGCAGAGTAATTCTAGTTGTAACAGAGTTCGAAGTGCAGTGGTGCATTATTTAATGCAGGTTGTAATCAGTTTAACTCAGTTAAGTGAGATAAACTCAGTTGTGCTAGTTGTAACTGTTAGATACAGTAGTGAGAGATCAAGTGACTTAAATATTAATTAATTCACAATCAGTGATCTCACATGCAACTGAGTATTTACTATTATTAGCTACATGCATGTCAAATCCAGTGGAGACATAGTTAAGATCTAGGTGAAAGGGAAGTTGACTATCAGTTGTAGGATTATTGGGTTGCACCCATGCAACCAAACACCCATTGGAGTGCCCATGATACTTGCGCAGTCAAGGAAGGCAAAAATTCCTAAATAATAGGGATTGCATTCATCAGGGATTGCACAAGCAAGGTAGGATGTCTGGAGGTAGTAAATTGGCTAAGTATTGGTCAGTTTTGTCTGAGATAGTGTGAGACAATTAGCTGAGTACAAGAGGGATCTTGTGAGAAGAGTTGTATGTAATTGTTTCATGATTCCATTTTGAATATACAATAGAAGATAGTGGGGTTTTGAGTAGCAATCTTTCCCCAGCAAATTATATGTGTTGTGGCTTGATTGATTCTTCTTTGCTTCATGTGATTGGCGATTGTGTTTTTAATTCTGAAAAAGATTTGTAGAACTGATACAGTATTTAACTTTATTACATTGTTATATCATATTGAACGCATGATATACATGCTTGTTGTATAATTTTTACATTGTATCAAAGCACAGGAAATCACAATTGTGAAGGAGGAGTTGAGTTTGTGACTGGATAGAATTCAAATTTGCAGAAAGATTTTCTTGGTGCTACAACTGATTTAGGATCGAAATGGCTTTCAATGGATTGAGTTTGGAGTATGCACTCAAGGGAAGCTCAAACTAAATTTCTTGGAAGGATGCGATGGAGGCAGTACTTGAAGACAATGGCTTGAAGGAATTCATTGACAATGATGTTCCTAAACCCATTGTGATAGTAGCTGCAAATCTTGAGGCATGGAAAAAGAAAGTGGCAAAGGCAAGGAGGGTCCTATTGGAGGGATTATGAGACCACATTGTCTCAAGAGTCTATGGGAAAGCCACACCATATGAAATATGGAAGGCTTTGACAGATCTATTTCAAAGCAGTAGCGACCATAGGAAATTAGCGCTCAAAGATAAACTCAAGAAGATCAAGATGGAGAAAGGCGACTCCATACCAAAATATATAACAAAGTTTGTCCAATGTCATGATGAATTGGGGAGCATTGGTATAACTATCGCTGATGATGATTTGGTGGGCTTGGATCTCCTAGGACTTCCCAAGAGTTGGCATAGTTATCAAGACTCTATCAATGGAAGGGAAAAGCTTCCAGATTGGGAACGACTGTGGTCGGATTTGGTGCAGGAGGAGTTCATATGGAACACCAGAGATTGATCTTCATCTAAGAATGAAGATGAAGAAGATTTTTCTTTGGCTGCCAAGGTGAATAAGGGGAAGGGGAAGAAATTCCATTCCAAATATGAGTCCAAATATGGCAAGAAGCGGGACATGTCCAGGGTGAAGTGCTTTCATTGTCACGAGCATGGGCATTATGCTACTAACTATCCACAAAAGAAGAAGAACAAGAAGGTTGGAGGATTTGCAGCTGGTGAGGCTTTGGCCTCGCAATTTGAGCTTGACTTCTCATTGATCACATGCATGGTGTCAAGTGCATTTGGATCTGTGTGGTATTTGGATAGTGGCACTTCCTTTCACATGACGGGAGACAAGGAACTTTTCAGTAGCTTGGAGGAGAAGGATATCCAAATGCATATTGAAATGGGTGATGACAGGCTCTACATTGCTACCGGGATTGGTGCCATTACCTTCCAGAGGCAGTCAGGTAAACCCTTTCAATTAAAAGATGTAATGCATGTACCAGGTTTGAAGAAAAATTTAGTCTTAGTTGCAATGTTGGAGGATAGAGGCTATGATGTTGTTTTTAGTGAAGGAAAATATTTCTTGCGACACAAAACAGCAGGAAAAGCTAAGAAGATAGGGATTTGAGTTAAGAATCTCTACAAGCTGGATGTAGATGGTTGTGTAGCATTTATGCGCAAGGTGGACAAAGTGTTGAGCTAGGATGAGGGTGAATTGTGGCACAAGAGATTGGGCCATATTCACCATGGAGCCTTGAAATTCATGTAGCAGATTTCTACTGGTATTCCAAAGGGTACACTTGCGCAATCAAACACATGCAAGGGATGTACTATGGGAAAATATGTGAAGGCCACCTTTCATGAGAAGGATAACCGAGCTTTGGGGATCATTGAGAGAGTTCACACAGATGTGTGTGGACCATTCTCTGTTGCTTCGACAGAAAAACGTAAGTACTATGTGATATTTGTTGATGACTTTTCTTGTAAGTGCTAGATATTCTTCATGCAGAAGAAAGATCAGATATTCTCAAAGTTTCTTGAGTTTAAGGCGCTCGTGGAGAAAGAGTCGGGGAAGCAAATGAAGGCTCTGAGGAGCGATAATGGTGGTGAATACATCTCTAACGAATTCAAGAACATCTGCATCAAAGAAGGAATTAGAAGATAACTGTTAGCGCCTAATAACCCATAGCAGAATGGGGTCACTGAAAGAAAGAACAGAACGATTGTGGGTGCATCTAGAGAGATGTTGCATGATCAAGGCCTACCGATGCATCTGTTGGCGAAAGCATGCAACACTGTAGTATTTGTGCAGAACCATTGTCCTCATAGGATATTTGGCATGAGAACACCTAAAGAGGCTTTCACTGGTAAGAAACCTGATGTTTCAACCTTTAAGATTTTTGGCTCATATTTTTATGTGCATGTGACCAAGGATGCCAGGAAGAAGCTAGAACCGACAGTTGAGATCGGGATTTTTGTGGGGTACACTGAAACACCCCACAACTATCATGTGTAATTTCCAAATAGTAGAATGACTATTTTGTGATGGGATATAAAATTTGATGAGGAGAAATCCATGCAGTTGTACCTTGAGAGGGAGATGGACTTGCATGCAAAGAAGGAACTCTTGGTTCCAAAGGATGAGCCTAAATATGTGGAGCAACCACATGAGGAGGATCATGGATTAGCAGAAAAAATTCGTGCAGATTCATCCATCAGAAATGGTAGAAGGTGCAAAATAGAAGCTGATAGATTGAGACTTTATGCTACAAAGAATGTAGGATCACCTACTTCACATCGCAAACATAGATAGTCTCTAGACAGGTTTACTGGATACATAGCTCTTATGAGAAAATGTATTGTGACTGAACCATCTTCCTTTCAAGAGGTAGTGTAGAAACCAACTTGGGTTGATGCAATGGTGGATGAGTATGACTCCATTGTCAAGAAAAGTGCATGGGAGATTTTCCCAAGACCGGTCGACAAATCAGTGGTTGGATCGAGATGGATCTACAAGGTAAAGCAAGATGATGATGGGAGTGTGGAGAAATACAAGGCCATATTTGTGGCCCATGGATTCTCATAGAGCGAGGGAATCAATTATGATGAGACTTTTGCACCTGTTGCAAGGTAATCTTCCATTAGATCCATCCTTTCACTCTCACCGTAGATGGGTTGGCGCATTCATCAGATGGATATGAGAACTGTGTTTCTCAATGGAGTAATTGAGGAAGAAGTGTACATAGAGCAGCCTGAAGGTTTTGAGATCTTCAACAGTGACTCACATAGGTGCTGACTCAAGGGAGAATTGTATGGGCTAAAGCAAGCACCTCATGCTTGGTACACTCAGATAGACAGTTATTTCACCGGACTGGGCTTAACCAAAAGTGAAGCTAATGCAAACCTGTACCAGATAGTGGTTGAAGGTGTTAGCACTGGAATCAGCACTTGGACTGCATCAAGCGCCTGACGAGACACATCTTAAACTCTAGGACAATTTCTTATGATTTGATTTGGGTTTTGGAAAGTGGTTGGATCTCAAGCATTCTAAAAGGAACGTTGAATATATAAAAATATCTGACACATATGAGGGCACTCGTATATATGATGTAGTAGCAAAGTTTTTAGTTCAATGATTAGAATCATGGGAGAAAGACAGTGGGTGTGTAGGACAAAAATCCACTACTTGGAGGAAAGAATGACACAAATTCCATACCCATAATGTCTAATGTAAGAAGGCTTTTAAGAAAGACTTACAAAAATCTCATTCTACATTTTAAGAATCCTATTGCAAGGAATTCTTATGACTAACATGACATCTTGAACCAGGAAATATTGATGGGTCAAGACTTACAAAATAATATCAATATGTCTACTAGATCAAAAGACTTATACAAACATGAGGTAGGATTTAATTCAACCCCAAGGAATGATCATGAATAATCAATAAAACATATTAAATCTGAAATGCTTGAAACAAGACTTACAAAAACAGTTCAATATGCCTTGAAGCATCATCATAATACTAACAGCAACATGAAGTATAATTCTTATGACATATTTGAAAAGAAAGATATAAGATATGGAAAAACAGGAGAAAAACAAATACACACACCATATTATTTGTGAATCCTCAAGAGTGTAACAGGAATATATTATGTGTTCAGCAATACACTGTTTAGGAATGACATCAGAATTAGCAATAGGGAACTCGGCCACTATGCCATCAATCCCTCCCCTCTCCTTATTACATAAAACTTCACTCTTAAATAGAGTTGCACAAAACAAACTGCTGCTAAACTTTAGGAATTAAATTAAATAAAACAAACTAAAAATAGTAAACAAATCAAATTGTTGCATAAATTTAGAATTGTTGAATGATTTGAGGCTTCGAAATCTGAAGCATGAAACTGTTTGACTACCACATAAGCTTCTTTCTGCAACCTTCCCTAACTGTATTCAACTACTGCAAGAAAGGTGGAATTGTTTGACACCTACGTGCTCAAAATCAGGGGGGTAAAACATGCCACTTAATCAATCCTTTGCCATCTATGTCGATTGAAATCAGAAGCGAACACAAAATTCATCTATTTGGGTGAAGTCTTGTCTTTAAAATGCTCATACATTTGTTTTTCAAGATCTAATTCTGCCTTTTATAAATTCTGAGAAAATAGCTACCTGTCGGGTTTTCTGATAAAACCATATTTTCTGTAAAAGGCAGCTATTATCAGAAATCCTGTAGATAGTTGTGTTTTTTTATTAAACCAAAATGTACGTGCCTCTCCTGTATGCACAGTTGTTCAAATTAGATACAGAACCCTACATGCAGGCCTAATTTCTTTCTTGAGAATGATAAACTGGTTGCTAGAGGATGTGACTTCGCTAGCTGTAACCTCCACGGAAAACCTCAGTCATAAGACTAGTGAGTCTAAACCTATGAATCTGCGCCCTTAATCATGGTATGGTGTAATGGCATGATTTGAAATGATTCAAATACGGGCGCCAAGTCACCCCATAACTCATAACACTCCATTGTATCATTTAATAATTGATACTTTGTACCATAATCTCCACTTTAGTTTAATGAATAGTTATAGGTTAGCTCCACCAACAATATAATCACTCCTTTATAATATTAATTCTAAATTAGAAATAATTACCCTTTTTTTAAAAAGAATAATATCTCAATCATAGAAGATATTTAATTAATTTCAAAGGAGAATGATCTTTACTCTGAAAAATGCTCCTTGCATGAATTTTCCAAGCAATAGCTACCTTTTCACTATGTTAGTAATGTGACCTTCAATTTGGATTTGAGGTTTGACTTGGCTTGTGGTCAGACTCATGGTTCTATGGTGGCTATAGCTAAGGGCTCGAGGTAGACAAAGGCCCATTTTTTTATTAAAAATAATAATAATAATAATTTTATAAAAATATAAAATTAATATTATTTTTTACTTTCTCTTTTAATAAAACTTAAATAGGCCATAGTGGTATAGATATGCTAGATTTTAGGCATAGGATAGTATTGGGGTAATTTAGCATTAGAATTAAAATAACCACATTATGATGAATTTGAACATTTTTGGCAAATAAGGAAAGGATCGAGGAGAATGGTGAGGATGTAGCAAGAAGTAGTGATAAAAATTGAAGCATAAGGAGCTAAAGGCCAAATAAAATGACGGAGAGGGTAGCTTTGAAAGGAATCAAAACCAGTGCTAACAGTGGCTCTAATTGGGAATGATATGCCCCCTGCGGGCTATCAAGAACCGTAGCCTAGTGCCTTGAATTCAGCTCTTATCTATCCAACCAGCGATCATGCTCATTAACTCAAAAAGACCAGCATGCCTAGCCATTGGGTAATGGAGTCAAAAGCATAATTTCAATTCTGCAACTTATTTCTCAAAATTGAAGTTAGATTCAAACTTAAACTGAAATCTAACATTCTGAAAGAATTCTCAAAACAACGATCTTATTCATTCTCCTACTTCTAATCTAATTTTAATGGAAATCTTCATGCAATATGGAAATCGTTATGCAACCATGCAAACAACTGAAAAAACATCATATGGATTCTGAATCTTAAATTCAGAAATGAAAGAATCCATATCATGACATAGTGCAATTCATGATGAAAATAATCACAACATCGGATACTCATAAAGCATTGAATGTCTGCACTATAAGATAACTCCAAACCATTAGCTACTGAATGAGGAAAAACATTAAATGTTACTTCCGCAATGATGTCCCTTTCAGAATTCTGAAAGGTGTAGATGTTTATCCAAAACTTCCACTGAAAAACTGATCTCTGCATCCCCGTGAAGTCGCCACTGGATCCAGAACAATGGAGTCGCCAGGTGAAAAACTGCAATCCTCTTCCAGTTATTAATTCCTGTTCACCTTCAAGAATCGATCTTCAACAATTAAAACAAGAGACTCAGGAGAATACTTTGTTTCAAGGCCTTCGTCTCTTGGCAGACGTACCAAAAGATGTTAGTGCTGGAATCAACACTTGGACTACATCAAGCACCTGAACAGACACATCTTAAACTCTAGGACAATTTCTTATGATTTGATTGGGTTTTTGGAAAGTGGTTGGATCTTAAGCATTCTCAAAGGAACGTTGAACAGATAAAAAGCTCTAACACATATGAGGGCACTCGTACATATGATGTGGTAGCAAAGTTTGTAGTTTAATGATTAGAGGAATGGGAAAAAGACAGTGGATCTGTAGGACAGAAATCCACTGCTGGGAGGAAAGAATGACACATATTCCAGACCCATAATGTCTAATGAAAGAAGGCTTTTAAGAAAGACTTACAAAAATCTCATTCTACATTTTAATAATCCTATTTCAAGGAATGCTTCTGACTAACATGACATCTTGAACTAGGAAAGCTCGATGGGTCAAGACTTACAAAAAAAGATCAATATGTTTGTTAGATCAAAATACTTATAAAAACATGAGGTAGGATTTAATTCGACCCCAATGAATTCTCATGAATAATCAACAAAACATATTAAATCTGAAATGCTTGAAACAAGACTTACAAAAATAGTTCAATATGCCTTGAAGCTTCATCATAAGATTAATAGGAACATGAAGTAGAATTCTTATGCCAGATTTGAAAAGAAAGATATAAGATATGGAAAAACAAGAGAAAAACAAACACACACACCATATTATTTGTGAATCCTCAAGAGTGTAATAGGAATATATTATGTGTTCAACACTACATTGTTCAGAAATGACATGAGAATTAGAAACAGGGCACTTGGCCATTGTACCATCAACCCCCCCCCCCCCCCCTCTCCTTATTACATAAAAATCAACTCTTAAATAGAGTTGCACAAAACAAATTGTTGTTAAACTTTAGGAATGAAATTAAATAAAACAAACTAAAAATAGTAAACAAATCAAATTGTTGCATAAATTTAGAACTGATGAATGATTCTAGGATTCGAAATCTGAAGCATTAAACTGTTTGACTGCCACATAAGCTTCTTTCTGCCACCTGCCCTAACTGTCTTCAACTGTTGCAAGAAAGGTGGAACTGTTTGACACCTACGTGCTCAAAGTTAGGGGGGTAAAACCCGCCACTTAATCAACCCTTTCCCACCTATGTAGATTGAAATCAGAAGCAAATCAACCACTTGAAACACAAAATTCATATATTTGGCCGAAGTCTTGTCTTTAAAATTCTCAGACATTTTTTATTCAAGCTCTAATTTTTCCTTTTATAAATTCTATGAAAATAGCTACCTGTTGGGTCTGCTGATAAAACCGGATTTTCTGTAAAAGGAAGCTATTATCAGAAATCCTGTAGATATTTGCGTTTGTTGATTAAAAAAAAATGTGTGTGCCTCTCATGTATGCACAGTTGTTCAAACTAGATACAGAACCCTACACGCAGCCCTAATTTCTTGCTTGAGAATGATAAACTGGTTGTTGGAGGATGTGACTATGTTAGTTGTAACCTCCACAGAAAACCTCAATCATAAGACTAGTGAGTCTAAACCTTTGAATCTGTGCCCTTAATCACAGTATGGTGTAATGGCACGATTTGAAATTATTCAAATACGGGCGCCAAGTCACCCCATAACTCATAACACTCCACTGCATCATTTAATAATTAATACTTTGTACCATAATCTCCGCTTCATCTTAATGAATAGCTATAGGTTAGCTCCACCAACAATATAATCACCATTTATAATATTACTTCTAATTTAGAAATAATTGCCCATTTTTTGAAAAAATAATAATATCTCAATCATAGAATATCTTTAATTAATTTCAAAGGAGAATGATCTTTTCTCTGAAAAATTTATCCTTGCACAAACTTCCCAGGTAATAACTACCTTTTTCATTGTGTTAGCAATGTGACCTTCAATTTGGATTTGAGGTTTGACTTGGCTTGTGGTCAGACTCATGGTTATGTGGTGTTTGTAGCTAAGAGCTCAAGGTAGACAAAGGCCCATTTTTTTTATTAAAAAAATAATAATAATAATAATAATAATAAATATAAAATTTATAAAAATATAAAATTAATATTATTTTTTACTTTCTCTTTCAATAAAACTTCAATAGGCCAGAGTAGTATAGATATGCTAGATTTTAGGCATAGGATAGTATTGGGGTAATTTAGCATTAGAAAGCAAATAGCCACATTAGGATGAATTTGAACATTTTTGGAAAATAAGGAAAGGATTGAGGTGAATGGTGAGGATGTAGCAAGAAGTAGCGAGAAAAATTGAACCATAAGGAGCTAGAGGCCAAATAAAATGACAGAGAGGGCAACTTTGAAAGGAATCAAAACCAGTGCTATCAGTGGCTCTAATTGGGGATGATGTGCCCCCTGCGGGCTATCAAGAAACGTAGACTAGTGCCTTGAATTCAACTCTTATCTCTCCAACCAGTGATCCTGCTCATTAACTTGTTGAGATTCAACAAGATGATGAGCTTAGTGAAAAGAGTCACCTTCACTGAGTGGGCCCGCAGGCTATTTTTGGCGCAAGTCTATTTTTAGACTACGTCTATTTTTAGACATGATGATCATATTTCAGAATTTGCAGGATGCTATTTGTGGATGGTTGATCAAGTTGGAAAAATAGATGAAATTATTTTTTTAGAATATTGGGCAAAGTCTATTTATAGATCAGTAATTTAAAAATAGATGTATGTCAATTATTAGTAGCCCTTAATAATATTGACCTTTAAACAACATCTTATTTCTTGAGACTGCTTTGTTTCGGTGCACGGATGTAGCACATCGATTAGGTAGGGGAATCTAATTCTTGAGCTTTCTGGAGCTAATGCATGGAGGACTCAGTTAGAACTCAAGTGGTAGAGTTATGACACAGTTGGAAGAAGTAGTTATGGAGTTGTATTTATTTTAACTATGTTAGACTCAGTTGAGCTAGTTGTATCTAGTCTAACTGAATGATACACTAGTGAGAGTGGAGTGAATTAATTAATTAATTAATTCACAAATAATAACTCATTAATCAACTGAAAAATACAACAGTTAACTACAGTGCATGAGAGTTTCAGTGGAGACCCAGTGGAGAGATAGGTGAAAGGGCAAGATGGACTATCTATTGTGACTATAGTGATGCATTGGTTGCATCACACACACATTTGAGTTTCCAATGAGGATTGTGCAGTCAAGGAAAGATTAATTCAAATTCATTCAGAGCTATTCTTCAGCAAGGATTGCGCAGTGGAGGCAGGCTAGCAGGGGGCAAAGATCGGTGCATGGATTTGCAGATTTTTCCGGATTAGTGTATGATGATTGTACTGTACTGAGACCTTGATAAGCTTGGTATGAGGATTTTCATATGATTCCATGATACATAATATATAGTTGGCGTTTTCAGCTTCAGGCTTTCCTGGTTAAAAACAACTATGTTATGTGCGATTATTTTATTTTATGCTTTACATGTGTGTGCAATTAATTTTTCCGCAAAATATTAAGAAGTGGAATTGATTCAGTATCTTGCAAGAAGTTAAATATTGTGAGATCAGGTGAATCTAGGACATATGAATTCTTAGTGCATATAATTTCTACATGGTATCAGAGCATTGTTAATTAAATATTGCAATTTTAAAGTGAGTTTGTGCTAGTGGACAATTCGAATTTGCTACAGAAGATTCTTGGTGCAAAAGTTGAGTATACATTAAAATGGCTTTCAATGGTTTGCGATTGGAGTATGCCCTTGATGGGAGCTCGAATTACATAGCCTGGAAGGACAGGATGGAGGCAGTGCTGGAGGATAATGGATTGAAGGAGTTCATCGATAGCGATGTTCCTAAGCCAGGATCTAGCGATGTTGCATTACTTGACGCATGGCAAAAGAAGACAGCAAAGACAAGGAGAATTATGTTGGAAGGTGTGAAGGACCACATTGTGTCCAGCCTTCATGGGAAAGCCACTCCATTCTTAATGTGGAAGGCTTTGACAAAAAATTTCCGAAGCAGAAGTGACCAGAGGAAGTTGGCGCTTAAAGACAAGCTCAGAAAAATAAAAATGGAGAAGGGCGACAGTATTCCAAAATACCTCACGAAGTTTTTCCACTGCAAGGATGAACAGGGAAGTGTGGGGGTTACTGTTGATGAAGAAGACTTGGTGAGCTTGGCTCTCCTTGGGCTTTCGAAGAGTTGGCATAGCTATGAAGACTCTGTCAATGGACGGGAGAAACTGTCGGGATGGGAGCGACTTTGGTCGGATCTTGTGCAGGAGGAGACAAGGCGGGGTACCAAGGATGGATCTTCATCGAAGAATGAAGATGAAGAGAATTTCACTTTGGCTGCCAAAGCAAGGAAAGGGAAAGGGAAGAAATTTCCTTCAAAATACAAATCTAAAGGCAAGAAGCATGATTTGTCCAAAGTGAAGTGTTTTCACTGTCACAAACATGGACATTTCGCCACTAACTGTCCACAGAAGAATAAGAACAAGAAGGATATTGGATCTGTAGCTGGAGAGGCCTTAGCCTCACAATTTGAACTTGATTTCTCTTTGATCGCATGCTTGGTTTCAAGCTATATGGGATCAGTGTGGTATCTTGATAGTGGTGCGTCTTTCCATATGACGGGAGACAAGGAGTTGTTTAGTGACTTGGAGGAGAAGGACCTCCAGATGCATATAGAGATGGGCGACGATGGTCGGTACAGTGCCACTAGCATTGGGACCATTACCTTTGAGAGGGATTCTGGTAATCCATTCTTGTTGAAGAATTTCATGCATGTTCCAGGTCTGAAGAAGAACTTGGTCTCGGTCGCAATGTTGGAAGACAAAGTTTATGATGTTGTTTTCAGTGATGGAAAAGCCTTCCTTCGATATAAAAAAATGGGTCAAACCAAGAATATAGGGGTTCAAAATAAGAATCTCTACAAGCTGGAGGTAGATGGTTGCATTGCAATGGTGGGCAAAGAAAAATAAGTGGTGAGCCGGGATGAGGGCGAATTATGGCACAGGAGATTGGGCCATCTTCACCATGGCACTTTGAAGATTTTGCAGCAAATTTCTACTATAATTCCCAAGGGTACTCTTGAGCAGTCAAATCAGTGCAAGGGATGTACTATGGGTAAGTTTGTGAAGACCACCTTAATGAGAAGGAGAATCGTGCTCCGGTGATCCTGGAGAGAATTCACACAGATGTGTGTGGACCTTTATCGGTTGCTTCAATAGAAAAACACAGGTATTATGTTATATTTTTTGATGACTATTCTCGTAGATGCTAGATATTCTTCATGCAGAATAAGAGTGAACGTTCTCAAAGTTCTGTGAGTTCAAAGCATTGGTGGAGAAGGAGTCGGGGAAGCAAGTGAAAGCTCTATGGAGCGATAATGGTGGTGAATACATCTCGGGCGAATTCAAAGACTTTTGTAGCAAAGAAGGAATTTGAAGAGAACTCATAGCACCTCATAACCTACAGCAGAATGGGGTCACGAAGAGGAAGAACAGAACGATCGTGGGTGCTGCATGAGCGATGCTGCATGACCAGGGCCTACTGATGCACTTGTGGGTGAAAGCATGCAACACTGCGGTTTATGTGAAAAATCGTTGTCCTCATACAGTACTTGGCATGAGTACACCTGAAGAAGCTTTTACTGGTAAGAAGCCTGATATTTCTCATTTGAATATTTTTGGCTCACCTGTTTACATTCATGTGACAAAGGATGCCAGGAAGAAGCTGGAGCCAACTGCAGAAGTTGGAATATTTGTGTGGTACACAGAAACACCCCATAATTATCGTGTGTATTTTCTAGATATTCAGATGACTGTTGTGCGACGGGATATAAAATTCAATGAGGTGAAAACCATGAAGTTGTCGCTTGAGAGGGAGCTACACTTGCATGCAGAGGAGGAACTTCTTGTTCCCAAAGATGAGCCTCTAGATGTGGATCAGCCACAGGAGGAAATTCATGGAGTGGAGGAGTCCACTCATGCAGAACCAAACATTAGACAAGGCAGAAAGCGTACCATAGAAGCTAAGAGACTGAAGCTTGATGCGGCACAGAATGTAGGAGTCCCTACATCACAGCGGAGACAGAGACAGTCACCTGATCGATTTACTGGATACATGTCTCTTATGAGCAAGTGTATCGTGACAGAGCCATATTCTTTTGAAGAAGTAGTGCAGGAGCCAACATGGGTAGATGCCATGGTGGAGGAGTATGACTCCATTGTCAGAAACAATGCTTGGGAGATTTTTCCAAGGCCGGTGGGAAAATCAGTTGTAGGATCAAGATGGATCTACAAGGTAAAGCAAGCTACTTATGGGAGCGTCGAGAAGTATAAGGCAATATTTTTTGGCCGGGGCTTCTCATAGATCGAGGGGATTGACTATGAAGAAACCTTTGCACCTGTCGCATGGTATTCTTCCATACGGACCATCCTTTCTCTCTCAGCGCAGATGGGTTGGCACATTCATCAGATGGATGTGAAGACTACGTTCCTTAATTGGATCATTGAGGAAGAGGTGTAAATTGAGTAGCCTGAAGGATTTGAGATCTTCATAAACGAGTTGCGTGTGTGAGGCTCAAAAGAGCATTGTATGGGTTGAAACAAGCACCACGTGCTTGGTACACTCGGATCGACAGCTATTTCACTGGACTTGGCTTCACCAAGAGTGAGGCGGATGCAAACCTGTACCAGATTGTGGTGGAGGGTAAGCTTTTAATCATTGTACTTTATGTTGATGATTTAATACTAATGGGTGATAAGTAGTTGATATACTCATGCAAGTCAGATCTTAAAAAGGAGTTTGAGATGAAGGACTTGGCCTCCTTCATTATTTCCTTGGATTGGAAATATGGCAGCGGGAAGGTGAACTGTTTGTGTCTCAAGGCAAGTATGCCTGGGAGATACTGGAGAAGTTTCACATGACAGGATGCAAGCCTATCCACACTCCTCTTCCAGGAAATTGGAAGAAAGAGGATGCTACATCGAGAGAGGTAGTGGATGCCACTGTTTATCGACAATTGGTGGGTTCGCTCATGTATTTAGTTAATACAAGACCAGACATATGCTATGTGGTGAACCATCTTTCACAACCGATGGTTAAGCCTACCAAGCTCTTTTGGAAGGTAGGAAAGCATGTCCTAAGATATATCAGGGGCACATTTGAGTATGGTTTATGGTACAGACAGACGGATGAGGTGAATTTGCATGGCTTCATGGATGAAAATTGGGCAGGAAGCCCAACAGACAGAAAGAGCATATCAGGAGGGATTTTCAGTATCAAATCTACGGTAGTTTCTTGGTACAGCAGGAAATAAAGATCCGTGGCACTCAGTTCAGTGAAAGAGGAATACATGGCAGCAAGTCAAGCTGCATGTGAGGCTATCTGGATGAGGAAGATCCTGGTTGGTTTGTTCGGTTCACATTTAGATCCCACAGTGATACATTGTGATAATCAGAGTTGCATTAAACTCTTGGTTAATCCTGTGTTTCATGATAGATCTAAAAATATTGATATCTGGTATCATCATATCAGATATTGTGTGTAGTGGAAGATCATGTTGCTTTAGTACATTCCTATGGAGGATCAGGATGCAGATATTCTGACGAAGGCGCTCACTGGGAGAAAATTCGAATACCATAGAGGCAGGATCGGGGTGAAAGATAATCCCTATCTTGTTGAGAGCGAGTTTTGAGATTCAACAAGATGATGAGCTTAGTGAAAAGAGTCGCCTTCACTAAGTGGGCCCGCAGGCTATTTTTGGCGCAAGTCTATTTTTAGACATGATGATCATATTTTAGAAGTTGTAGGATGCTATTTGTGGATGGTTGATCAAGTTAGAAAAATAGATGAAATTCTATTTTTATAATATTGGGCGAAGTCTATTTATAGATCGTTGATCTAAAAATAGATGCATGTCGATTATTATTAGCTCTTAATAATAATCAGACACTAAACAACAACTTATTCTCTTGGAGCACATTGTTTCAGTGCACAAATGTGGCACATCAGTGGACTGAGGGAATTAAGCAATTCCCAAGGGTTTACTGGAGCTAATTCATGCAGGACTCAGTTATAACTCAAGTCGCAGAGTTATGACACAGTTGGAGGAAGTAGTTATGGACTTGTATTTAGTTTAACTCGATTAGACTCAGTTGAGCTAGTTGGAAACACGGTGTATAATCTAAGCCGAATGATACACTAGTGAGAATGGAGTGAATTAATTATTTAATTAATTCAAAAATAATAACTCATTAATAAACTGAATAATATAGCAGTTAACTACAGTGCATGTCAGTTCCAGTGGAGACCTAGTGGAGAGATAGGTTAAAGGGCAAGATGGACTATATGTTCTGACTATAGTGATGCATTGATTGCACCACATGGATTTTCAGCGGTTGCAGTCCGAAGAAATGGTCGAATTCATTCATAGCTATTCTTCAGCAGGGATTGCGTAGTGGAGGCAGGCTAGCAGGGGGCAGAGATCGGTGCACGGATTTGCAAGATTGTTCCTAATTAGTGTATGACGAATGTACTGTACTGAGAGCTTGATAAGCTTTGTATGAGGATTGTCATATGATTCCATGATACATAATATATAGTTGGTGTTTTCAGATTCAGGCTTTCCCTGTTAAAAACAACTGTGTTATATGCAATTATTTTATTTTATGCTTTACATGTGTGTGAAATTTAATTTTCCGCAAAAGATTAACTAGTGGAATTGATTCAGTATCTTGCAAGAAGTTAAATATTGTGAGATCAGGTGAATCTAGGTCATATGCATGCTTAGTGCATATAATTTCTACATAACTCAAAAATACCAGCATGTCTAGCCATTGGGTAATGGAGTCAAAAGCATCATTTCAATTCTGCTACTTATTTCTCCAAACTAAAGTTGGATTTAAAATGAAAACTGAAATATAACATTCTAAAAGAATGCTCAAAACAACGAGCTTATTCATTCTACTGCTTCTAATATAATTTGAATGGAAATCTTCATGCAATATGGAACTTGTTATTCAACCATTCGAACAACTGAAAAAACCTCATATGGATTTTGAATCTTAAAGGCAGAATTGAAAGAATACATATCATGACATAGTGCAACTCATGATGAAAATAATCACAACATGGGATACTCATAAAGCATTGAATGTCTGCACTATAAGAGAACTCCAAATCATCAGCTACTGAATGAGGAAAAACATTAAATGTTACTTCTGCAATGATGTCCCTTTCAGAATTCTGAAAGGTCTAGATGTTTATCCAAAACTTCCACTGAAAATATGATCTTTTCATCCCCGTGAAGTCCCCATTAGATCTAGAACAATGGAGTCGCTAAGTGAAAAACTACAGTCCTCTTCAAGTTATAAATTCATGTTCACCTTAAATAATCGATCTTCAGTAATTAAAACAAGAGACTCGAGAGAATACTTCGTTTCAAGGCCTTCATCTCCTGGCAGACACACCAAAAGATGTTAGCGCTGGAATCAACACTTGGACTGCATCAAGCGCCTAACCAGAAACATCTTAAACTCTAGGACAATTTCTTATGATTTGATTGGGTTTTTGGAAAGTGATTGGATCTCAAGCATTCTGAAAGGAACGTTGAACAGATAAAAATATCTGACACATATGAGGCCACTCGTATATATGATGTGGTAGAAAATTTTGTAGTTCAATGATTAGAAGAATGGGAGAAAGACAGTGGGTGTGTAGGACAGAAATCCACTGCTGGTAGGAAATAATGACACAAATTCCAGACCCATAATGTCTAATGAAAGAAGACTTTTAAGAAAGACTTACAAAAATCTCATTCTACATTTTTAGAATCCTATTTCAAGGAATACTTATGACTAACATGACATCTTGAACCAGGAAGGCTTGATGGGTCAAGACTTACAAAAGAAGATCAATATGTTTGCTAGATCAAAAGACTTATAAAAACATGAGGTAGGATTTAATTCGACCCCAAGCAATTCTCATGAACAATCAAAAAAACATATTAAATCAGAAAGGATTGAAAAAAGACTTACAAAAATAGTTCAATATACCTTGAAGCTTCATCATAAGACTAACAGGAACATGAAGTAGAATTCTTTTGACATATTTGAAAAGAAAGATATAAGATATGGAAAAACAGGAGAAAAACAAATACACACACCATATTATTTGTGAATCCTCAAGAGTGTAATTGGAATATATTATGTGTTCAAAAATACACTGTTCGGGAATGACATGAGAATTAGCAACAGGGCACTCAGCCACTCTGCCATCAACTCCCCCCCCCCCCCACCCTCCTTATTACATAAAATTCAACTCTTAAATATAGTTGCACAAAACAAACTACTATTAAACTTTAGGAATGGAATTAAATAAAAAAAACTAAAAATAGTAAACAAATCAGACTGTTGCATAAATTTAGAACTTCTGAATGATTCGAGGCTTTGAAATCTGAAGCATGAAAATTTTTGACTGCCACATAAGATTCTTTCTGCCACCTTCCCTAATTATCTTCAACTGTTGCAAGAAAGGTGTTGTTTGACACCTGTGTGGTCAAAATCAGGGGGTAAAACCTGCCACTTAATCAACCCTTTGCCACCTATGTCGATCGAAATCAGAAGCAAATCGAACACTTGGAACACAAAATTATTCTATTTGGCCAAAGTATTGTCTTTAAAATTCTCAGACATTTGTTGTTCAAGCTCTAATTATGTCTTTTATAAATTCTGGGAAAATAGCTACCTACTCGGTTTGCTAATAAAACCAGATTTTCTGTAAAAGGAATATATTATCAAAAATAATGTAGATAGTTGCATTTGTTGATTAAAAGAAAATGTGTGTGCCTCTCCTGTATGCACAGTTGTTCAAACTATATACAAAACCCTACACACAACCCTAATTTATTGCTTGAGAATGATAAAGTGGTTTCTGGAGGATGTGGCTCCATTAGTTGTAACCTCTACAGAAAACCTCGGTCATAAGACTAGTGATTCTAAACCTCTGAATTTTCACCCTTAATCATGGTATGGTGTAAAGGCACGATTTGAAATGATTCAAATGCGGGCGCCAAGTCACCCCTTAACTCATAACACTCCACTGCATCATTTAATAATTGATACTTTGTACCATAATCTCCTCTTCAGCTTAATGAATAACTATAGGTTAGCTCCACCAACAATATAATCACTCCTTTATAATATTACTTCTAATTTAGAAATAATTACCCTTTTTTTTTAAAGAATAATATCTCAATCATAGAATATCTTTAATTAATTTCAAAGGAGAATGATTTTTTCTCTGAAAATTGCTCCTTGCACGAATTTTCTATGTAATAGCTACCTTTTTCACTATGTTAGTAATGTGACCTTCAATTTTGATTTGAGGTTTGCCTTGGCTTGTGTTCAGACTCGTGGTTCTATGGTGGTTGTAGCTAAGGGCTCGAGGTAGACAAAGGCCCATTTTTTTTATAAATATAATATATAAAAAAAAAAATTATAAAAATATAAAATTAATATTATTTTTTACTTGTTCTTTTAATTAAACTTAATTAGGCCAGAGTAGTATAGATATGCTAGATTTTAGGCATAGGATAGTATTGGGGTAATTTAGCATTAGAATTCAAATAGCCACACAAGGATGAATTTGAACATTTTTCGCAAATAAGGAAAGGATTGAGGAGAATGGAAAGGATGTAGCAAGAAGTAGCGAGAAAAACTGAAGCATAAGGAGCTAGAGGCAAAATAAAATGACAGAGATGACAGCTTTGAAAGGAATCAAAACCAGTGCTAAGAGAGGGTAAGATATTTATTTTTTTTATTTTTGTTTATGATCTAATTTTGACTGATGAGAAGTTGATACACTCATGCAAGGAGGATCTTTCAAGGGAGTTCGAAATGAAGGACATGGGACTCCTTCATTATTTCTTTGGTTTGGAAATATGGCAGTGGGATGGTGAACTTTTTTTTGTCTCAAATCAAGTACGCCAAGGAGATAGAAGGTAAGTTTCACATGGAGAGCTGAAAACCCATGGATTCTCCTCTTCCAGAAAATTGGAGGAAAGAGGATGCTACTTTTGGAGAGGAAGTGGATGCTACTATCTACAGGTAGTTAGTTGGTTCACTGATGTATCTAGTGAACACCAGACCAGACAATTTCTACATAGTTAACTAGTTTATTCAATCTATGGTTTAGCCTACCAAGCTCTTTTGGAAGGCGAGGAAGCATGTCTTGAGATACCTGAGGGGCGCATCAGAGTATGGTCTATGGTATAGACAGACAGAGGGAGTGAAGCTACAACGCTTCACAGATGCAGATTGGGCAAGCAGTCCATCAGATAGAAAGATCACATCAAGAGGGATCTTCAGCATAGGATCGACAGTAATTTCTTGGTACAACAAGAAGCAGCGATATGTGGAACTCAGTTCAGCAGAATCAGAGTACATGACAGCAAGTCAAGATGCATGTGAGGCTATCTGGATGAGAAAGATCTTGGTTGGTTTGTTTGGTTCTCAGATGGATCCAACAGTGATAAATTGTGATAATCAGAGTTGCATTAAACTCTCGATTAATCATGTGTTTCATGATAGGTCCAAGTACATAGATATCCAGTACCATCATCTCAGAGATTGTGTGCAGAGGAGAATAATGTTGCTTCAGTACGTTTCGACGAAATATCAGGATGCAGATATTCTGACAAGAGCAAATTCGAATACCATAGAGGCAGAATCAGGGTGAAGGATAATCCCTTTCTTGTTGAGAGGGAGTGTTGAGATTCAATAAGAAATTTCAGCACCCACACCTAGTGTGGGACTAGGAGGTCCAAGCAGCACCTACACTAGGGTGGGACCACAGGGCTAAATTTGGTGCATGTCTATTTTAGTGATCCCTTAATTAAGATGGGCAATAAAATGTAATATAGTCTAAAAATAACTTGTAATAGTTAACTGAGTGTGAGAAACTCAGTTAGCTCATGAATTTTGAGTTAGAGGTAGTAGGTGAGGCATGCAGAGTAATTCTAGTTGTAACAGAGTTCGAAGTGCAATGGTGCATTAATTAATGTAGGTTGTAATCAGTTTAACTCAGTTAAGTGAGTTAAACTCAGTTATGCTAGTTGTAACTGTTAGATACACTAGTGAGAGATCAAGTGAATTAAACATTAATTAATTCACAATAATTGATCTCACATTCAGTTGAGGATTTACTATTATTAGCTGCATGCATGTCAGGTCCAGTGGAGACGCAATTGATATCTAGGTGAAAGGGAAGTTGACTATCAGTTGTAGGATTATTGGGTTGCACCCATCCAACCAAACACCCATTGAAGTGCCCATGATACTTGCACAGTCAAGGAAGGCCACAATTCCTAAATAATAGGGATTGCATTCATCAGGGATTGCGCAAGCAAGGAAGGATATCTAGAGGCTGTAAATTGGCTAAGTATTGGTCATTTTTATCTAAGACAGTGTAAGCCAATTAGTTGAATACAAGAGGGCTCTTGTGAGAAGAGTTTCATGTAATTTTTTCATGATTCCATGTTGAATATACAATATAAAATAGTGGGGTTTTGAGCAGCAAGCTTTCCCCAGGAAATTATTTGTGTTGTGGCTTGATTGATTCTTCTTTGCTTCATGTGATTGGCGATTGTGTTTTTAATTTTGCAAAATATTTGTAGAAGCGATTCAGTATTTAACTTTAGTACATTGTTAGATCATATTGAATCCATGATAAACATGCTTGTTGTATAATTTATACATGAAATTCCCAAAGGACTCCCACCTATTCGTGATCATGATCATGCTATTCATTTGATTCCAGGAAGTGTACCTCCAAACATCAAGCCTTACAGGTATCCTTATATCCAAAAGAGCGAAATTGAACGTATGATTGCAGAAATGTTATAGGTTGGTATAATTCAACCTAGTCAAAGTTCTTTCTCTGCTCCAGTAGTAGTTGGTACACAAGAAGGATGGATCATGGCACATGTGTTCGGATTATACGGAGCTCAATAAGCTCACTATTAAAGATAAATTTCCCATTCCTGTTATTGATGAATTATTGGATGAATTACATGGAGCAATTTATTTTACCAAGTCAGATCTTTGTTCAGGATATCATCAAATTAGAATGAAGACTGAAGATATTCCGAAAATAGCATTTCGAACTCATCAAGGTCATTATGAATTTTTGGTCATGCCTTTTGGCCTTACCAATGCTCCTTCTACATTTCAAGGGTTGATGAATTCCATTTTCAAACCTTCCTTAGAAAATTTGTGCTAGTATTTTTTGATGATATATTAGTCTACAACAAGCCTTGGAAGGATCATGTTCAACATGTTGATAGGGTGCTCAAACTATTGGAGGAGAAACAATTATATGCAAAAACCTCCAAATGTTTCTTTGGATTACAAGAGGTGGAATATCTAGGTCATATTGTATCTCAGGAGGGTGTTAAGGTAGACCCTAAAAAAATTAAATCCATTAAGGAATGGAAAGTCCCCACAACCATATAGCAGTTGCAAGGATTTCTCAGGTTAACAGGGTATTATTGCAAGTTTGTTAAGAATTATGGGATAATAGCAGCACCTCTAAAAACATTATTGAAGAAAGGTGCATTTTCATGAACTCATAAAGAAACTAAGGCCTTTGAACATCTTAAAGATGAAATCTGCCAAGCACCGGTCTTAGCTACGCCAGACTTCACAAAAACCTTTATAGTGGAATTTGATGCCTCGAGAAATGGGATTGGTGTTGTTTTAATGCAAGAAGGAAGACCCATTTCTTTTTAAAGTCGTCCAATCAAAGGAAAGTATTTACAGAAATCTATTTATGAGAAGAAAATGTTGGCAATACTACATGCATTAAATAAATGGCGACCTTACCTAATGGGAAGACACTTTAAGATAAAATATGATCACGATAGTCTTAAATACTTTTTGGAACAAAGACTATCTCCAGAAGAGAAACAAAAATGGGTCACAAAGATGTTGGGTTATGACTTTGAAATAATCTAGAAAAAAGGGAAGCTAAATGTTGTTGCAGATGCATTCTCAAGAAAGGATGAAGAGGTGGAAGCATTGCTTTGTGCCATTTCTATTATCCAACTAGATTGGATAACCGAAGCAAGGGAAGAATGGAAGAATGATGAAGAAGTGTGGACACTCATTCAAAATTTTCAGCAAGATCCTATTACATATTATACATTTAGTTGGAAAAATGATTCCTTATGGTACAAATATTGCTTATATATTTGTAAGAATTCCCAACTAAAACAAAAGATTCTTTTGGAATTACACACCTCTCCCTTAGGAGGATACTCAGGATTTTTAAAAACTTACCACATGGTGAAGAAATATTTTTTTTGGGATGGCCTATAGACATGGAGCATATGATAGAAAGTTCTATGAGTAGGGAAGTTTGAATGTTTGACTTATTATATAAAATGTGAATGTGTGGACTAAACTTGTGTTTGCAAGAGACTGGAATATGCATACCAACATGTTATTTGATTTAATCATTGTAACTAGTATATGTTGCAAGGGTTTAACAAGATTAGACTTATTGACTTAATATATATGAGTAGTATTGAAATTTTGTCATGATGATTCATAGATATGTTTTTTCTTATGGATTGATCAGATTTGGTACTTGATAATTGTGATTTTCCTTGATTAGAAATGGCAGTGCTATGTGGGAATAGTTTCATTCAATGACTAATATTGGTATTTAATATTGATTATGTATTGGCATCATTAGCATTTGGCACATTGATTGAAGTGTAAAAAATTTTGATTTAGTATGCAGTGATCTCACAATGAATCGATGAAACTTATATGACTTATCCTTGATATATAAGGACAAAAAATAATTTCATATTATGAATATGTGGATTGCGTGATGAAATTTGATATTGCTTAAATAACAAGATGTTGACATGAAAATAGATAAGGTTATAACTTGGTATTTAGGTGGGAGCTCTTCCTGGCACCTGGTCCAAAGAATTTGTGATATTGGGAGAAAATTTTATGGCTTTGATATTAGTTTTGATCTAAAATTTAAGACTTGATAAACAGACTTAGTTTCTTTGATTGCACAATGTTAATTTGTTTTAGGTTGATCATATTGGTTTGGTTAGTATTATGATTGCAGAAATATTTGTATGGTTTGAAGCAAGCTTTTCGAGCCAGACATGTCTGCATTAATAGTTACCTTGTGAAGCTTGAAAGATGTGTCGATCTAAACCTATACTTCAAAGTGGTCCAAGGTATACCTCTTATTTTAGTTTTATATGTTAACGATCTATTATTGGTAGGTAACGAGCCTCCGATGATCAAAGTAAGAGGGAGTTGTCCTCTAAGATCAAGATGGAAGACCTTGGCATGATGCACTACTTTATGAGATTAGAATTTTGGAAAAGGAAAATACGTTGTGAAGTTATGTGGCATATAAATCCTTGGACACCCCAATGGAATTCAATTTCAAGAAGTTATGCAAAGATATTGTTGGACCTGACTTGGAAATCAACGGTTGATTAAAGCGTTGATGTTCCTTATAACATCCATATAGGCATATGTTGTGTAGATAATGACCTGAGTCAATTCATGATTAAGTCACTTCAAACACATTGGGTTGCCGAAAAGACCGTTTTTTTTAGATATTTGCACGAAGATTATCATTCTTGGTCTACTATATACCACAAGAAATTTATGATTGCATGGATGCACTAATGATGACTGGGCTAGAACGCATTATTGACTAAAAGAGCACATCTAGGTGTTGATTTAGCTTGGGATCTGCCATGACATTTGATGAGCAGGAAATATAAGTTTGTAGCTTTAAGCATGACAGAGGTTGAGTACATTGTTGCTAGCATGGCTAGTTATGGGGCACTTTCGTTAAGGAATCTCTTTGGAGAGTTGTTAGAGCAGGTTCTGGATATGACAATGATACATTGCGATGATAAAAAGTGGGATCCGTTTGAAAAAAATCTCGTATATTGTTAGGACTGAGATATCTCCTTGTGTTGAGACAGTGTTGTTATATGAGACAAGCTTAGGCTTGTGGTTGATGCCTTCATGAGGAGGATGAATAAGGTAACCTTTTGTGATATGTGTGTGTGTGTGTGTGTGTGTGTTCTAATATAATATTTGATTTGATGTCCTGCATGAACATGAGACTATTGATAATGAGACATTATGCTTGAACTCTCCAGTGAGTTGTTTAAGCTAATACTAGATATGGACACAATGATATGTTTCTGATCTACAGAGAGAAGGACTGATCGAGGACATCAATCCAACTATTCCCCTCTATCTGAGCTCCCAGGGTGAGATATTGAAATGGAAGGCTCCTGGGGTTGAGATCTCTGGAAAATAAGGTTTCACCCTTATTTGTTACCTGTAGGGTCAAATATGTTTCTCCCTTGTATTGTTCTGTGTAGAGTATACCCCATTTGGAATCATACCCACAAGTTGGGCTTGTTGATAATACTGCTCCTCGTCTGGCCAACAGGTTGAGAGAGTGCTTGGAGGCATGCAACCCAAGATGATTATGATGTAGGTGTTATACCACATGACTCTTGAGGGTCATTGTTGGGAATATCAGTGGGAAATAGGAAGGATGAGATATTGTTGATCAACATAGTGTGGAAGATGTTTTCTCCCCTGTGCTATGACTCCTATTTCTCGACATAGGGTGGAAGATGTTTGACCCCCTATGAGATGACTTGGGGTTTTTAGTCTCCTGTATTATACAGTATGACTAAATAACTATGGGTTTTATACCATCTTCTAAAAATAAAATTCATTGACTATCATTTATTTTCAGAAATCTCACTACCTTCATTATTTTCATTTTACCTATTCACTATTTCTCACTTTGCCTAATTTAAAAACATCCTCTTACTCTGAAAATCCATGTTTGACCCTAAAACCCTCATTTTTACCCCTTCCCCTACTTAAAACCCATTTTCCTCACAAAATCCTCTCACCTTCTTCATTTCCCTTCTTCCTCTAAAAACAATGTAAAAAACTCTTGTTTACATTGTTTTAAAATAAAATTTATTTGTTTCAGGACTCACTTTTTAAATAAAACTATGTTTTTTTTTAAAACCTGACCCCTTTATATTTAAAGCCCCCTGCTTTAAAAACCTTTATCACGCTCCCATATAACCTTTGCCCCCACCTTGATAATAAGCGCCTCCGCTTATTATGTATCCCTAGGCCCTACATTACCAAAAGCCCCGCACTACATTAAACCTTCCAATCCATTTAAACCCCCAGACCCACCTTCCTGACTAACCTGCGGCCCATTTTTACTCGACCACCGTTAGATATTTCCCCCCCAAATCCAACGGTCCACGTGCCCCATTGCACATCTACATACCCGAGGTTTAAAAACCTTCGAGCCTTGCGATATGGGCGGTATTCACGCCGTCCCACCCTGCCACGCGTCGCTCCCTCTATGGTATCACATGCCCTCCACCCAATATCGTTTACCACTTTCACCCTATGCAAAAATCGCCCACTACCTCGCACCAAGACCCAAAACCGCCGACCCATTTGAATGTTTCAAAGCCATGTCCTGTCGCGATAAACCATGTGTATCTACAATAAACCTCGCACCTCTGTGTTAACCCCTGTGACATTTCTCAAAGGCCCGAAAGGCCATAACCACACATAGAAGACCAAAAGCCTCCATATCCAGACTATTTCCCACAGCGCAGGTTTTAATTACTAAGTTTTTTTCAAATTGTGCAGGTGACCGACGTATAATAAAATGCATAATTTGCATTCCCAAGTCTAAAATTGTTTAAAATAAGCTCTCTAGGTGACGATCCAAAAAACTTGTTTATCGAAGGATTAGGAGCGCAAGGAAGATCAAAAGCAGCAGAGAAGCATGATCAAATAAGGACCAATCAGTTCGTCCAAGACAACGAATTTTTATTAAAAGAAAGGGCAGACATGAAGGCAAATGTAAAGAACGCGGTTAAAGTTTCACCATGACAGAAAAAGAAATAAGGGATTAAAGAATTAAACAAAGGTTAAAAGGAAAAAAAGGTCAGTTAAAACGGTAAAGATGAAAAGACAGAGTGAATAAAAAGGCATTATAAGGATTAAAGAAAAACAAATCAAATTTTAAAGATAAATCAAAGGTTAAAGGACAAATCAAAATAAAAACAACAAAGGAAGACAGACCTGAATGACAAAGCTACTCAACCATTACTTCTTCAAATCATATTGGCCACCTACAGCCAAATTTTGGTTTAATCAGCTACCACAATTAATAAAGCAGTCAAAGATATTTTAAGTAGCTCAACAGTTATTGTAAAAGTTAAAGCTAAAGCCAAAAATTCAAAAATATCTAAAAGTTAGCTTAGCAGTTAAGTTAAAAGTTATTATTATAGTGAGTCAGTCAGTGATATTTTGCCTTGGGCCTTGCATGGTCTCAAAGGTCAAGATTACATTTAATCTATAATAACTATAGCCTGAAACCCTACATTAGGATTACCACCTCATCTACAGATAAATACTGCATGTATTGTTCGTTATTTGGGTTGGTTGGTTGGCTAGTTGATTGACTGCTAGGCTGGATTTTGATCAAACTCTGAGTTGCAGATACTATTATACTAGAGTATTGTAACTGTCTTGGACATCAGTAATACAAGCACGTTCACAGGATTCTTGAGCAATATTAATGGTGATGTTATCCTTCTTTGTCATTTTTTCTCTTCTGTTTTCCATATTGTCCATTAATTTCTCTGATAATAGAACAGAAATTTTAGATTGAGATATGTTGTTTGGGCACCTTAATTCTGTTTGTTTCTATTATCTTTATGTTTTATTCTGCGAGGTCTGATTAGAGAATTTAGGGGTGTCCTTCTCTCTAGTTCCACCTAGCTTTTTGCCTTGAAGTTTACTTAGTAGAGTTTAGCTAAAGAATTTATGGTTTTCCCTGCTCTTTAGTTTTTCTTAAACTATTATTTTAAAGGCCTTATTTAAAGTTTGACTAAATAATTTAGGGGTGTCCTACTCTTTAGTTTCACTGAACATTTATCTTGAATGTTTTCTTTGTCTAAAAGTAATAGCTAGAGAACTCAGGGGTGTCCTGCTCTCTAGGATTGATGGATCATTGTCGTAAAGGTTTTCTTAGTAAAGTTTTGGCTAAAGAATTCAGGGGTGTCCTGCTCTTTAGTTTCTCTTAAAGAATTATCTTAAAGGTTTTTCTTGTTTAAGTATAGTTAAAGGATTCTAAATTGCCCTTTATTTCTACTAAATTCACACCTTGTTGTCATTTCATATTCATCTAAACTAAAATGATCCACTTGATATAGTTAGCTTTCCCTATGAAAACCCTTGCAGAGTTGATGTAAAATTAAAACCTTTTATGAATCCATAGCCCAATGGATTAATTCTTCTCTTAGTCTATCTATTCAACCGAAACAATCAATCAATTAATTAAACAATAAATCAAACAAAACAAAAATTCCCAAAACTTCATAACTAGCCTAAAATCAGAAAACATAAGGATAAAGATAAAATCATTCTCATCACAAAAACAGAGAGAGCCCTCTCTGAGTCCAGGAAGGCTAGGTCCTTGGACTCCAAAGCAGTCTGATGTGGTTCCATGCAAATTTTTTTTTGACAATCTTGCAAATGACGGGTCTCCAACGGGGGTGAGAGTGTCCCATAGGACCTTCCTCATTGTCATTATATTTTAGGTTGATACTGATCTCCATGATGTGGTTTCAGGTTGAGATTTTCTCCCTGATGTTAAGCTCTCTGATATTTCTCGGGTTGTAGCATTGAGATAGCCACTGGAAGATGATTCCAGCTGGTAGTAGTGGCTCCCTGATGAATATATGGTGGTAGCTTGGACTCCCCTCCAATGTTGAAATATTCTTCTTTTTTATTCGATAATGTTCAACATATGAGAAAATACAATTAAGAGATAAGCAGGGATAAGCAGAGCTGAGTGGAAATGAGTAGTGACGACATTTGACGATGAGATACTTGAGATAGGATATGATTTGATGATAGGATACTTATGATGATTAAATAATGCAGTTGGAATTTCTCCCTAGATGAGAGGGAGTGTTAATTTGGCAAGGTAGTGACAAATTCCAATTATGGGGACTAGATTGCTCTTTTCGAGAGGACTAATTTTGTCTTTTGAAGCACTTGATTTGGACAAGGGAAAGTGTATTTTTTAATCAAAGCCCACATATGCACGAAATGACAACTCGGCCCAAAAGAGAAATTGGATACCAATGCATGGCTATAAATACAAGTCAACTGACCCTCATTTGGACATCATCATGATCATTCTACTTTCTTTGGTTTGGCTCACGCAAGTCTAAAGTAGCTCACAAAATTTCACTCACATAGGCCCAAAATTGCAGGGTCTATAGCTCATATGTGTGATTAGGGTTTTTGGGTTCCAGTCGTAGGGTTGACACAAGAATTTTTTGGTCATAACCACAGGCACACAATCCTATGCATGCAATTTGAGAGTTTCAGTCACTTGCACTTCTCTCTCTACATGTGGTTGGAACCTAAGGTTTGAGTTTTGTAGTTGACCGCAGATTTCGTCAATTGACTGCAGAATTTGGTAGTTAACTGCAGATATTGACAGTTGATCGCATGCTTCTAAATGAAGGTTTTGATTATTAGCATTTTTGGGTTCATGTATTGGATGTTGATTTTATTGGATGGATCATTGTTCTCTCTCTTTGTTGAGAATTTTATGACAATATAATAAGAAGAAGAATTTGAAATGGTTTTCCCCGTAGTGTTTTTTTCCCTAGTCTCTGACCAAACCTTGTGCCTCTATGTGTGAATTTTTTTCTTCTATTTTTCCTTTATGTTTCATTGCATTGTTGATTATATTATTCTTTCTATATATTTTCATATGTTGTTGAATAATGTTATGATGTTGTGGGGTGAATTTAATATGTAAATGAAGAAATGAAATTATATAAATAAAGAAAAATATATCCCTAAGAAATATTAACATCTAACCCACTCCAATAGGTATCAACTCAGGATCCCTCGCCATCCAACCCCAAGAGAGAGATCAAATTCACAAACACCTATATATGGAACAAGCCCTCCATGTTGATGTTGTTCCATGATCAACTCATGTCGCTCCATCTTGCCATCCTAGTCAATCCATAAGATCCGTCTAGGAAACTCTACCTCTCTAATGCAAATATGTGGGTTAATAGTGTTGTAAGCCTCGTCGATGTGTTCTTGAAGATGATTGTGTTGAATCTCCATCATATCCTTCCCTTATTACCTTGTTAATAAATTTAGTCTCTCCATTACACTAGATATCTTGGTCACTGACTCGACATATACCACTCTCAGGTCCTCAATATCACCGATCTACTGTAATATGTTGCCTTGAAGTGCTTAGGTATTCTTCTTCAGTGCTAGAAGATATTCCCTCAGGTACTAAAATATCCTCTAGTTTCTCTCGTCTGAAATCTCTAGACCCATTTTGGATGTCTCAACACCTACTTTCACTTCATTGATAGTTGGTCCCAAGGATGAATTCTCACCCATCTCAGTCATCACTATCTCTTGAGCCTTCAAAGGGCTCTCCAAAAGTGGAAGTTCATGATTCTCATGATGCAAATCTAAGCCATTCTTCTCCATGTGATCATGCAAGTCATAGTGCTCCTCATGCATCTCCTTGCCAACCATGGCCCCTTCAACCTTTTTTCCAATATCCCTTCCATTTTTTCTCTCCCTCAATTTTTTTAGCATCATATGATAGCTATAATGGTGTATCAAAGGTTTTCTTAGGGCTTCTTTCAACCTTTGCCTTTCCAACTGTAGATTTTCAACTACCTTATTTTTTTCTCCTTTCTCACCTCTACTTCAGTTTGTTCCACTATTCTTGCATATCTCGTGTATAAAACCACTATTTTATTGCCATATTTCAGTTGATAGAACTCCAAAAAAGAGAGGGATTCCTGAATGTCACATCTTAATGACTAGTACGCCTTCCAATCCATTGTGAATAACTCCACCATTGTTGTAATCATGTATTGTCCCTTCAATGCGTCATCCAAAAATTTGGGCATGGTGGGTCTAGTGGCTCTGCCACATAATTGAGAATGGCTTTGATTTCCCAATGTGGAGTTATCCAACTAAATTTTCAAATATATTATTAACCTTTTCATCCTCATTATTTCGTTTATCATAGTGTTTAAATCTTCTCTATGTCTCATGGCTCCTTTACCCTTCTTACCTTTTAGCATTACTTGGATTTAGCCCCCACAAAAAGCTAATAACATGCTTTGATACCACTGTAATGTACCAAAGCTAAAATATTCCAACAATTTAAAAAAATGTATTTGAGAACTTTTGTCAAAAATTTACTAAACATTCATTTTCACAAACACTTGGCAAGAAAATTAAATAACTTGTACAAAAATAATATTGCAAGGACAAACCAATATCTTTATTAGTTGTCGGAGAGAGTTTACATGCAAATATGAATTTGAGTACCACCCCATTAAATGGTTGAACGAATCAGCCTTCTAAAATACCAAGATAGATCTGCTGAAATTGAACATGACCTCCACATAATAATCATGAATCTAATGAAAACTTGGATGAACAAGAGAAACTCGACCCAACTGGTAGATCCAATTTGGATCCTCGTGCAATCATCATTTTTCCCTCTATAGAAAATGAATTTGGCCCTCATATTTGGCACAGAAACTGAACTTTGACAAAATAAACAATTTCATACGAGTGATATCCAGCGTGAAGACAGCAAGATCTTGGCCCTAGAAAATGGATGATAAAATTGGTCTATGAAAAAGATAAACTCAAATCTGGTAAGTTTACTCAGCTTCAGAAAAATGGATATTCTTCCAACAATGGATCAAACCTCCGAAAAATAAGTTGGTGAATCAATCTCAACCCTCGATAAAAGAAATGGATCTCCAATAGGAATCTCGACCCTCATGAAAGAAATGGAAAATATAACTCAGTCGAGTAGCAGCAAATTAATTTCTATAAAATGAATAACAATTCAACCCTCTTTGTAGTTGCTCCAAGATTATCTACAGTTTTAAGCACAAACGGAAAACCTGTACGATTTTCCTGCAAGCCAACTGGGGTGGCACTCGAAGTCCATCAAAATCAATTGAGAACCAACCATGGTGGCAATGGATGTCAATCAAAACCCATTAAATAGCTTTGACTAAAGCCCTCGATCTAGACTCATTTGAGCCCCAATAAATCATCAAGAAATAATCATAAACCAGAATGCTAGAGAATGGCATTTTCTCCCTTTTTATAATATTTTTTTTGGATCTTCTCCAATCTTCTAGAAATATCCTTTTATTATTTTATTAATAAGCCACTTAGTGTATTTTTCTCCTTTTCACTAAGTGACATTTTCCCCTTTTTATTTACTCATTAGATAAAAACTCTTTTTTCTCCTTTTATTTAATAAGTGGAATTTTATTGCTAATTAAAGTCACTTCTATCACCAAAAAATTCTTAAAGTGCAACCATGATCACGCTTCCCTCCCTAAGCCCCTTTTTTTCATCATGTCTTATATATATTTTCATCATGATTCCAATGAGTTGTTACTCTAAGATGTTACTCCAAATAATCAAATTGAAACAACACCTTGAGCTTAATAAATTAAAATATGCATGTTAATAACACCATTTTACAGGCATATATCCAAACATGTAGCAAAAAAAAAAAAAAAAATCAATGAAGAGGAGGTAGCGGGAAACCCTAGTTGGTTCAACGATGGCAGAACCTTACGCTGATGGCGGATCCCCTATTGCGACATCGACAGCTGACATTGGCAGCGTGGTGGATACAATGAGGCAGCGACCGTATAGGGTAGATGGGGTCATTGAAGGTGGATAGGTGGCGGTTGAAGGCAGCAAGCTCGAGCAAGTATTTTATCCCGTTTCTCTCACAACGGAGGGTGAGTTTTTATCTTTTACCTTTCTTCTGTAGGAATATTTTCAGTTCTTAGCATTCTCAGTAGGCTCGAGGGTTAGCAGCTTATCTCACCAAGTGCACGTGCTCAGGTTAAGAGAACAAAGACGGATCTTTGTCATTGAAGACAGGAGGGCTCAGACAACATGGTCAATGGCTCGGAAAGGGTGGAGGTGGATCCCAAGCTGGGTGATATGTTAGCCATGTGGGGCTTGGAGGTTACAAACCAAAATATTTTGGAATACATTGGTACATCTGGAATGTGCTCCTGGATTTCATAAGGCTCGGGGATGGAGAGGCAGAAAGGCGATTTTCCAGTTTTCAGGGAAGAAACCCTCGCTCGTATGGGGTAGGGGTCACTGTTAGCCACAGAAGGACCAGTGGGAATTCTGGAACAGTCTGCATGTCATGGGAAGGAATTCGGAAGTTTTCTTGTAAATTAATTTTCTTCATAAGGGCGTCGGCCTTTTCTTCGAATAGGGGTTCTTGAGGACATAGTCCATAGATGCATACCTTGGAACCATCACGGACAGGCTCTGAGATTTACACAGTTGCGAAGGGGATTATTGGGGCTAGAATCGAACAAAGGAGTAGAGGCAGATTCAAGGGTACACAGACCTCCGAGAACCCCGAGGGAAGGTGAGAAGAAGCTACAAGGTTTTTTGCGGGGGAAAGGCCTGGGGTGCATTACAAACGCCATCTCTGATGAGAGGTGGGGAGGGGCATACTTTCAGAGGAAGGAAGTGGGGTCCAAATCATCGAGGAGAAATTTTGGATTAAGCACTAGCCAGGACACTTTTTAGGATCCTGCCCACCATTTTGGAAGGTTGTTGGAAGGGATCAATCCGGACCCGCCTCTGTCGCGGTCATAATTTCTTGGGGACCCCACTATTAGGGAGGGGGAGGAAAGAGACAAATATTCTCCACAAGCCCAATTCATCGACCAACGAGGAAGTGGGTCATTGAGGAGGAAAGGGACTCAAACAGCCCTCGGGGCATCAGAAAGAAGGTAAAAGCGGTTAGGAGGAAGGATAAAATCCCAAATCTGGTCTTGGGGATAGAACTCTCGGAAGACAAAGAGATGGAGACTGCAGATCTCACTCTAGTAGGGAGGGCTAAGGGGAAGAAATTATCATCTTTCTACATTAAGGAATGGGCGACAAAGGCATGGTCGGAAGCTCCTGATCCATGATTTTAAGTGGTAAACCTGACTAATGGTTCATTCATGATTAAATACGAGAATACAAAAACATTCCAATGGGTACTAGATATTAATTGGGGCTTCGAACATGCTCCTATATTGTTCAAGAGGTGGATTCCTCTCTTCGATGCACAAAGAGAGAAGGTCGTTGATCTACCTATTTGGGCAAGGCTCCCGAGCCTTCCTCACCCCTTGTGGACAGAGAATATCTTCAGGGAGATAGGGAACAAATTATGGAATTTCTTAGAGGTAGACATGTCTTTCCAACAGTCTGGGGAGCAAGGAATTACTAGAACACTAGTTTGGTTAAATCTTAGAGATGGATTATCTGAAGCAATCCAACTACACTATCGTGATTGTTCCTTCATATAGGCTCTAGACTATCAACAATTACCATTATGATGTCACAGATAACACCAATATGGAAATTTTGAAAAGTACTGCCCACTAAGCATTCGAAGAAGGAAGAAGCATTGTAAGGGGAAGAACAAATCGGAGAAGGAAGATAGGATCCCGGGCGGGAAGGCCACCCTCGGAGACTGTATATGGAAATCAAGGAGGGTTTCCCCCTCAGAGGACAGTAGAAGGGGAACATATATTGCAGATGGAAGTAGCGGGAGATCAGACTCGGGTGATGGAGATACAGCTTTGTCAACCCATGATGCAGGAGACTTTGGAGGCCCCAACAACTCCATTGAATGAGGGTGTTGATTATGTTCCTCCTCCTTCTCTTTCTGTTACTTTTTCGAATTCTATGGAAAAGTCTCAGGGGTCTGATCCTTCCAAGCCTATACAATTTAAGGCACTACAATCTCATGAAAAAAAATTAAGTGAAACGATGTACAATATCATCACATCCATCCCTGAGCTAATCCTTGAACCGCTTCCTACACCTTTTTCGGGTCCGCTCCCTATCAAACAGGAAGGTGAGAGAAGCCCTTACAACTTGAGACCTCATGACATGAATAACCGGATTGATGTTTTTGGGGGTTTGGGGATTTTCGGGGATTCCCTTCCTGTGCCAAATCTAAGGGGTATGAAATCCAATATATCTAAAAATCATTTGAGAGCCAAACTGGACATAGCTTATGGAAAGAAAAAACTATTAACCGGGGAACTTAGAGCAGTGAATACCTCTGAGAAGGTGACATAATGATTATCATGTCCTTTAATTGTCAAGGGTTGGCTAGTAAACCCAAAAAACTAGCTCTGAAGGCTCTTATTCATAAATATGAGCCGGATGTAATTATGTTCCAGGAGACTCTGGGGGCTAGAGAAGAGGTCGTGCAGTCACTAGCTAAGATCTTCCCGGGCTGGTGTTTTCAGTGCCTCGATGCTAAGGGGAGATTAGGGGGATTAGCTACAGGCTTTAGGGAAGGAAAACTTAAGCTAATCAACACCTCGGGTCTAGATCAGGCACTGGCTCTAGAATTTTTCTCTTTAGATTTTTTCTCAAAGTTTCTCCTTATAAATATATATGGGCCATGCCAGGACCGGTTGCATTTCTAGAATGACCTTTCAGCTAAATCCTTCATGGGAAATTTAAACCTCATCATTGGTGGAGACCTTAATTTTTCTATTGGGCTGGAAAAAATGTGGGGACCAAGTGCACGATACGACCCCTTGTCGGACTTCTTTTCCTCAAAAATCACCAACAGTAAGATGATAGATATATTCCCCTTAAATATGAGGCCCACTTGGTGGAACATAAGAGTTGTATAAGCCAGAGTAGCAAAACTAGACAGATTTTTTATCAAGGAGGAGCTTGTGGACACAATTCTGTTGATCCGGCAATAGATTGGAGAAGGGGAGACTCTAATCATCACCCTATTCTCTTGGAAATAAAAGGATCCAATGCCAAACCTGGCTTCCCTTTCAAATTCAACCCAAGGTAGCTAAAGGAGGACTCTTTCAACTCCCTCTTCAAAGAGACTTGGATCCACATGGGAGCTGAGGATCACCATAAAAAATCAGGTTCCTTCCTGAAAAACCTCAAGAAAATGAAGCAAGTCACAATTGATTGGGAAAAAAAGAAGAAAGTTGTTGAGGAGGAAAGACTTAAATAGATAGGTGAGGAGTTGGACAGATTGGAAGGGCCTGAAGAAGATGGGTATGCAATAGAGGAAAAGAGAGACAATATTGAATCCCTAGAGGTTGAAAGAAGGAAGATCCTTCTAGGAAGGGAGGAACAATGGCAACAAAAGAGCAAGGCTATTTGGTTCTCTGCTGGTGATGAAAACTCTAAATTTTTCCACAAGTATGCAAATGGGAGGAAGAATATAAACACAATCTAGGGGATGAGAACAGAAGAAGGTAGGATTGCAAAATATTTTGAGGACCTAGCCTCTATGGGTCAGAATCATTTTAGGAACCTCTACAAAGCCCCCGCAGAAACTACTATTGTAAAAGTAGTAAAATTGGCAAAACTCCTTCCAAGATATGTCGATGAAGAGGAAAATGAGATGCTTACGAGCCTGATGAATAAGGAGGAAGAGAAAGGAGTTCTAAAAGCAATGCAAAAGGACAAAATCCCAGGGCCAGATGGGTGGACAATGGAATTATACTAGCACTTCTTTGAATATCTGGGGGAGGACCTTACAGCGGTGGTGGAATAATAAAGGGTAAAGGGCGATATTTTTGAACCGTTGAACTCAAATTTTATTGCACTTATCCCCAAACTGGATGAACCTGGCTCCTTTGGAGACTTTCGTCCCATCTCCCTGTGTAACTATGTATACAAAATTATTGCAAAGGTTATAGCAGTTAGATTAAAACATATCCTCTCCAAGAATATCTCTAAGGAACAATTTGGCTTTCTAGAGGGTAGGAAAATCCACGAAGCAATCGGAGTAGCTTAAGAAGTAATGCACAGTATGAAAAGGTACAGGAAGAAAGGGTTGATCATAAAGATTGAGTTATCAAAGGCCTATGATAAAATAAGCTGGATATATATCAGGCTGCTACTAACACATATGGGATTCCACCATGATTTTATCACATGGGTGATGGGTTGTATCATGAACATTAGATTTTCAGTCCTGATCAATGGGATAGAAACCTCTTTTTTCAAGAGCGAAAGAGGGTTGTGCTAGGGTTTCTCTCTCTATCCTTTACTCTTCCTGTCGGTGGCAGCATGACTAAGTCAGATGTTAGTGGAAGCTAAAAGGAGAGGGGACATCAAAGGAATAGAAGTGGCTACAAATCTACACATCACACATCTATTGTTTGTAGATGATATCCTATAGTTCAGTGATGGCAGTAGAAGATACATCTCTTATATCAAGTCCTCCCTAGACCTCTTCCTTATTACCACGGGTATGAGTATTAACAGAAAAAAAATCTTCTATTATTGTCGAAGGCCTCTCAGGAGAGAAATCACGGAGAGTAGCAGAAAAACTTCCTTTCGAGATGAAGCAGATGAACGAGAGCCTAATATACTTAGGATTTCTCCTAAAGCCTAACTCATACAAAATCACAGACTCGCTGTGGATGGTGGCGAAAATTGAAAAAAAAAAAAATCTGGATCTACAAGTGGTTAACTAGAGCAAGCGGGTTGGTCCTAATCAAATTAGTGCTAATGGCTATTCTATTCTTTTGGGCCATGCTCTCTTGGGTGCCAAAAGGAATTATGGAGAGAATCTGGAAAATATGCAGTAAATTCTTATGGGAAATCTCAAAGGAGGCGGTGGTTCTCCTATGGGTGGCATGGGAAAGGATTGCGAGACCGAAATATTGGGGGTGTTGGGGTATCAAGGAACTCCCCTCATTTGTGTCTTCCTTAGCTGCAAAATTGGGATGGAACATGCTGTCAAAGGACTCTCTTTGGACATCGGTCATGAAAAGGAAGTACAATGATCTGAGGCACGTTTAGTCAATTTAAAGTCTTAAATTGCTATCATAAATTATCAACCTGAGGTTAGTAATCTGATGAAGTGTGGTGCACTATATATGCTTAGATTACCTTCTTTCTTACTTCGTTGTGTATGTTTTATATTATTTTCAGGGTTTTTTATTTTATGCCTAAAGTTAAGAACCGAAATTGATCTAAGGAATGAGATCTATGCTTCTATATGAAATCTTTAAATGCTAGTGAACAACCAAATCTAAATGAATTTTAATGATGAAAACTTAATCTTAAAGAAGAAAGAAAAGGAAATGTTATTTTTAATCTAAGAAAAGGAATTGATTTAAAAATTACTCTTAATGAAATGAATGAAATATAAAATCTAAAGAAGGAAGAAAATGAAATGTTAATAAACTAATCTAATTTGCATAAAAATAAATCAAACTTTGAATGGTTAAAATCTGAGCTATGTTAGACTTATTCTAGGCTGGCAAAACATCTATCAGAAAACATCTAATTAAACTGATTCATTATTTAAACAAAGCACTATTCTAAATCTGATTGCATCCTATTGATCTTTAAATGATGTTCTATTTATCAACATGACAAAAATGAAACCATATTCTACCTTATCTATTGAAAGCATTAATTCTATGAAAACAGAGCATTTGATCTACTTCTAAAATAATCAAAACACAATTCTAATCGAACTCTGCCCTAGTTTAAATCTAAGAATTATTGAAATATAAATTTAATCTAATTCTATTCTACATTCCATGGAACGAAAGCATAAATTCTATTGCTATGAAATTAAATTATTGTGCTGATTGAAATCAAATTTAACTAAGGCAAGCAAGAAATGACAGAGTATCTATTGCACAAAACATGTTTAATCTTAAAGCCTATGGTTTCTATATAACCAAATGCATGAATCTATTCAATTGGAAGATGACAAAGTCACATTCATGAAATGATTCAGGCGAGCATAAGATCCAACAACCAACTGTAAATGTAAACAACTAATTCATAAAACATTAAAAACTAATTGACATGAAATTAAACTACAAAACAATGAGCAATTAAACTATGAATCGTCAAGAATCTAACTATGAAATAACGAGAATCTAATTATGAATTGATGAGAAATTAACTATGAATCAACAGGAAATTAAACTATGAAATTGACAGTAAACTTAAACTACAAAACAACTATAAAAACCTCCTTTCTGTGCAGGGGGCCTCTACAAAAGAATGAGAGTGAAATATACTTAGACTATCCATGCATCAGATATCTGGAATTGGTCTTCTTTACTAGAAAAATAGAGTTTGAAAGTGTACCACAATATTATCACCAAAATTAAGCTTATTCCCGGTTTCAACAAACCGGTATTTATACAGGTTTTTGAATTAACTGTCTGAGACAATTCCGCCTATAGATAGAAAAATAAAACTAAAATTAGAAGTATATTTAGAAGCAAATTCTTCATGGATCTCTCTCTATTTTCTATGTAAGATAAAATCGAGAGTCTTTCATCCATTGATCTCGTTCCTTGACTGATCTTTGACCACGAGCGTAGGCATGATTCCTTCTTGAATTCAAACAGGTAAGTGGGATATGATCCATGTGTGGACCATTTCAGAGATAACCATATGACTCGCTTCTTCATTTACTTCTCAAAACCTGTCAAACAATAATGGTGGCTACAGAAACAAAGGTTAGCTACAGAATTGCACGAATTCTGTAGCTAATTACATAAATTCATATAAATAAGAAGAAACATTATAATATAAAGTAGTGATCATCTAAATTCCTTCTGAGATGTGGAATATGTCAATTATCACTGATTGAGTTCATGAATTTGTGAAAAAGGAATAAGAATTATGGAAAATTATGTCAAATTAGGAACATTTTTGAGGTTCAACATGCCCCCACTAAGATACCATTGCATGTCCTCATGCAATTTCAAAAATTTTCAGCCTTAACCTTCTACCGCATTTGTTCTGATACCTCTGCCAGTACATCCAACTTCCTCTTCTTTCTTTTCCTTGGATTTATTTCCATTCTTGGTTTCTTCATGAGGAGTTTATACTTCAAGCTGATGACTTTCCTGTTTAGAAAATTATTCCTTTTCTTCAGTTTCTTGTTCTTTTTATACGATGGCCCCAAATGTAAGATAATATTGTCACTGACGACCTTTTCCAAGTGATTATGTTCCTTCAGAGATTCATTGTATTGCTTGATGTGCCTGTTCAGTATCTCTAGTTCATAGATTTCTTGCTTCAAGGTGTTCACCAGAGGTTCTTGTGGATTGATAGGCTAGTCTTCAACACTTGGATTTTCTTCTACATGTCTCTTCTCCAAGGACTTAATGTAGTCATAAATATTTTGTTGTGCCAGGTCAATTTTTGGGGTCCTTCTGCTTGGAATGTGTATAGGAGAGGCAGTAATGGGCGATGGTACTTGGGGCTCTTCATCTAAATTAACAAACTCTACCTCCTGTGGAGGTGTCTTCTTCAAGGGTTTACGAAGTCTGGAGCTTCTCCTTGGCTGTGAAGGGCTTAAGATTTCTGAATTTGTAACTTTTCCCTATTCCTTTACGTTACCTCTCTTTTTTACTCCACTTTGTTTCTTATTCTTCAGTATTTCTGCAATGGTGAGTTCTTCTTGTTGTTGTGGTTGAGGTGAGGGCTTGTCTTCAATGCAGGTATCAATATTTCTCCTCCTACTTCTTTTGGTTTTGTCATCCTTAGTTTGTTATGGTGCTTTTTCTTGAAAATAATTTCTCATTAGGAAACTTTCCTAGGACTCTCCTATACTCTTTAGATGAAATTCAATGATTATCTTTATCATTCCATGATTATGCGTGGTATTGTCTATAAATTGGACTCTTTTCTACACATTTGCTGACATTTTCTTTAGGCTGTTCAGTAGGAAGTATGGGAGGTTTATTTTTCCATCCTCTAGGAAATTCATTAACAGTCTGGTATGGTAGACAAACATACAACCAAATCTACCCTTGCAAGTAAAAAAAAATTGTATAATTAATAGCATGTTCCTCCATTTGTTTTTTAGTACCGTATTGGGAATTCCCTTCTTAAAAAAAATAGTGTCCATACCTAGATTCTTCAGAAAAATATTCCATTCTTCGTCGTGAATTTCCCTATTCTTGAACCATCTTTTTTCATTTTTCGGAAGTTTCATGGCTTCAACTATGAAGGCCTCTGTCACCGAAAAATTTATGTCCCCAATTTCGAACTTTGTCCCATCGAAGGTTCTTGCAAAGGACTTGGTGACCTCCTTGTGGAACCCATCGAACTTCTCTATGAACTGGAGCCATTTCACCTTTTGTATAATTTCCTTTATCTGTGGATAATCTTCCATGAATTTTTCTCCCACAAGCTGGGTTCTCACTATTAGACCCATGTCTTTGTCGTAATGAGTTTCATGTTCAGAATTGTTCCTCTTTGAGCAGGTGGTATGAGGGTTCGGCTCTGAGTTAAGGGTGTCGAAAGGAGCTTGTAGAGATGTGTAAATAAAATAGATATACGGGCGGGGGTTTAGGAACATGGATAAGTGGGTTATGGAATGAAATATGATCGTTAATCATTAATGAATGAAATTGGTCTTGATCATTATGGGATATGAACGGATGAAGTGGTCGGATTATGGAGTTGTGATGTGAATCTGAGTACAATCAGTTTTGATGATGACATATTTAGGTGGCAACATATGATCATATAAATTATATACATTAATTGTTTTGGACCTTATTATTTAAAATATATATCGTAACATACCTTGGAACTAACCTTTGTTGTTCTTCTTTTTCTGTTGATTCCTCGAGTGTATTTTCAGCATGATCTTCAATGGAGTCTTCAATTGCTTCTATTCAGTATGTTTTGCTTCAAAAGACTGTAAAAATGTAACAGAGCTGCAGAATGTGATGACAGTTGCAGATTCTTCTGAGACATGCAGAAATGTAGCAATTCTGTAGCTACTTCTTTTATTGCTTTAGAAAAATAAAGGGAACAAAGAATTTGGGATTTTAAAATGGGAGAAAATATAAGATGTCAGAACTCTTATTTTCACCTTGTATTTTCTATACAAGGATGCCAATCATTGATTGGTTTTCATAATTATACAATTATTATTATTTATTTATTTTTAATAATATACATATGAAAAGTAAAAAGAAGACTAAGTTGGGGAAGAAGAAGGATTCTTCCTCACCAACTTCATATCAGCATTGTCTTGAAATTTTTTGATAAATTCCTCATTTGTAATTGGTTTATGATAGACCTTTAGTCGATGTCCATTCACAAGAAGAGGTACCTTTTCTTCATCAATTTTCCTTATCCTAGCTACCCCATTGTCAAATACTTTTTCGACCTCATAAGGCCCAAGCCAATGAGTCTGAAATTTTCCTTGGAAGTCTTTGAACTTTGAATCGAACAAAAGTGCCCAATCTCCTGCTTGAAATTTTCTTTCTTTTATGTACTTATCATGCCATCTGGACCTTTGTTGTCGAAATAGGTTGGTTCTTTGAACTTCATATTGCTTGATCTCATCAAGCTCGTTAATTTGCTCCATTATGTGCTTTTGGGCTTCGGATAAATCAAGTTCCAATCTGACTGTTGTCTTGAAGGTTTTGATCTGGAATTCTATTAGAAACAAGACTTTCTTCCCATAAAAAAATTCATAAGGAGTATGTCTTGTTGTGTTCCTCCATGTAGTCCAGTAGGCCCATAAGACTTCAGAAAGCCTATCTTCCCAATCCTTCCTATGTAGATGTACGGTCTTTGTGAGGACTGCTTCGATCACTTTACTGGTGGACTCCACTTGTCCATTTTCCTATGGATGATATGGAGTATATTTTCTATGTTTGATCTTATATTCATCCACAATCTTCTGCACCATCCTGGATGTAAACTGAGATCCCTGATATTTCACAATTTCCGTTGGGACAAAAAAACGAGTGAAAATATCCTCAAAGAGAAATGAAACTACCTCATTTTCATTAGCAAAATAAATTGCTTTAGCCTCTACCCATTTAGTGACATAATCAGTGCAAACCATAATGTACCTCTTTTGTTTTGATGGTGAATTGATTGGTCCAACAAAATTCAGGGCCCATTTATCAAAGGGTTCAATGAGTACCTGAGGTTGTAAGGGCATTTCATCTATAGGAACAAGTTTCCCCATTCTCTAACAGTTGTCACACCTTTTTACATACTCCTTGGCATCTTTAAAGATGGATGGCCAATATTATCCTAAATGAAGGATTTTATAGGCAATCCTCTTATCAGAAAAGTGTCCACCACAAGGTTCATCATGGCATGCCTTTATAATTTTAGGTATTTCATCTTCTCGGACACATCTTCTAATGATAATATCTAGACCTGTTTCATACAATTCATCATTAACCCATGAGTAAAAAACACTTTTTTGAATTATTTTACTCTTTTCTGTAGGAAACATGTATGCTCGTAATTTTCCTATAGCTAAGTAGTTAGAAATGTCTACAAACCATGGATATTTAGTAGATATTGCAAAGATATATTCATCAGGAAAATTATCCTCTATTGGAGTATCATTATTTGTTGTTTTGAATTCTAGACAAGAAATCAGCAACAGTGTTTTGTTTTCTAGGTCGGTCTACAATGGTGATGTTAAATTCTTGCAGGAGTAATAACCATCTTGTGATTCTTACATTAGTGATAGATTTATTAATTAAACACCCAACTGCAGAATGATATGTGTGAATAAAGGTTTCATAGCCGGTAATGTAGTGTCTAAACTTGTTGATAGCATGGACAACATAGAAACTCTTTTTCAGTTACAGTGTAATTTAACTCAGCAGGAGTCATATTTTTACTTGTGTAATAGATGGCGTAGGTGATCAAATATTTTTTTCCTAATACAGCTCCCAGAGCTGTATCTAAAGAATCTGTTGAAATATGAAAAGGTATTTTCCAATTTGGTCTTCTTAAGATGGGTGCTTCAGATATTTTTGCTTTTAAAGTTTCAAATGCCAATTGACAATCAGGATTCCAACTAAATTCACAATATTTGGTAAGAAATTTGAAGAGTGGGGGTGTAATTTTTGTGAATTTTTCTATAAATCTTCTATAGTACCCTGTAAAACCTAGAAAACTTCTAACATCCTTTTGACAACTTGGAATTGATAATTTGGAGATGAATTCAACTTTGGATGAGTCTACTTTAATTCCATCCCCTGAAATATGATGTCCTAAAACAATTCCTTCAGTAAACATCATAAAGCACTTTTCATGACTTAGTGAAAGCTTTGCTTCTTTACATATTTTAAGAGCTTTTTCCAAATTTTCAAGAGCCTCTTCAAAAGAATTTCCCTAAACTGTAAAATCATCCATATATACTTCCACACAATCATGTATTAGATCAGAGAAAAATCCTAATACTGCCCTTTGGAATGTTGTAGGTGCATTGCACAATCCAAAAGGAAGTACTTGGTAAGCATAGGTTCCCCATGGATAGGTGAATGTGGTTTTGTCTTGGTCTTCAGGTGCTACCTGAATTTGATTGTAACCACTAAAACCATCCAAGAATGAGAAATACTTCTTACTTGCTAATGTATCCAATACTTGATCTATGAAAGGCAATGGGAAATTATATTTTAGAGTAGCCTTATTCATTCTCGATAATCAATGCATACCCTCCATTTACCATTATTTTTAGGTACAATCACCAAGGGAGAAACCCACTAACTGTCTGAAATTAGATAAATGAAGTTTACATTCAGCCATTTTTGCAATTCTTCTTTCACATTTTTTCTAATATTTGGATTCATCCTTCTTTGAGGTCGTCTAATAGGCCTAGACTTTTCCTCAATGTAGATATGATGTAAGCAAGTCTCAGGATTAATTCCCTTCATGCCATTGTACTCCCATGCATATGCAGAAGAATTTTTTTGCAATGTTTTGATTAACTCTTCTTGTTGGAATTTCTCCAAGTTTTTGTTTATGTTTAAAGATTTTCCTGGAAAGATTTCAACTACAGAGTTACCAAATTCTTCCATAGAATATAAGGACATATGTCTGGATGACAAGTATTCAATATTTCATTGTTCTTGAAAATTATTCTCATCTTCACATTGTGAAGATGTTTCAAAATTTTCTATTGAATTTAAGAATTGAATTTCTTCACTAATATGAGAAATAGTAAAGAGAGGTTGTATATCATTGTCATCATCCATCCATTCTTAATTTTCTATTTCTGTGATTATTTTTGCCGGAGGATATAGAGTGAATTTCTTTGTTGAATTACCCTCAGAAACAAACATATCACCGGATCTACAACTAATGAAAGTATCAGTTGTAGCTAGCCAAGGTCTTCATAAAATTAATGGATGTCCCCCTAGGTTTTTCTTGGGAGTTAAGATCATGAAGTCAACGGGATATTCCCAAGAGTCTAAGGACATATATATGTCTTCTAATACACCATCTAGCTTGAGTACTGATCTGTCTGCTAATTGCAGTAATGTTGGTGTATACTGAAGGTTTAGAAGCCTAAGTTGTTTCATGGTTTGTTTTATCATGATGTTTATGGTTGCTCCTAAGTCAATCAATGTATTTGGAATCTCAATACCATTGATATGTGTTTTTACAACTCGACTTCCTAGGTCCAAATATTTTTGTATGGCTATTTTTCCCATCATAATGTCAGCATTTTTTCCTAATAACTCAATCATTTTTACTTCTTTTGTTTTTCTTCCTGATTTTTTCGTGCTCAACTCTCGTATTTTTTTAGCTAGAATAGGAATATCTTTAATGGCCTGTAACAAAGGGATTTTGATACAGAAATTTTTCAATTCATCTAGAAAATCATAGTTAGGATACAAAATTTATTTTTTTGTCCCTCTATCGATTTGTAATATTTCAGGAAAAGGAGGGTTAGAAATAGATACTGAATTTGCTCTATGATAGGAGTTGAGTTTATTGGATTTTCATGTTTTTGATTTTCAGAATTTTGATTATGTTGAAGGGATGTCCCTTCTCTAGAATTTTTATTTTGTTGTAGAGAAATTTCTTCATCAAGATCATATTTTTCTTGAATAACAACAGAAGTATTTTTCCTTTCTAATATCCTACCAGATCTAAGTTGGACATTGTTAAGATCTAGTGGAGTAATCATATAAACTAGAAAATTTTATACTTCTATGTTATAAGCAGTTTGAGAATTTTTATTATCTGGGTTTGGTAATGGCTGGGAAGGTATTTGATTTGGTCTTTGTGGAAATGGTAATGAAAGTTGTGGGTTATGATTTTGGAATTGGGGTTGTTGATTTTGTTGTGGAAAATGTTGGGGAGGATATTTTAGATAGGATTGTGGATACTAGTGATACTGAGAGTATCTGCCATAAGGATTTTGCATCCCTTGTGTCCAAGGTTGAGGTTTGGACCAAGGTTACTTCCATGATGAATTCCAATTGTTTGGTGGGGGGTAATCATACATTTGGTTATTATAACCTTGAGTTTGTGGCCCCTTCCATGGTCTTCTAGAGACAAAACAAAGAGGTTATACCAGAGATGGAGCTACTTCTTCTTGGAAAACAACCTTAAGACCTGGTATACAGGGACATCTTTTTGTTTCATGGTTTTCCGCACAAATAACACAGGTCTCTATGAATTTTACATCAAGATATATTCTCTTAAAGCATGCTTCTTTCTACATTTAGGACAAAAAATAGTTAAGGCGTCAGTTTCAGATTTGTGCTTGTTTTGTAATTTCAGGGTGTCTATTTGTTCACTAATACTCCCTAAGGTATTTGTTTTAAATTCATCAAGCATATTTCCAATTTCTGCCCTAGTTACTATTCCAGTTGCAGATTTATTCACCCTAGAGAGAATAGGATCTCTTGTATTTTTCCCAGTTTTTTATTTCCTCTTGAGATATAAATGCATAATTCGGCAATTTCTAGGTAATGTTAGTTAAGAGATATCTCCCTTTCCCATCATGTTAAGAATATCTATCCATTCATATATGATGGCTTTCAACAAGAGATATTTTAAAGTATCTTGATCTAGGTGTTCCATTTTAGCTCTTTTTATATTGTAATTGATTCTCTCAATTAAGTCTTCCAAGTTTTCATCGTTTCTTTGCATCATTTTAAATACTTCATCCTTCCTATTAATAGGTGTGCAATAATCCAGATATATTTGTAAAAATTCACTTTTCATCTCATCCCATGTCCTAATAGATTGTGTTATCAAACCCATGAACCATTTTAAAGCTACACCCTTGAGTGTTGCAGGAAATAAATTCAATTTTTTAGAGTCTTGTAAGTAGTCATAGGTTCTACATAAAACATAAAATTTAAATAAAAATGTTTCAGGATCTTCACTCCTTAATCCATGCAAATTGAGAAGGATGGAAGGTGAAATATTATTCATTGTGGCATTTGTATCCTCATCAACTATAGGAAATCCAATAGAGTTAAGGTCTCCTCTTCCTCTACCTCTTCATCCACCTTCTCCTCCACCTCGTCCTCCACCTCTTCTTCCTCCTCCGACTCTTAAGGCATCTCCATTCCGAACTTCTCCTCCTACTTCTTCCTCTCCTACCATTGTAGAATCCTCAAAGCTAATGTAAGGTTATAACTGTAGAGTTATTTGTTCTTCCTCTGATTCTTCTATCAATGGGATATTGAAAAAATTTTCTTCTTATTCTTCACTAGGGATTTCTAACTCTTGAGCTAGAATATGTTCTCCTGTAGAGGTGAAAAAGTTTACTCCTTTTGTTGGAGATCTAGGATCTTCCTCTTCTAAGACTACCTCAGTAGATGAAGTTGGAGAATCTCCTGGTTGCATTTCTGACCTTAAGACTTCAAGGAGTCTATGTCTTGTAGTGAAAAATGGAATATGAGTTTGAGATGTTGGTGTAGCACTACGTGGTCTTGGTGGAGTGAGTGGTGTTGCTGGAATCAAACTTCTACCTCTAGCTATGAATCTACCCCTAGAGTCTCTTTCTCTACGCATATAAAAAAAAATTTAGATGTAAGAAATAAGACTTCCTAATTACACTTCCCCGGCAACAGCGCCAAAATGTTTAGTCCATTTAATGTCTTAAAGTGCTATCATAAATTATTGGTTGAGGTTAGTAATCTGATGAAGTGTGGTGCACTATATATGCTTAGATGACCTTCTTTCTTACTTCGTTATGTATGTTTTATATTGTTTTCGAGGTTTTTTATTTTATGCCCAAAGTTAAGAACCGAAATTGATCTAAGGAATGAGATCTACGCTTCTAAATGAAATCTTTAAATGCTAATGAATAACCAAATCTAAATGAATTTTAATGATGAAAACTTAATCTTAAAGAAGAAAGAAAAGGAAATGTTGATTTTATTCTAAGAAAAGGAATTGATTTACAAATTACTCTTAATGAAATGAATGAAATATAAAATCTAAAATAAGGAAGAAAAGGAAATGTTAATTAACTAATATAATTTGCATAAAAATGAATAAAAATTTGAATGGTTAAAATCCGAGCTATGTTAGACTTATTCTAGGCCGACCAAACATCTATGGAAAACATCTAATTAAACAGATTTGTTATTTAAACAAAGCACTATTCTAAATCGGATTTCATTTTACTGATCTTTAAATGATGTTCTATTTATCAACATGACAAAAAATGAAGCCATATTCTACCTTATCTATTGAAAGCATTAATTCTATGAAAACAAAGCATTTGATCTAATTCTAAAATAATCAAAACATGATTCTAATCTAACTTCGTCCTATTTTTAAATCTAAGAATGATTGAAAGAAAAATTTAATCTAATTCTATTCTATATTCCATGGAACAAAAGCATAAATTCTATTGCTATGAAATTAAATTACTGTGCTGATTGAAATCAAATTTAACTAAGGCAAGCAAGAAATGACAAAGTATCTATTGCACAAAATGTGTTTAATCTTAAAGCCTATGGTTGATGTACAACCAAATGCACGAATATATTCAATTGGAAGATGACATAGTCACATTCATGAGATGATTCAGGCGAGCATAAGATCCAACAATCAATTGTAAATGTAAACAACTAATTCATAAAACATTAAAAACTAATTGACATGAAATTAAACTACAAAACAGTGAGAAATTAAACTATGAATCGTCGAGAATATAGCTATGAAATAACAAGAATCTAATTACAAATTGATGAGAAATTAAATATGAATCAAAAAGAAATTAAACTATGAAATTGACAGTAAATTTAAACTACAAAACAACTATAAAAACCTCCTTTCCGCACAAGGGCCCTCTACAAGAGAACGATTATGAAATACGCTTACACTAACCGCGCATCAAAGATCTGGAACTGGTCTTCTTTATTAGCAAAACAGAGTTTGAAAGTGTAACACTGCATTGTCACCAAAATTAAGCTTATTCCTGGTTTCAACAGACCGGTATTTATACAGGTTTTTGAATAAACTGTCTGAGACAATTCCACCTATGGATAGAAAAATAAAACTAAAATTAGAAGTCTATTTAGAAGCAAATTCTTCATGGCTCCCCCTCGATTTGCTATGTAAGAGCAAATCGAGAGTCTTTCATCCGCTGATCTCGTTCCTTGACTAATCTTTGACCACGAGCGTAGACATGATTCCTTCTTGAGTTAAAACAGGTAAGTGGGATACGATCCATGTGTGGACCATTTCAGAGATACCCATATGACTCGCTTCTTCATTTTCTTCTCAAAACCTGTCAAACAATAATGGTGGCTGCAGAAACAAAGGTTAGCTACAGAATTGCACGAATTATGTAGCTAATTACATAAATTCTTCTAAATAACAAGAAACGTTATAATATAAAGTAGAGATCATCGAAATGCCTTCTTAGATGTGGAATATGTCAATTATCGCTGATTGAGTTCATGAATTTGTGAAAAAGGAAAAATAAGTGATGGAAAAGGATGTCAAATTAGAAACGGTTTTGAGGTTCAACAAGGCCCTTGCTAGATTGGAAGAGATCCCCTGTTAAAAAGTCTTCCAGGGACTCGATGGTGTGGAGGGAAAATTTGGGGGCCATGAGATCATAGAGGAAGTCTTAGTCTGGTAGGTAGGGAATGGTCAACAGATTTGGATAGGATGGACCCATGGGTGGGGTGTAATGCGGGGTTTTTAGTCTCTGAAGGCTTAAGGTACCACTTATCCGAAAAGGTATCCTTTTCCTGAACCAAATTGAAAAAGAAGGAGACACTACCTTACGGAACCAAGGGTGGATGATAGGAGAAGAACTTCAGTTGGACCCCCAATGGCACGAGGCTTGGCATTAATTTACTAGGGAGTTGAATAGATCAAATGTTCGAATCAGATATAGGCCATATTATCTGTGATGGGTTCACTCCCCGTTGGGTAGATACTCCCCTAAATTTGGCTATGCCTATCTCATGTCCAAGAAAGGATGTGATATCCTAGATTGGTGAGCCAAACCTCTCTGGAAACTGAAGTGTCCAGCAAAAATCAGACTCTTCTTTTGGTGTATTCTGAAAAATAAAATACCCACCTGGGATAACATACAAAAAAATAAGAAGGAAGGTCCATGGAGATGTCCCCTATGCAAATCGGCGGAGGAAACTATACCTCACATGTTCATCCACTGCTCCTTTGGAAAATATGTGTGGGTAAATTTCAGGAATCAAACCGGCATATCACAAAATTGGAGAGGGGATTTCATAGCTGAAACATGGCAAACTAGTGTAACAATTGTCATGAGGAGAAAGACAAAGCGATCCCACTGATTATAGCCTGGGGACTCTGGTTAGCAAGGAACAGATTTACCTTTAGAGAACAGGAGATTTTGTATCCCTCGGTAACTTATGAATGTGCTGCTATATATGAATTATTGTCGGATTAGAGCTCAAAAACAATTGAAAGTTAGCTTATCCCGGAGCAGATAAGGGGTGACATTCTGTGGTCATACTTTGACGGAGCCTCTAGTTCATAAAACATATGTGGGGCAGGGTTAGTGATACATCTCAACTCCGATAGCAGATTGGAGGCCTCTATAGGGTTTGGTCATGGGACCAATATTTATGTAGAAATAAAAGATGTCCACAATATTTTATGCTGGTTTTTACACTTGGGATTTTCAATTCAGATTTTTGGAGATTCGCTGAACAACATCAAATGGTTCAACAAGGAGTCTACTTGTCAAAACTATTTACTAAGTCCTATTCTTAAGGATTTATGGCATTTGAAAGATCGTTTTACTTATATTTTTGTATGTCACATTTACAGGGAATGGATCATTGAGGCAGAAATCCTTTCTAAGGAGGGTTTACAGTAGACTCTAAGAAACTAGGAGGTTTGAGTAATAGGTTCAGAAGGTCCTGTGGAGACAGAGAACCCCCCTTTTGTTTAGAAATTTTATACAACTTCTGTAGATATCATGTTATGGCTATTTTAGTGTTGTTTATTTATGTTGTCAATGTTTATTTATTGAGTATTTTATAAAGCTTTTAACTTGAAATTACCAACACTTTATAGATTTTATTAAATACAATTTTATTATCAAATATGCAGACTGTATTTCTGTTTGGGCTATTTTTTCCTCATAAGATGAAGCCCGGGAATAGTTGTTGAGGTACACAAACCAACGTTTTTGGCTTTTTTTTGTATGAACTGGAAAACTAATCATGTGTTTTTCCTGGTTACTGGCAAGGTTGTTTTAAACAAATGGCTGATTCTCTAGAGGGAAATGCCCCAGTCGTGAAATGTTTCAATGCAAGTACAAAGTAAATTTTTGTTTTAATATAAAAATTTCGATTTTTTTCTCTGGAAAAAACACCATTTTACAGAAATCATCGGAATGTAGTGGAACCAATATCAAACTGTGTGGAACTAATCTTGATGCTTAAAATGGTGAGACATCCCAATGAGACCCCAATAAAATCCTCAAAACCCTTTGAGTCCACCAATAATTCATTCCCACTTTTGTGACCTAGCTAACATAATCTTTGGAAATCCCTGCTAATCTCATCATAAGGTAATCCAAAAGTTGGAGACATTACAAATTTTTCCTTAGTTTACTCTTAAATTTATCCTTCATTCCATATCATTTTTACACAATTGTTATAACTAAATGCGTTGTCGTTATTAGTTATTGCTTTGTGACATTTTGCTACACTAAAACCCTAGTTTATAATAGCTTTGGGTTTTTATCAATATGGTGTGTTTGGGTAACCTATTTGAGACTCCTTAGGCTATCCATAGCCTTTAGATTGATCCATAGGTCCTTTGAACCTGAATCTTGAACTTGCTCCTTCATCCACTATAAACCCTATTTTGTCATAGCCTTATTGTAATGCTCCCTCCTACACCCTTGTACCAGCTCGGGCTGCAAGAGGTCTTACTTAATGAACTAACTCGGCCTCCAAGGTCTATTATGAAGATGGGATCACAAAATTCCACTTTTTCCAATGTCACTAAAACTCAAAATTGATGCCACCAGCTCACATTAAGAGATTTCTGTCAATATAAATTTTATCTCAATTTGACTCACAAATTCAAAGTTATGGCCTACTAAATTTAGACCAATTACATAAGGCCACGTCAACATTGAGCAACCACATGACACCCATATGGCCCTTATTTGGCCCACGTGACACTGCCACATCATCACATGGGTCCATGACATAAAAATACTACAACATGGCATCCATGTTTATTCCATATAACACTACCACATCAATAGAATATGAATTCCACATCATTGTGGAACCCTACATGGAATTCACATTTCCATTGTTAGGACCCTGTGGAACTTACCACGTCAACTCCAGCATGGGCCCCATTGGGCCTCCTCCCTGTGTTTACAGGGGTTTCCTTGCTATATGTGATTTCATTCGAAGCCCATTCCATATGGGGTCCATAGGCCCATGTCACACCGGACTGGCACGACCCTCCTTCAACCCCTTTTCTACCTTTGTGAATAATAATACTAGGGGACAAGTGGTGAGCAGTGATAGGGGTTTTGTGCTAGAACCATGACTGGATCAACTCCCTTTCCTCCCATGTATTCATACAACATATCTGAACTTTCTAGTAGCGGGTGATAGTAAGGTTATGTGGCACCGATGCGGTCTCCATGTCACCCTAACAAGTCATCACAAAGGGTACTTCCAGGTCATGTCCATGTCATTTCAGTCGATCATTTTTCACCCAATGCTAAAAAAAAGTGAGGAGCAGTGAGTGATGGACAGTGGGTGGAGTTATAATGCTCCTAGTCCCGCTAAACCCCACCCTTAACCTTAGCATTGTCATTACATTGGTCTTTTCTTATTCATTGATTATACCAAATATGGCTAAGGGTCAATGGGTGGTGACCAGTACATCCTTGTTTATTTTGGGTGTGGTTATGCTAGCGCCCACTCAATGCCAACCCCCTGACATACAAACAAGTTACGATTTATCACCACTAGTTCTGATGGTCGTTGGGTGAGACGATTGAACAATGGATCTATGGAACAAGAAGGGAAACCTTCCCCATGCCAATTGTCTATGGATTCAGGTACAAGGCCCTAAAGCCCCATGAAAGCCCCAAGCTCTTGATCAACTTCCCAATAGAGCACAAATACATAGGGTTGCATAGTAACTACAAGAGGAAAATTATAGTCCAATTAGTTTATGCAGCTCAGATATGTGTTCTAATCTCAAGAGGTGTCAATGAGGCTAAGAACACAAGTGGATCATTTATCTCCAAGCCCATCTTATGTTATTAAGGGAAAATGTCTTTTTTTTTCACAAAGGAAAAATTCGTAATTTTATTTATGAGAAAAAAAAATTACATATTACATGAGCTGGTAATAGTCTAAAGACGTACAAATTTCCGTAGATAAAAATACAAAGGAAAAAACAATTAGGATTTTCTCCCTTTTTTCTTTTCAACCTTACGCCAAGCACCTTGTGTTGGCATGGTATCAATAAGGACAAGTTGATTTTCTTCCGCTTGTGCTCCATTGTCCTTATCAGAGTCTGATGTGTCTGAAGTATGTGTTCTTTTATATCCCCCACTGTCTGGTGCTCCAGGTACCATATCCTGCTGAATCTTTGTGGTGGTGTCGAGTGGATCTTGCATTTCCTGTTCTTGTGTGCCCAAGGAGGTATTTGTTTGTTGATTCTCATGTGGTGAGGGTTCCTCCTCTTCTTCCTATAGTTATGGCTCTTCAGAGGGAAATTGCCAGCCTTTAGAAGCTTTGCCTGATTTCTTCTTTTTTCTGTTATCCCTTTTTGCTGTCAGGCATGAGTTTTGTAAGTGTCCTGTGCTCTTGCATTTCCGGCATCTGAAGGCCTTGTTCTCATAATCTAAATGTTGTGTCCATCTTTGTTGTTTATTATTCAGCATAATGCACTCTAGGAGACCTTTGCTCAAGTCAACCTCCACACAGATTCGTGCAAAGGTGAAAATGCGTTCCTCCAGGCGTTGAGTATCTGTTTTAATGTATCTGCCAAGGGTGTTTCCAATGCAGCCAAGAACATTTTCATTCCAAAAATGTAGCGGGAGATTGTAGAGCCTAACCCAGACTGGCATTCTGGTCACCTCCATAGTGTTGGCATCAAAATTTGGGAACCATGGTGTGATGAAGAGTCCCTTGGAGCCCCAGAACCATGGTCCCTGGCTAAGAATGGAATCTCTGGCCTCATTAGATGAGAATTTGACAATGAAGAACCCCTTAGAACATAGGTGTATTTCACATTCCATGGTCCAGTTTGTAAAAATCCAATGGAACAGCTCCATTGGTTTGGGCCAGAAGCAGTTGAATCTGCCTATTATTTCTTGGGATTCGTAGGCATTTCTATGCACATCAATATCTAGACTGTCTATATTTATTTCAGGCACATTGTCCTGCAGTTCCACAATGTATGGCTTGGGAGAGATTTCTGCAGGGGCATCAGGTACAGTAGTTTTGTTTTTGTCCCCCTGTAAAACATTACTGAATGTACCTTTTGAGTTTACTGTTTTGGATGCACTTGCTCCCATGGGGGTTCCATGTGCTCTGTTTTGGCCCATCATTCCACCCCGTAGTCTAAGGTTGAGGAAAATAGAAGACCCATTAGCAATGGCATATTCTTCCAGAGTGCAGTGATCAGCTAAAGCTTTCCCCCCAAAAATCAATGACTGTAAATAAAATGGGTACCCCGCAACAGACTGGATTTCTTCCTTCAGATATAGAATCGAGTCTTTGTTTCGAATCCATATAATAATACTATTTCCTACGGGAGGCTTAATAAATATTTGATATGGATCCGAGCCTACCTCAAGGTCGAAATTGTGGATATGCTGGCTGCCCTTTGGCACATCGTTCATGGCGAGTGCGCAAACCTGTGTCCGATTTTCTTTAACAGTGATGTTAGTTTCAGCCGCTGGCTCTTCCTGAATCGCCTGCTTCTGTGGTGGCCAATCAGGTTCTGATATCCCTGCATATATAGTGATGGCTGGTATTCCAAGCACATCCCACCCTCGAGGACCAACACAAAGTGGTATAGACCATTGAGAAATAGCGCAGAAGGTGCGCAGGTGCTGAGCACGAAGGCCAATGGATATAGTAATCCCAGCGCATCCCACTAGAGTGTAAACCCGAGCGTCATTCCCACACCCTCCATATGGTAGCAAATATGGCAGATGGGTGTGTGGGGAAAAGCACAACACAGCCACCAGCGGGAGGAAACCACGCCCACCAGACCACCCAATGCGCGCACCAGCACGGAGATCTCGGACAGACAGTAATAAGGGTGCATCGTTCAAGTGTGAAATCAAGAGCGAGCGCACCATCCGCCAGTCAGGTCTGCAGGGGGCCCCAAATATCAACCCATCCATCACCAGGCCACGCAAAGGAAAAAATTGGTTCCCACGCCCCACAGAAACATCACTGCGAGGGATGGCAGAGGACCCCCAGAGCTCGAATCCATGGAAGCACCCCCTGTGCAGCGAGTTTCGGCCTGCGGCGGCAGCGTTGGTAGCAAGAAAACCTAGGTCGAAGGAAAAATCGCCCGCGCTCTCCATTCTTCAATCCAAGGGAAAATGTCTTAATTAGATGTATTAACCAATTTTTAATTATTTTCCTAAATCTAACTTGGGGAAATGGGTTAATTAATTAGTATTAATCGAGACAAGTCAATTTCTCTCTAGTGACTTCTAGAAAAGAAGTTTTGATTGAGTTAAGATGATCTTAGCCATCAATTGTGATTAGATCACAGTTGTTGATTACTCAACGAAATATTATAAGAAGAGGTTTATGGGGCTCTTGGAGACACAATTCGAGTGAGCAAGGGATATGTAGTGATAATGTGGGAGACACCAACAGTAGGGTTCCAATAGGAAATAATATAAAAGTTAAGAGAATAATTACCAGATTAACTAGAATAGAATTTTCAAAATTCCAACCACATACATCATAAGTCTATCATATAATCTCCCCGGATGCAGGTGAAAGCAGGAGTACGAATGAAAATCATCTCTCCCACGCCCATGACGACGAAGATATGCAGTGCAGGTCCTCACCCGATGTGGATCCTCAAACCAGTAACCATCCACACGAGATGAATGGGATAAGGCATGATGAAGATATGCTTGGATAGCGTCAACCCCTCCAGGGTACCTTTCTGCAACAATCATCCTAAATGATTACTAGGATTGATATGCCAATCAGCCATAACTCTTCACTCAAGCCTGCTCATGAAATCGGTTATGGCACACAGCTGCATGTGAGGCTCAATTATGACCTACCCCCTCGCATGTGTCACAGACCTTTTAAAAGGAAGGCCCCTTAGCACAAAGAGACACACAGTTAATTACTTTAGTCTTTCTCGTTGATTCTTTTCTTTCCCTCTTGTGCCACCAGCCCGTTGCACAACCCTCTTCCTAGAGTTGCGTTGTGCAGACTTCTTTGGGCTACGATTTATCCAGCCTGCACTTCTTATCCCACCTCCATCTATCCCTCCAATATCAATTTTCTGTGTGCACCCATTAGTCTGTGCTTTCCCTCTCATCATTCCCCTTGTCCACTTTATTTTCCCCTGCTTTGTTCCTCTCCCCCTGTTGCGCATATTTCCATCTCTGTCACTCCTCTGCTTCAGCAGGTCATGGCTCCTAGGTTGCGCCAAAGAACCCTCTGTGGAGGGCAAAGAGGGGCACTCCCTGGTCGTTACCACCGTGGGATGGAAAATCGTCTAGAGTCTTTTGAAGGCTCCTCCTTAGGAAATTATGCTAGACGGAGCCTTGATCCTGAGCAGGAGGAGGAGGCCCCCACGCAGGCTCCACAGAGAGGTAGATGTGGACCTTGGAAGTCTACCATTGTGCATCAGGCGCACCCCCCGCCTCGCAAGACTGACCTTTTGTCAGCTCAGGAGGATGAGGATGATGAATCAGATGTATGGATTATGGATTCTGAAGGCACTTGGACGCTCGTCTCTAATGCAGAAAATCTGGTGGCTCTCATCCTCTGCGTGCTGGTCCCCAAACCTACACGTCCACCCACTGATATAGAGGAAGCGGTTGCGCAGGCGTACACCTGCCCCATAGTGGAGGAAGAACCAGACAGTAATGATGAAACTGAAGACTAATTAAGGACTGGGAAGATGCTAAGTTCTTCCTTGGTTTTTTTCATGCATGCTATTACCATGGAATCTCAAGTTATACTTATGCTTCCGCACATTTTGTAATTTCTGGATACACCATCGTTGTTGCACATTTTGCAATTTCCTGTTTCAAGTATTTTCAGGGTTGGTTTCCTCCACGGAGGCAACCCCGAAACCGCGCAACTAAGGCTAGGATTGGTTAAGCGTAGCTTACCAACATAGCCTGTAGCATATGTATTGTTTCTCTTTTCGAATTAATATAGATTAGCCTAATTTACCCAAAAAAAAAAATTCTATCATATAATCTAATTCCTTCATTCATAGTCATTACTATAGAGCAATATAAAGATAGAGAGCATGAGTTATCACAATAGCTTTGGATTAATCCATTTCAACACAACCTAATAATTCATTCAATTCATAGCATGTTAGGAAATAGCATGAATATAACAATAATCTACACAATTCAACCATTCATTTCAACCATTGACGATTCTCGGCCATGGTAACTAAATGAAGATGCATAAAACCCACATATTGTCACTTGGTTCCTAAGTCATTTACTCATCCACATCATCTCAGATTCCTTTATTTTGTAAAAAATTGCTTTCGCTAATAATCACATATGATCATGAATTGTCAACACGTTTCGAACCAACCAGTGTGGTTCATCTTCAGGACAAGATGAGAAATCAAATCCATGAGATAGGTTTAAAAAGACGGAGAGAGGATCCAACTAGTTTTTAAGGTATAACAGCTAGTTTGACTGAGAGAGGGAAAATATAAATGAAAAAATTCATTAAAATATTTTATTGTTATATTATATTTAATTTAGTTTAATTAGTTAATAATTATAATGTATTTTGTTATTATATTATAATTTCTTAATTCAAATAATAAGGGAAGGTTCAAGAAGTTATTATTTATTATTATATTAATACAATTTTGAAAAAATAAGAAGAAGAAGAAGAAGGTCAAAGGGATTAATAATATTAATAATCTAGGAAATATATCTAATAAGGATCCTCTGATTAGATTATAATAAAATATTACATAATTTTATTATTATATCTTTTTTTTTGTAAATTTCGTAGAGCCTTTCTACTTTCTATTTGTTAAAAAGCAAGTTGCTATACATATTCTATTGTATGAGGTAGCCTCAACATGCTCGAAGGAAACCAGGTCTGTTGGCCACATCAGAGAGTTGAAAGCCAACCAAAACTGATATTGTTTTTTCCTTCTACTTACTGCTTTAACTACTTTACTGTGTCCATAAAAGTTGCAATTGAAGCAGAAACTATTACTCTTATCCGCCAAAAACATTTAAAAAAAAAAACTAAGGAAGATTATCCATCAGAAGAATCCACGGGAGCTGGGTCCTTTGCAATAGACCCCTGCATCTCCACTTGCTACATGATTTGGAGTTGATGCTTAATCCTCCTAATTCGAGCAGTTTCTTGAACCTGTGCCTTGGCCATCTCGCGAATGTCTTGTTTTATCTGTTGTAACTCAAAAAACACTGTTAGGTTTCCTTCCCTTTCTTGCATGCTCGACATTGCCTTTGCTAAAACACATTTTAATTTCCAGTATGTTTTAACTGATTGCTGAAATAGAGATACATGACCTCTTGTATTTCATGGGTCGGAAATAAAATCCATTTTAGCCTCATGTTGATTGAGGTCATCATCTTCATCATCACTTTATCTCTCCCAACCCTGAATAGTATTGTGAATATGAATTGGATTTCCTAAATCATAAAGATCAGCCATGTTTTCCAGAATTTGCTTATTACTCTTCCTGAATTGCTTGCTTGGTCCCGCACTATGTATGGTTTGTTGTTTTTTGCCTCTGCCTGTGGCTTTTCTTTTACCTGCTTGACCTTTAACCATTATGGCCTGGCAGAGAAGATCCCTTGTAAAACTGTATAGTAACCCTGTATAGACCAGAGAACGGTCAGTAACAGGAAACCGATAGACCGTGGTGGTTGCCGCAGGATTCACAAATGTTTGAGGAAACATAGTTTGCATGTCAGAATCCAAATTACCCAAAGGAACTTGCTTTCTCGTCCCATTACCAACAATCACCCACAGATGAGTTAGCGAAAACAAAGATTGAAAGTAAATACGACTCTACCAGCGAAATTGCTTTCTCATCCAATTACAAATAGTGACCCATTTACAAACAGTGACCCATTGATAATTTGACAAAACCAAAGATTGTAGTAAAACACGAATATGCAAACAAACTTTCTTTCGCAGACCATTACATACAGTTACCCACAAGTAATGTAATGGAAACAAAGGTTGAGGGAAAACACAAATCTGCAGACAGTTAGACCTACCATGACCCTTCCAAGCAGTCCAAATATACTGACAGTGCATATAGGCCTGATCGTGAAACAAAGAATTATCTCCCTTGTAATTTTGCAATACTTGAAATGTCGTTACCTGACCTTTCATTACAGTGAAAGACAAATACCAAAATGTACAGACATGCAACTTATCGCCTAAGTCAAAGTGTAGAGTAAACCAAAGCGTTTTAGAATTGCAGAGAGTATGACAAACCAAGACGGGAGGGCTTCGGAAACAAGGTTCTATATCCTTTCCTACAACCTCTACCATTGCTTGAAAACCAAACGAACAGAAAACTACAGAAGATGGACAATTCCTTCCTTTGAAAACACATAACATTGCATAGACTCCTTTAGAACCATCTTCTTCTATTGCCAGAATGAGAGTAGGAAATTTGAATTGGGAGGTAAGAGTCATGAAAACCATTACATACCAATAAGCCCTCCAACAGCATTGCAGAGATCCTTCCACCTGCAATCCTTCTGCCTTGATGTCAAGTTGATCTCGCTGAGCTCCTGTGTGGGTTACAATGAAATTGCAGTAATGGAAACTTACCTTATTCCTTTTCCCTCCCCGCTTCCGGCGTAATTTCCCATTATCGCCTAACAGAATTTTATGGCTTCGGACGGCAATCTTCATTAGCATTAATGCCAATTGTGGCAAGGACCTCCACCGCTTCACATTTACCATTACGCATGATGGACCGTCAGATATCCACCTCCGCGTGGCACTAACCGACTCCCACCACTCAAATTCAATAAATATAATATGTTTTAGGAATTTGGCTTCTGTGATTCATAAAATGTGTATAAAATCTTTTTGTGAAATTTGCTTTGATGTGATTTTCACCGAAAGATTTTATACATATAATATGTTTTATTATTATTTATTTATTTATTATTATTATTATTTTATTTATTTAAATAAGTATTCTTTAAAATGGTAATAAAAAATTTCTTTATTATTTTATTTCTTTGATATTAATTATTTTATTTTACAATTTTATTATTTAAGGTTGAAGGAGGGTTTTAAAAAATGTATTAATAAGAATAATAATAATAAAATAATTTAAGAGATCAAAAAATGGGGGTAAAAATACAAAGGAAATCATAAAAAATGATCAAAAAAGAGAAAAGAGGGGAGGGGCGCTAAAGCTAAACAACGACTAAGGATCCCCTTAAATTATTTTATTATTATTATTCTTCTTGTTACATTTTTTAAAACGCTCCTTCAAACTTAAATAATAAAATAATAAAATAAAACAATTATTATTAAAGTAATAAAATAATAAAGAAATTCGTTATTACCAATTTAACGAATACTTATTTAAATAAAATAAAATAAAAAATAATAATAGTAATAAATAAATAAATAAATAATAAAACATATTATATTTATTGAATTTGATATAATAATAAATTATTTAATGATGATGATAATGATCCTTATTAGATATATTTCCTAGATTATTAATATTCTTAATCCCTTTGGTGGTCTTCTTCTTCTTTTTATTTATTTATCAAAATTGTATTAATATAATAATAAATAATAACTTCTTGAACCCTCCCTTATTATTTTAATTAAGAAATTATAATATAATAACAAAATACATTATAATTATTAACTAATTAAACTAAATTAAATATAATACAACAATAAATTATTTTAATAAATTATTTCATTTTTATATTTTCCCTCTCTCAATCAAACTAGTTGTTATACCTTAACGGCTAGTTGGATCCTCTCTCCATCTTTTTAAACCTGTCTCCTGGATTTGATTTCTCATCTTGTCCTGAAGATGAACCACAATGGTTGGTTTGAAACGTGTCGAAAATTCATGATCATATGTGATTGTTACCGAAAGCAGTTTTTTACAAATTATGGATCACAGAAGCCATATTCCAAAAATTCATTTATTTTATAAATTTCCAAATAGTTATAGATCACGTTCATGACAGGGGACTTCATTACGCAAGCACTCAGTATCCCACAAACATATAAGCTAGTTTATAAATCCTGCATGTAACAACGAGTCCCACGCAGTCATTCATTGAAATTATAACACATATAAATAGCTTGCAATCTTGAGTGGACAATAAAACTTAACAATACAAAACATTCCATATAATTATAGACATATAAAGTAGTTATCAGTCGTGATAATACAATGATTTCAGGTATTCCTTCACGAGGCATATAAATCCCTACATTAGCCGATATCATAATAAAAATTGGCATAACTCATAATCAAATTTGCTTAAACCATTATACTTTCTGAGTATATTATGATGGTTGGAAAATAAAGGAGGGACTTCAACTCTCCACCTAACATTAGGCCAACTACACTACAATATTTCTTGCACATGACCACACCCGAGCCATATTCAGAGTCTGAGGAGTTAATTTCTCAAGGAAGATTAATACTAATAACAAGCCAGAGAGGGAGTGTGTTTTCCATATGGTTTATCAATTTCCTCATGTAGTAAGCACCATGATGACTCTGTTATCACTCAGATTGAACCTCAAGGTTGAGAGAGGCAATCCTGAGGTAACCTCAAACCAAAATTTAGACTTGGTATCTAGCCCTACCAAGTCAGAGAGGGATATCTTGATAGAATCACAGCCAAGACGACTAGATGAAAAATATTTTAGGCTAGCTAAGGAGTACAAGGGGTTTTGATTTTGATTTTAGGGTTTGCAGGATCAAGAGGAGTCAAACAACAAGGGCAAGGAGATTAGGTCAAAATCTGCAGGGGTTTCAAGGGGCAAGGTAGGTAGAAGGTTTTAGACATTAAAAGATGATTGTTTGACGTGAAGAGACTAGTGAGGAGCTAGGGAAAGCATGTGAAATGTATTTTCCCTAAACTGAAGAGAATGAACACATTAAACTAAATTTCCCAAAACAGAGCATAAATACATATGGATTTTGCCTTTCAAACTTGAAATCTAGTATATTATAGGCACGAAATGGTTTATGAATTAACAATACATTCAAACAAATTGATAACAGAGAGGAAATTGTGTCTAAAACTCATACCACATGGATCCCAAGAAAATAGCTGCAAATTTCTATTAATGTCCAAGCCAAACGATATACAAAGATGTCCCTTGATATGCCAAAGCTCCAAGTGAATCCAACAATTACAATGACTGAAAGAATACATCAAAAAGGCCTCAAAACCACTCTCCCTAGCCTCAAGGAGTCGAATCCATCAGAGGAGGAGTTGTTTAACCTACTCCCAAACAAGATTCTGAAGACTAGGAAAACTTAACAATTTGCCTCTAAAAGAGAGGAAATTGATTCATTTGACCTCCTATAAGACTTATCTAATGCATCTACCCTAGATAAAAGTGAAAACATGATATTTACATCCATCTTGACCATTTACATCAGTAATTTTCCCATTTTCCCAATCAAAAAGTCAAAAAGTCAAAAATGCTGAAAATAGTGAAAATTGCCAATTCCTTGGTAAACGCGTAGCGCCATGACAGAAAAATGGCATGTCTTGTAGCCAACATTTGGAGGCCTTCCCCTTGTCCAAATCAGCTCCATGATAGCTCATAGGAAATCCCTCTGAGTATAGTTTCCAAATATGCCTCCAGTGTCCAAAATGGTGTCCATTTGCCCTGCCAAAAACCTATTCTCCCAAGACTGGTAAACGCACAGCACCAAGGTCAAAAAGAGGGCAGAAACATTATTTTTTGTTGGTTTTTTGCCTCTTTGAGGGACCAGTGCTGCTCCAAATCTCCTGAAACTTGTTGAGGTTGATTTACTCATCATTATTAACATGAGGATACTGACCATTTTCCATTTGTATGTCCCAAAAAAGAGCACAGTACTAGTGGCGTTGCGTGTTTAGCCAATTTTCTGTGTGCTAAACTGTTAAAAATCAAAATTTTCACAAGGTGCGCCAAAATTGGAATTTGCTTTCTGATCAAGGGTTGGAGGCCTGGAGGGATACCTCAAAAAGAATTTTCAACTTCTCCTTCTCTTTTGACTCAGTCAAAGCCCGAATCTTTGCATGGGCTCGTTTGAGCTTGGCCCTTACAATCTTGTTTCTCATGGCATAGTGTTTTGCCATCTTCCTTTGAATGTCAATGTATTTCTTTACCTTCTCTAGCAGGCCCTCTAGATGCAAATTGGACCTCTCAAGCCAAGACTCTATGTCTCTACTAATCTCTATGGCAAGCAACTCACTTGGAGTGAGCTACTATGGCAATTCAGCCTCTTTCTACCTTTCCCGAGCTAAAGCCTTCTTTAGCCCAATTGTCCTCGGTCTCTATCTTGGAAGCTGATCTTCCTCATCATCACTATCATCACATCTGCCCAAGGTCTCCTCCAGCAAGGCCTTGGCCTTTCCTACCTCTCTCTGAGCTCTGATTTTCTTGACTTCACTAATATTTTTCTTAGTCTTCAGCTGCTGATTTTCTAGCTCAAGAAAGTCAATCACGTACTGTGCTCTATCAAGATTTTCTTGAAGCTCACTAATCTTGGCCTCCTTGCCTCTGATCACTGCACTAGTGACTCTATCCTCATCCTCCTCATCACTCTCAATCAACTGAAACTCTTGCTCAACAATGACAGGCCCTGTAGCCTTTTCCTTGCCCTTTTCCACCTATTTTTTTGATGAAGAAGGCATGGCCCCTTTCACACCATGTGAATCAAGCACATGCATGTGGCCTCTCTGATAGGTCTTAGGGAATGGCTTAATATCATTCATTTTAGTGGAAGCTGCTTCAATGTCCCTTTCACTGCTTGATGCTCCAGTATCATGATGTGATGGTGAAGGTTTATAGAAAGGTGATGAGGTAGGATCAACATGAGGTGAATGGATCTGAATGGGTGGTGATGTATGAACAGCGGGATGTGATGGATAATTAGGTATGGGATGATGAGACGAAGAAGGGATATCCTGCTCATGATGGCTAGGTGGGGTAGTGAAAACCTCATTTGCAATGAATGCATCCCATCAAATGTTTTTCTGTTGAAGTTGATGCATGACCACCATTTTGATAAGTGAATGATGAAATAGACTCTGCATTTGATGATTGTGATCCCTCTTTTGCACAATGTAAGCCATCTTGTCAATGCCGTGGAAAATATAGTAAGGTAAGCATAGCATTCTAACTCTAGTGAAATGCATGATGAGACGGATATGGTATGAGTAGAGTCGCATAAACCTCCCCTCACAAGTGAAATACTTCATTATTATTTTCATCATAAGGGCATACTCGTCCAGGAGATGAAAGAAAGGGAAAATTGATTTCTTGTCATCCTTGTACCTAGGTTTGAGGTACGGTTCATAATAGCTTATATCCAAGTTTGCTTGTTTAAACCACCTCTCTCCCACACTAGGGATCCCTGTAGCAGCTGCAATAGCATTGGTGGACATATCAAAAGTGACCCCAATAAGAGTGACATGTTTGTCATTTAAATTAGTGATAAACAGTCTTGTTAACTCCGGGTGATTTTGGATTTGTTGCACTCTCTCACAAAACTCAAAACATCCCACATGCTTGAAACAAGAGACAATGATACGAGAGGCCATGAGTTCCCTTGTGGTTATGGGTTCAAACCGATTAATTTTCCCTCCTTTGTGATCATTTCTTCTTGGCCTTTGTGCCTCAACACCATTATCTTCTTCCTCAGACATTTTAAACTCTGATTTATGAAACCTTAGGGTACAAATGGGATGAGATGAAAGGGAAGGGAATGAGATGGAAGCTTGAACAAATGAAGGGAATGGGTGTCAATGTAACAACTAGGTCAATGAAAACCCTAGGTCAATAACATTTACCGTGTCTATGACTGAAATTCTGCTTAGGAGGATAAACAAGGTGCATAGACAATGATTATAAACTGAAATTAGGGTTTCATTTAGGATTTTACTTCAATGCATTCAAGGGCTATCAAATATCATAGAAGCAAAGTTATGATATGCACTTACTAATTTAGGGCTTCTTATAGGGTTATAGGAGAAGTTTGAAGTGGTTTTGAAATTGTTTGAATGGCACAAACCCTTAGCAATCTTCACTGTGCAAGCGCGCAACGCCACTGGCTGAGGGTGTGGCGCCTATCCAAATGCATAGTGCCTTGGTCTGAGCGCACAGCGCCAACCCAATTTACACTGGGATCTCCTTGCAAGGGCGTAGCGCCACTGGGCAGGCGCCACCGGTGCAAACGCGCGGCGCCAACCCTCTGAAAGCGCAACGCCGAGAAATTTGGCCCAATTTCTCTCAAAAAGCTCAAAAACTCTTCTTTGCTAAATACTCCTGATACTTTGAAAGGCAACAATGGCTTATTTGAAATTTTTGATAGACTTTATAGGCAAGTGGATTTTGATTTAACTTTGAGATACCCACTTTTCTAATGTTTGAAGTCTTTTTTCCTTTATCACTGATACTCTTTGACTCTTTTTGTATTGCAGGCTTGATCAACTTGGAGCTGGCTTTTTCTTTTGCTCACTGAGGCTTGACATAATTACTTTGATAGCTTTGGCATTTTATTAATTACATATAATAACATGAAATTACATTTATAAAAAATTAAAAATTACATAGGTGACTTTTCTATCAAAATGGCATTTTGATAAAAATGTCTTCAAACTGAAAATACAACATTTAAAGTATAACGAAACCATCATAATGGTCTTGCTCAATCCCTCTCATATATGTGCTGACCTCATCTAAATGACGAAATGACTTTGAAAAATGCAAAACCCTAATGACCTAATGGTAGTGTTTTTTGACCTGACCTTGAATGAGGTTTTGACTTAAAAGACTTTCAAGTGGAAAAAGCATTTCCATAAGTGTTATTATGCTCAAAGGGACATAGGAATGATTCAGAAATATGAATCTTGGAGGGAAGATGGAGTTTATTGACAAGGACAACCACCAGCAGAATAATTTTAATTCATGACCTAATGGAATGATGAAAAATTTATTCAAGATGGGACACCTAAGATGCACATGAAAATGTGTTTTGATCGCTGGTGGAAGTATGAAAATATTGACACTAACAGACACATCTACCTCTCTACAATAGATCATGATGATTCATCCAAGGCTCAATGGAGTTATACTCAGTCTAGGAGAATGATATCCCTCTAAGGGTGGTTTATCAAATATATTTTCAATGCAAACATTATAGGAGTCCAGAGCCCATTATACATGTGGTGTATCAACTTAATTGGAAAGCACTTAAGTGGTTTATCAGCCTCCAAGGAAAGCACTTAGTGGTTTATCAACACATTTCATCAACCACCTGAGTGTCTCAGCCTACCAAGTAGTTTATCAACCTTCTAACAAGCACCCCAAAGGTTTATCAACCCATTCAACAAGCTCTAAGTGGTTTATCAACTCTCTAGCAAGAACTTAGAGGTTTATCAGCTTACTCAACAAGCATTGAGTGAGTCAATTTCTCCACCGAGCCTTCACTAGCCAACCAATCACATACACAAAATTATGGGTCAAAAAAAAGTCATAGGGTAAGTCTATTTGGTTACAAAGTAGATGTTCTTCTTCTTCAATGCTTCACTCCCCTGCCTTGTGCTCTTGTTGTCTTCTATTCTCTTCTAGTTTTTGCTTCCTTATCACTCCTATGTTCTAAGCTCTCCTTTTTCTCTACCTCCTATCTACCCTTTTGATTTTTTATTTTCCCAACATGTCTCATGAGAGGGGAAGCTTCATGGGCCTCTGAAGCGAACAAAGTTCCTTCTCAAGTTAAATATTCCAGAAGACTTGAAATATCCGAATATCCATGAGGATACAAATATTATATTAAATAGTGTGTGATGAATGACATTTTAATTGAATGTTACAAATGAGGATTGCTTATATATCTAGGCAGGTGACTCTTCACGAAAGGTCATGTCTCATCAGGCATGCCCTTTCAACCTAATTACTAATTAACTAATTAACACTACAAGGAAAAGACCCTCTAGTGGATGTTTTTGAGGAACCACAAAGAAAAATACCCCATACATCTGTTTCTAGTGGAGGTTACTAGAGGAGGTTGGCGGGCAGAGCTTTTTGCGGATGTTTTCCTATCGGTGCTCTTATCATTAAAACTCGCCCCGGTGCTCTCAAAAAAATAAAGCACCAGTGCGGCCAAAATCTTTGGCACACCGGACACCGTGCATTCCGTACACACACGCCCGGTGTGTCATAATATAATAAAGCACCGATGCCTCACAACTCATCTGCGTCGATGCATTATAAAACACAACGCCAACACCGAAACCACCCGGTGCGGTAGACAGAAACCGCACCGGTGCCTCATAAAAAACACGCCAAAACACAAATCGGCCGATGCGTTTGCAGCAAACAGTACCGGTGCGCCTATAAACAACGTGCATCGGTAAAGGGTTAAATTAAACAACAAAAAACCCGAATTTTTCAGTTTTCCAGTGATCCTGAGCTATCAAGACTCTTCCATGCCTGTGCATCATAAAACACCGCGCCAAAACAGAAATGAACCGATGCATTCTTCTTTAAGAGCATCGGTGTGCCATAAACAGCACGCACTGGAATAACGTTATTAAAAAAATAAATAAATAAATAAATAAAATTAAGGCCAAAAAACCGGTGCTTTACCATTACGCCGCCTCGGTGCATCATCAAATTTTCGCGCCGAAACTGAAACATCCTGGTGCACGGTTAGGGAAACGCCCCAGCGCGTTATAAACAACGCACCAAAATTGATACCGCCCGGTGCGGTTTTATTTAACTGCACCGGTGCGCTTATAAAACCCCGCGCACCGAAACAGGGTTAATTAAAAAAAAAATTACGGCCAAAAAACTTCATTATTCACTTTCCTCAGTGCTCTAGAGCTCTCAAGCCCCGGTGCTATTTCCTTATTTCTGAGCCGCCCTGACATCAGTGCTCTCATTGCACCCATTGCATGCACTGCTGCTTTGCATTGGCCACTAATCTCCAACTTGCATTTTGAAAAATAGTGGGAAAATTTTATTTTCCAAATTTTATAGCCAATATGCCTCCTTGACAGCGAAATGTACAGGTATTTTTCTAGTTTTTCTATAATTAAGCCTTTTAGCGGATTAGAAATTGAAATAAACTTAAAAATAACCATTAAAATAGAAAAAAGAAGAAAATTTGTCGCGCGGTGCGTTCGAGCTGTTCGGCTCACACCGGATAGCGGTGCTACCTCTAAAATTTACAGGCAGCACCGCTATCGGTGCTAACGGTAATCGCACTGTTTTTGGGGTGGTATCGGAAGACACCCCGAATAATTTTAAACTAAAAATAAAAAATAAAAAAGGCGGTGCGCTCATTTATCCAAGCACACCGTTGACCCCGGCAATCACAGTGCGGTGCGTTGACTTCATTTTCCGCCCCGCTTTATGTCAGCGCACCGCATTTTTCATTCCGAGAGGGTCAATGGTGCGGTCGGGTAAAAGACCGCACCGTCAACTATGTCATTGTCATGAAGTCGGTGCGCTGACACGACTATACACGTCGGGGCGTATATTTTAGTCAACGCACCGGTATTCTGAATTATATATAGTCCACGGTGCTTGAGAAATAGACATCTGCACCGAATCCGATGTGGTCTGTTTCATTAGGGGCCCTGGGGAAGGTGCACTAAAATATTAGGACGCACCGGCACCGGTGCGTGACTGTTTTTATGGAGCACCGAATTGTATGTTTGTTTTTTTTTCAAAAAAAAATATATATGTATATTTATAAATACATTTCTGTTTGAATAAAAAAAATTATTTAATATGGCAATGATTCAGAGAGAACAGGAGAAACAGCAGCAACAACAAGCAGAACAATATGACATGATTCGCCAATGGGAGGCGAGAGAGAGGGAGAGAGATGGATGCCCTCGCCCTATTACTGCAGATACTCGGGAGATCCTTATGGAGGTAGGCCTCCTCAAGTTCTATGAGGTGGCTATTTCCGGCTTAAAGGCCCATAGTGTGCTTTTGAGACATCTTATCGACAGGTGGAATGCCCACCGACAGGATTTTCAAGTTGGTCCTGACCAGTGGTACACACCCACTGAGGATGACAATTATTTTATTACAGGACTATCGAGGAGAGGGGTGGATTTTCCCTCATTCCCAGACGTGCCAGCTGGTTGTGTAGCAAGGATTCAGTTAGTTTACTCCCAGAGATACATTGGAGCACATGTACTGTCTCCTTCAGAGTTTCAGGTACCTGGAGGTCAGTTACGTATAGGTGCTTTTGGTAGACAGGACGTGCAGTGCCTCTCTATTATCGCTTCAATCATTTCACGCAACACTAGTGACGGGCAACACATTAGTTTCTCACTTTTATATTACGTTGATTCTTTAGTACAACAGCCATGACTTGTCAGGTGGTCTGCCATTTTTTTGCAACAGTTTTGTACGGCCTTAGATAGATGTCGTGCTCATGCACAAGGGAGGGTCAACTTCCCTTTTTCTTCAGAGCTGTTTTGTTTATTTTTTGAGAGGTTTCTAGAGATGCAACCTAGTTTTGTTCGACAGCCTCGTAGGTCGATGTTCGAGGCCCGGATGCGCATGTGGGGGCAGATGATGCCCAAGATGGGAGACACTATGTTTCCAGCGAGGATATCACATGATTCGTTGGACTTACTAGCCAGCGTTGGCGGGCTGCATCCCTTTATTATGGTCCCATGTCCTTATGCTGGACTAGATTGGCGAGGGTGTCCCAACATCCTCTTCACTCCTGATGAGCTGCCAGATGATAGAGGTAATATTACTGTTTTATTTATATTTATTCTAACATGTTCTTTAACTTGTTTTTATTAAATTGTGTAATGAAATTGTCTAATTATTGTTGTGTACTTGTATATATTTTGCAGACATTGGCTCTTTTGATGGCGATGAGATGCCGGATCCACCACATGATCCAGGTGTCGATCCTGATGATTATGATCAGGAGATGGCTGATGCGCCACCGGAGGATGAGGCCGGTGGCGCAGCAGAGACGTGATGATCCTCATGCGCCTCATGGTGCACCGGTACCGCCTTTTTCTAAGTGTGGTCGACCTGAGACCAGATACCGAATGGAGTTGGGCAACCAACTCTATGGATTGATTTCAGATGCGGGCGTCAGACCCGCTCATTACAGAGAGATACAAGGCGATGATAGATTGTTACGGATGTGGAGAGGCATGCCGCGTGACATGTACGACCTGATGCGGCATGTCGTAGGAGCTACGACAGCTGTTACGCGATTGAGGAGGATTGTCCATAGCTATAGGCGTAGTCGAGCTACGACACGTGATGGACAGTCTGCCAGCAGCGACTCAGATGCATCTCGTGATCGTTCACCTCGCGGCGTGCCTGATGAGCAGCATGAGGCTCCACTGGCAGCATCTGACACTAGTCATCATGGAGATGAGGCTGGACCATTGGCCACATCCAGTCAGCAGCCTGCAGCATCCATCATGAGTACTAGTCATGATCATCATGAGCAGGCTGGACCATCGACCGTCGAGGCTGCAGTCCTATTGACTAAGCAGACCACCTCCACTACTACTGCGCCTCATATTGATCATGTTGTACTACCACCAGCGGATACATCCATCAGTACTAGTGATCATCATGATCATGAGCAGGCTAGTCGACCATCGACTGTCGAGGCTGCACCCAGCTTTACTGAGTACGCCACATCCACTTCTATTAGTGTTATTGATCATGTTGTTATACTACCACCAGCGTCTGATCCATGACATGATTTATATTACAGTTGTATATTTTTAACATTATTCAGTTATATATATATATATGGTCCATGTATTTTATGTCCTTGTTGCAGTTGTACTTAATTTTCATGTTGATGATCATCATGATGTGGCGCATATTGTTAGTCATGTTAGATATGTTCATTTAATGTTTAGCTTGCAGATAAATGTGTATATGTGATAGGCGCATGAGTTATTTGACATTATATTGAGATGTATATTTGATGTTTGTGTTGTGATGATGTTAATATATAATGTTAATTTGATGTTAATTGAATGTGTTTATTAGTTAATTGAATATTAATTGAATGTGTACGATGGTTATCATGATCGTGATGATGTTTATTAATTAATTTAATATTATTAAATGACCATGATATTTATTAAATATTATGTCGTGAATGTAATTGTAATTTAAATTTTAATTCTATGTGAAATTGTAAAATTGTATTTGTATTTGTACTAATTGTAATTTTAAGTGTAATTGTATGTAAAATATTTATTAATGTAACATTTTAATTGTAATTGTAATATTTAATTTATCCTGAAATGATTGTAATTGTATATATGAAAAATTGTAAAATTCTAATTCTAATTCTAATTGTATGTAAACTTCATAAATTGTAATTGTATTTGTAATTGTAATTTTAATTGAATTGTATGTAAAATATTTGTAAAATGTAAATGTAATTGTATTTGTAACTGTAATTTTAATTGAATTGTCTGTAAAATATTTGTAAAATTGTAATTGTAATTGTAAATGTAATTATATGTAAAATGGTAAATGTAATTGTATGTAAAATTAAAATTCTAATTCTAATTCTCGTAATTCATGTATGTGAAATTAATGTAAAATTGTAATTTTAATTTTAATTAATGTAATTGTATGTAAAATTTTAATTTGTAAAATTTTAATTCTATTAATATGAAAATTTTAATTGTATTAATGTGAAATGATTTTATTAAAATATTTAAATTTTTAATTTTGCAAATAATTGTAAAATAACAAATCTAGAATAATATGAATTTTTGTAACATAAAGTTTAAAAAATAATGAAAATAAATTCATGTACTTTATAATTATCATTATTTTTTATGATCTTACATACAACAACAACAACAACAAAAACTTTAGAAAGTCCGGTGCGCTTATCATCCTAACAGGCCCCGGTGCGCTTATCATCCTAACAGGCCCCGGTGCGTAGTATTAATAAAACACACTAGTGCGTCACATTTACGTGCACCGGAAACGAATAAATGCAAATAATAAAAAAACGCAACTCTATTTTGTTTAAGTTAAAAAAAAAGCGGCAATTTGAAAAATGGGTGACAAAATATTTTCGAAAATCTAATTTGATAAAATAATTCTTTAAATACTAAAGACTTTTCATTATTTCACTATTTTTGCTAAAAAATTTCAGTTAGATTTTTGCAGGAGACAGACTTGGAGCAAGAGAGCACAAGGGCACTGTGGATGGAAAAATACGTTCCAACAGAAGTATTCAGACAATCAGAAACCAAAACTTTGGTGATTCAAGTCCTTTATCATAGAATTTTAAACCATTTCGTGATTAAATTTAATTCGTTTTTTTACTTTTTTTTGCAGTTTTTTATTTTTTCCTGAAGTTTTATCCACTTTTACCCTGAACCCTTTATTTGTTTGTTTTTGCCATTTCTTCTCCCTGTTTCTGTGATTTCAGAATTAGGGTTTTTCATTTTAGATTGATGTCCAACCCACGGGACAACTTGCATAGTCGGATCCCAATCCATTCGACAATTGCATGAATTTTTGAAAAAATGGATTTTCTTTATCGGTGCGCCCTGCGTACGCCACCGCACCGGTGCTATGTATTATTACAGCGCACCGCGCAAGTTCTGTGTCATAAAAAATTGAAAAAAAAAAAATATGTGCGCCAAATCTGAAATAGGACATTGGTGCTCTCTTTAACTACGAAAGCATCGTACGATGCATTACACCGTTTTTGCGGTGCATTTATAATACCCCACGCATCGTTAGGTCTATTACACTGTTTTTGCGGTGCATTTATAATACTAAACGTACCGTACAACGTATTATACTGTTTTGCGGTGCGTTGTTAATATATCCACACACCGGCGGCAGTGCGGATTTCATGAAAGGTGCATCGGTGTCTCGAGATTTATTTTCTAACTGAAAAGTTGAGAATTTATTTATAAATATATTAATGAATGATATGCTACAGGTTTCAGATTGATAAAGAAATGACTGACAAGATATCAAGTAACAAAAATACTGTTAACACATCAAGAAAAAAAAAAAAAGCGAGTTCTTTGTAAATTCTTTATAAAAAATATTATTTTTGAACTATATGTAACTTTAACTAATGTGTATTGTTTACTGTGTATCATGCAGAGCCACAAAATGACGAAGCTCGATATGATTATTTTTTATCTACGACCAGAAGAGAGTAAATGTTTTTGGAAAAATTGCAAAAAGATGAATCAGGTGAATGAAACAATACTATCGATCCAATATGAGTTTCTATTTTTAATTATCATTAATAATATACTTAAAATTATTAGATAACATGTGTCAAACACTCTACTAATTCACATATGTTTAATGTTCTACAGGGACCAACAACTCAGAAAAGGAATGTTGTTCTAAGAAAGGAAAAAAAATAGAACATGCAAATGAAAATGAATTGCTCCTTGGCTCATCTGGAGTGGTGCTGGAAGTTAACGAAAGGGGGAAAAATTTTTACAAAAGTTTGAGGGATCTAGTGGAACGAATACAACAACGTGCTTCAAATGTAATATGTAATCATTGAATTTTTCGATCATTAGGTACAATAAATAAACAATTTAGCATTAAATATTAATTTTCAAGATTTTTTTTGCAGAAAAGAAAAGAAAATGGAACCCATTCAGCACATAAAACAAGACTACAATGAAGAAAATGGTTGATCTACAAGTTTGTGAGTAATTGTTACTTCCTTATAACAACTTAACTGGATTTCATTTTTGTATTTTTTAAGTTGTTTTACAAAAATCATCATTGAATGTCTTCAAACAGGTGCTAACATACAAAGAAGAATTATCGGACGAATTGATTTAAATTGGGTTGAATATGGGTTGTGAGTATATGTTGGCATATCATAATTTAATTGTGGAATCTGTAAGCATCTATCGATCTTGTTTTAATTAGCTTCGTCTATAATTAATAGTACAAAAACATCTTTTATATTAAATATATGATTTGTTATGGGGTATAAAACTTGCAGGAAACAAAGTATGGAACTGCGCCAACAGATGAAATTTTGAAAGATGTAATGGTACATGGTTTTGAAAGAACGTGTATAGTTTATGAGTCAATTGTTGCTATGGTACGTCATTTTTCTTTTCGATTTACATTGATGTATATTATGTAATATTGGAATTTTCATTATTCTCACCAATGTATATACACTCATTTCAGTTTATTTGTATGTTTGTAGATGGAAAATGAAGAAGAAGAAAACAATAAACGTCGTGAACACAACATTCCTGAAAATAACCCAAGTCATGGAAGTAACTCTGGCAGTGACAGCAGTTGAAGCGAAGAATGATGATCACTATGTAATTTGGATATCAAAAAAATGCAAGGCATTTTATTTTTTGAAATATGTCTGTAAAATCAGACATTTTGTTTAATGTAATGGACATAGTGTCCCAATTGAAAGACAAAGGGATACGAATAATTGTCCCATTTTGTATGATAAAGATTGTCATATATATATATATATATATATATATATATATATATATATATATATATATATATATATATATATATATATATATATATATATATATTTGTTTTAATTTATTCTATTGTGTTCTCCATTGTCGCTATTGCGTTCTCAATTGCCGTTCTCAAATGCACTAATAAAAATTTAATTCATATGAATATTGTTATAAGAGTATATATATGTGTCGACTTTTGATGAATAATGAATTTTAAAAAACCACAATAATTCTGATATAATATAACAAATTAATCCAAACAGCACATTCAAATGCATTAATAAAAATTTAATTAATATGAATATTGTTATAAGATGTGTCGACTTTTGATGAATAATGAATTTAAAACAATCATAATAATTGGACTGTCAGAGGTGGATGTTTCTAAAAAAAACAAAATGAAACCCGGTGCGTTTATGTGTCTATACGCACCAGTGCGTTTATGATTCTATGGGCACCGCACTAATACCGATTCCAGTTATAAATATCGGTGCGTTTGTGTGATACTGCACACTGGGGCATTTATGTATCTATAAGCACCGGTGCATTTGTAGATGTCATGTGCACTGCACGAATACCGATACCAATTATAAATCTCGGTTCCTTTCTGTGATACAGAGCACTGGTGCCTCATAAAGATACACACACTGGTGCGCTTATACGACCTATGGGCACCGCTCAAATTCCAAGACCAATTAGAACGGCCATGTGCGTTGTATCGCCAACACCAGGCCTGGTGTTGTTGTTTTCCTTAACGGCCCAATGCATTCTCCTTAGACTGCCCCGATGCGCTGTCTACCGATACGCACCGGTGCGTTCAAACCTGATAAGAGCACCGATGGAAAAACATCCGTAATAACCTCCGGCTGCCCATTTTTTTGTAGTTGTGTTCAATTTCCGTTAAAAGCTCCGCCAAAACCTCCGTTACCAGAAACGGATGTGGTAGCATATGTTTTTTTGACAATTTTGGCCAATTTTATAACACTAAAAACCTCCTTTATAACCTCCGCTAGAGGGTCTTTTTCTTGCAATGTAATCATTATTTATATTATTTTATTCATTACATTGTCTTCCTCCTCAAAAAGCTTTGTCCTCAAAGCTTGTTGATGAAAAGGCTTGATCACTTTTTATGTTACGCATGTCTTTTTGTCTCGGAATAGTCGTCTTTGTTGATACAAGCTTATATGTTCCTCTAAGCGACAAACAAAATTTTCGAACTGAGAAGGGATCGGACCATCCTAAATTAATCTTCTATGGAATCTTACGACGACTTGAAACTTGTGATGAATTATCATTTGAGCGGATTGCACTGATATTAGTATTCTTCAAAACATCAACTTGTTGTTTTTGTTCTGAATACGTATCTTGGTCGAGTTGTCTGCTCCCATGATTTGGATGTCGATAGGGAACTTTTTTTGTTTGACTTTTTTTATTTTCTTCTGGCAAGGATGTTATTGAGTTGGTTACAGAACCTTCACTTAGAATGTTCCTCGTCTGAACTACAACATCTAAGTTTGTATCTTCTGCAACTTGCTTGTCTTCTTCTTGACTTATGACATTTACTATATCAATGTTTGTTTTTTCTTCAACTTGAACTTGTACATTTGAAGGCTTCGATGCTTTAATTTCGACAAGTTGTTTCACCTTGTTTTCTAATGACTTCTTGTCCTTCAACTTATTAATTTGCATTACCAATTTTTCATTGTGGTATTTGAGGCAAGAAACTTCTTCATTCTTGTTAACAGTGATTTTGTCAATTTTATTTTGCATATTTTGTGATACTGCGCACTGGGGCATTTATGTATCTATAAGCACCGGTGCATTTGTAGATGTCATGTGCACTGCACGAATACCGATACCAATTATAAATCTCGGTTCCTTTCTGTGATACAGAGCACTGGTGCCTCATAAAGATACACACACTGGTGCGCTTATACGACCTATGGGCACCGCTCAAATTCCAAGACCAATTAGAACGGCCATGTGCGTTGTATCGCCAACACCAGGCCTGGTGTTGTTGTTTTCCTTAACGACCCAATGCATTCTCCTTAGACTGCCCCGGTGCGCTGTCTACCGATACGCATCGGTGCGTTCAAACCTGATAAGAGCACCGATGGAAAAACATCCGTAATAACCTCCGGCTGCCCATTTTTTTATAGTTGTGTTCAATTTCCGTTAAAAGCTCCGCCAAAACCTCCGTTACCAGAAACGGATGTGGTAGCATATGTTTTTTTGACAATTTTGGCCAATTTTATAACACTAAAAACCTCCTTTATAACCTCCGCTAGAGGGTCTTTTTCTTGCAATGTAATCATTATTTATATTATTTTATTCATTACATTGTCTTCCTCCTCAAAAAGCTTTGTCCTCAAAGCTTGTTGATGAAAAGGCTTGATCACTTTTTATGTTACGCATGTCTTTTTGTCTCGGAATAGTCGTCTTTGTTGATACAAGCTTATATGTTCCTCTAAGCGACAAACAAAATTTTCGAACTGAGAAGGGATCGGACCATCCTAAATTAATCTTCTATGGAATCTTACGACGACTTGAAACTTGTGATGAATTATCATTTGAGCGGATTGCACTGATATTAGTATTCTTCAAAACATCAACTTGTTGTTTTTGTTCTGAATACGTATCTTGGTCGAGTTGTCTGCTCCCATGATTTGGATGTCGATAGGGAACTTTTTTTGTTTGACTTTTTTTATTTTCTTCTGGCAAGGATGTTATTGAGTTGGTTACAGAACCTTCACTTAGAATGTTCCTCGTCTGAACTACAACATCTAAGTTTGTATCTTCTGCAACTTGCTTGTCTTCTCCTTGACTTATGACATTTACTATATCAATGTTTGTTTTTTCTTCAACTTGAACTTGTACATTTGAAGACTTCGATGCTTTAATTTCGACAAGTTGTTTCACCTTGTTTTCTAATGACTTCTTGTCCTTCAACTTATTAATTTGCATTACCAATTTTTCATTGTGGTATTTGAGGCAAGAAACTTCTTCATTCTTGTTAACAGTGATTTTGTCAATTTTATTTTGCATATTTTGGATCGCCTTTTTACTTTCGTAAAGAATTACTTTTGAGATTTCTTATATGTCTTCAGGCGTCACTGAATGTGACTTCAAGTTCACGTCCTGTAGCATTATTTTCTTCTTTTCGTAGGAGAATGTTAAAAACTTATTTTTTGTATTTAGGATCACTGAACCTAGGGTTTCCATCCATGGTGAACCTAACACAATGTCACTATTGTCAAAAAGTAAGGTTTTCACGGTAAATTGAGATATAAAAGTATAATCCCCAATATTTAGTTGTAGACCTTTTATGTCGTATTTTTTTTTTGTCAAAAAAGTCTAATTTTTCAATTATATTTGACTCTGGAATCACCAACTGGTTTGCAATTTTAGGGTTTATATAATTTTTTTCTTCGGCGGGTGATAGAGGAATAGTGACATATTTTCCAAATAGAATTCCTTTAAATTTAAATAGCACCTTAGCGTCGATGGGTAAGGTTTCTAAAAATCTCCCTTTCTTCAATTCTGAATTAAGAGTCATTTTGCTTGAGTCAAAAAAAACTTCGGGGTTTTAAGGGTGACCCTTCCTAATATTTATAATAAAATATTATTATTTCCCTTTAATAAACCCTCAAGCTTAATTATTATTTCCAATATCCTTTACTATTATTCCTTTAATCATTGGTAATGAATTCCTCACTAATATTCTTTTTTTAAAAGAGGCTCAAATTCTTTTATATATGTATATATTCCTTTTTTAAATAAAATCTTTAGAATATAATGATTTATCTCCTTTTCCACTTTTCCAATACTTGAACCTTTAATAACCTCTTTTTCCTTTTATATACCTTCCAGCTTTAATAATGATTCCTTAATATTTTAAGAAATCCTTAACAATATTTTTCCTTTCATTTTTTTTTTAAATTATTTCATTTATATAACCTTAAATATAGTCTTCCTTTAGTGATGAGTTCTTTGACTAAGTAAATTCTAGTTTTATTTATTTATTTTTATTTATATTTTTTTTTCAACAATTGATTTTTTTTTAAATCTTTTTTTTTTTTTTTTTGAAAAGTTACAACCCTGGTAAAATGTGGCTATTAATCTATATTCACCTATAAAATATATGTCCACTTATGTGTATTTGACTCTGTTAATTTTATCTACATAAAAGTAAACTTACCATTCACGCGAAGAGATTTTTTATTCCTTTTGTTCTTATTTTACCTTGAAAATACCATGAGCTTGTAAACCACTTAAATAAGAATCAAAATAACCTTATCTACTCTTCCTTCTCTTACGTATAGTTTTTTTATCATGCACTTTTTATTAATAATGTAGAACCATTTTTTATTTTTTTCTTTTGGAACTATTTTCTTTTAAATCTTTTTTTTTCCTTTTAATTTATTTCCCCTTTTTTTTTTAACTTTCCTTCTCTCTTATATATATATATATATATATATATATATATATATATATATATATATATATATATATATATATATATATATTTCTTCCTTTTTTTTAATTTTTATTATGGCCAAAGGTCTATTGGTGAGAATGGAGAAACTCCAAGATTGGTAGCGAAATGCTTTGACGGCAACAATGTTGACGAATTTAACGGTCAAGGACCTGGATTGAAGAGTGTGGCTCTGTGCAACGGTTAAGCGACCGAAGGCTGGAACTACTCTAATACCAAATGAAGCGAACAAAGTTCCTTCTCAAGTTAAATATTCTAGAAGACTTGAAATATCTGAATATCCATGAGGATACAAATATTATATTTAATAGTGTGTGATGAATGAGATTTATTGAATGTTACAAATGACGCTTGCTTATATACCTAGGCAGGTGACTCTTCACGAAAGGTTATGTCTCATCAGACATGTCCTTTCAATCTAATTACTAATTAATTAATCATTATTTATATTATTTTATTCATTACAGCCTCGTCTTTCACTTCAGACTGCCCATACACAACTTCAATGCCTACTGATCAAACCATTAATTTGATAGGGAGATAGATGGGGAAAAATAAATGAACTAGCTTGGTTTTTGGGCTCAAACTCAATACAAGTAACTCCCCACTCCTTGGATATTTGAATCCGTGTCCACTCCTCTAGCTCATCCATATTTTCATTTTTACATTTATTCACATAAACAAATATTCATAGTGACATTTACAAGAGGGGTAACAAAAAGGGTTGTTACACTTATCAAATGGATTTTTGTTGTGATATCCTTAAGAGGCATTGGATGAATATACTTAGGATACTTGATCCCTGAGCCCTACTAGAGAATCCTCCCATGTGTTGGATTGTGTCCTTCATTAAAGAGAGGTGAGTAGTTGGTGAGGTGATAATGGTAAAAGTCACATGTATTGCACATTATTTAGGTCATGTAGTGACGCTTTATATGATGTCCTATATTTTGTTGTAATAGCTACTATAAATAAGAGCATCCAACATGAGGTGCATATTTTTTAACCTAAATCCAGATAACATGCTTTAGTGTGGCAAGGAAAGTTGAAAGTAAAATGTGGCTACTAGAAGAATAGTCACGAACAACTATAGAGAGCACCATGCTCTCCCTCCTAACCTCACACAACCTACAAGGTTGAAAACTCAAAAAATGGATGAAAGAGAGCAAAAGGACTATGTTTGCATTGTGATAGAAAGTATGGTAAGGGGTATACATACAGTGAGAAGTAATTATTCTACATAGGTTGTGAAGATAAAGAAGATCAAGAATCAAAACCATCTCAAGATCTAGAACTACAGAAGTCTACTCCAACCATATCTTATCATGCATTGGTTTGCATTAACACTCCACAAACCTTCAAGATAGAAGGATATATAAAAAACAAAAAGTTAATATTGTCATTGATTTTGGTTGTGCCCATAACTTCATTAATTGCAAATTAGTAAAACTTCTCAATTGTTTTGTATTCTAACACTTGGGTTTTAAGTGATGATTGTATGTGAAGCAACCATAAATTATTCAGGGAAGTGCCATAGTATTAAGCTTAAGATGGGGGAGGAGACGAACGAGCGAGGGTTTTTGCAACAAGGCTCAAGGGTTCGCATGAGAGTGGGTCTAGCGGCCGCGTTGCTACTGTGGCCCCCTTATTTCTTCTGGTTCGATGAGGCTAGGATGCTCTCCTTGAGTCGGTGGATTGACATCTGATGTTGTCCGCGGGGCCGGTTTCTGCCCAGGTTTTCATAAGTGGTTTCTGCTCAGAGTTTTCGCGAGTGTGGTTGCTACCCAGTGAACCTCCCACGGAGTTTTGTTGTTTCAGAGTCTGTTGCCATCGCTGCTACCCCTTTTTCATTTATGCGTGCAGCTTCGATGGCACTGGGTTTTTTTTTGCAGATGTGGTTGGTGGTTTGGAGCTTTCGTTTCCCTGATGCTGCTCGTGGGTGTGGATCTGCTCAGATTCTTTGGTTTAGAGCCTTAACAGCTGAGCTTGTGGTCTTTGGTTGCTGGGTATGTTTTCCTCCCGCCATTCAGGGCGTGGATCCTTGCTACCCATTTTGGGTTCTTGAATTCCCTTGTGTGTTTGTGAGGATCTGGTTCCTGGTTTATTTTGGTTTTCTCTTTTTTCTTAGCTAACCCTACTTTTCGGGGTTTTTCCTCTTTTGAGGAGACCTAGAACTAGTGGGTTGGTGTGGAAAAGGAAGACAGATTGCTCTTTTGAGCAATGCTCAAGAAGAAGTCCCATACTTCTGCGGGTTTTGTGGTTTTTGGATGTATACAAAACGGTTGTATGGATCTGGTTTTTTTTGTTCTGCGTAACACACGATCAGATAGAATGCTTATTGCATGTACTCTGTAAACTTTTTATTACATATGATGGAAAGTTTCGATTTTTTCTTTTGAAAATAAAAATAAAAATTAAGCTTAAGATGGGGGAGTGTTTATTTTCCAGTCCCATTATTGCAATCCAAATGGGTGGCACAAATGTTATATTAGGATCCAATTGTTACAATCATTAGGAACAACAACCCTTAATTTTCAAAACTTTTCATGAGATTTTCCTCAAAAGGCATGGAATTTGATCTTAAAGGCATCCAAGGGAAACCCTCTAAAGTGATAAGCACTAATACCATGACAAAATTACTCAAAAAGGCACGCCATGGTTTGATTGCATAATTTTTCTTAGTAAATGTTCAAATATATATACCATGTGCTCTAGTGGATATCCAAAATTATTGATAGTCATTCCAAAGTATTTGGAGAGATGCCTAAGGGCCTTCCACCTGCTTGAGATCATGACTATGTTATTCATTTGCAACCAGGAAGTGTACCACCTAACATTAGGCCTTAGAGCTACCCATATGCACAAAAAAGGTGAGATTGAGCATATGATTTATTGTAGTTGATTTTAAAGGACTAGAATGTTGAGAGTTCTTAAATATGACTTATGCTTCAAAACAAAACTCGACTTTGGAATTAATCATTCTAATTATTTTGAATAAAACACTATAGAGGAATGGCTGGAAAATTCTATTATACTTCCAAGATGACCAAAGTTTTTTCGATAGTCTCTTCATCTCTTGAAAATAATTAAAACTGAACAATCTAAAAACAAAGCATGGAATAGAGGCATGCCATTGTTTTGTTGCAGTATTCTTTTTGAATTCCTTATTGTGTGAAGGATCAAATTATCAAATGTCATCGAGTTAATGTTGATTGAAGTTGACATCATATGATCATAAGCCCTTTTCTTCAGAGTGAAAAACTTGTATGTGTTAGGTCATTGATAACAAAAACAAAAATTGTTCACTTCGAAAAAGAAAAGAAATGACTTTTATTTTTATGAGAGACAATATAAATTAATCGTTAATAAAAGCATTGTTTCCAAGAATTATGTAAGAAAAGATTCATAATCTTAAGTCATTTCTCCATCTTATAAAGCACCTAATAGATTTGGTGTTAATTGGACTTTTACATTGCCCCTTTCATGCTAAAGAACATTCTTATTGCACATCTTCAAGCTTCTATATGACTTGGAGTAAAAGGATAATCTTTATGGGAATAAAATTCTAATTTGTTAGCGAGGGACAAAGTTTGCTATGGTTGTCCCAAATAGTTCATATACAAGACTTTGGACTTTGGTTTTTTAAGTGAGTTTGTTGAAATTCGGTGTTTTGGGGTTCATTATTATTAATTTCAGATATATATATATATATATATATATATATATATATATATATATATATATATATATATATATATATTAACGTGTGTGGCCTTATATTTATAATAACTTTCAACTCAAGTGCCAAGCTCATCTAATGGACCCCATCGTTGTTAAACAAATGAGAAGCAAAGCTACAAGCTTTGAAATATGTCGTAGAGTTGCTTTGATCATAAAGACAAAGGGGATCTCAAACAAATTGAATATATTTCCAAATCCAAGTTTGGTCGTTTCCCAAAGGGCACCTATTTGACATTTATCCACTTCGATCTCATGGGTCATGGAATCCTCACTACGAAGGGCGAATATTAAGTGTTAGTAAGGAAACAATGAGTTCAATTTTCCACTCCCCGGTATTCAGAAAAGAAGTTGAGCGATACAACCAATGAATTGATCAAAGAACTGAATAAACGGAAGCATCATCGAACAAAATGGAGGAAAACGTTGTGTTCAAATGAAAGTCTCGAAGCCTCATCGCTGAACAAATGACAATAATATAAGGTGAAATGCATTGAAGCATTTGTGTGGAGTTCATGTTTCATCCGTTCATTGATTGGATTAATGTTGAAAGGTAAAGACTAGCACGAAATTACATCCTTTTATAAATCTTCCTATTTCAATTTATTAAAAAAATACCATTCTTATTTTATAATATTTTACTAAAAGAGTTATGAGAAAGAATTAGTGGAAAATTTTATGCCAGGATTATGTTAGAATTTTTATGTTGGCATATAAGACAAAAAGGGTGATAAAAGCGACACAATTTAAAATACATGAAACACAATTGAAGGTGGTATGTTCAAACACAAGCTATGTGTGTGCTTGAATGCATTTATTCTTTATTAAAAAAATAGTTCAAGCACAAGCTTTCCAAAAGAGAGGGAAAATCCGTTGGGCTCATGGACATCATCTTATAAGAGAGGAATTATATAATTGTCGTATGCAGGGAGCGCTTCCAAATGGTTGGGAACTCTGAAAAGGCAGTTGTTATATCTATGTAGTACATGGTTAAACCGTTTTAGTTTGAATGGGGTTCCACATTTTGAATCATAAGATATCTAATTCACTAGTTGTTCTCCCATCTCATTTGTTCATCTTTTCCATATGTTATAGTGGATTTTTTTTACTATGGTCGTTATTACATTTATTAATAAAATTTAATAGTATTGTAGCTTGCAATTTTTATGGGTTTTTGGTCTTTTATAGCTCATATCATTATAATTACTAGAAGTTGTGACTTTATATACAATGCAAAACGAAAAAGTCGAACATAATGTTGATGATATCTCAATCCCAATTGTAATATCTACCTAGCTATGTCAAAGGAAACGCGATTCATGTTTGTGTTGTTTTTTTTTAAGAATGTATCGTAGAAGCAAATCAGACTTCAAATTCATTGATAACGACAATGGCGCATGACGAAGTCAAATTAATGAAAATTGGAAGAGATGGAGTTTATACCTCTTGGAGGTACTAACACTATCGATGGTCTACAATGCACATACCCACATCAATGTAGTCTAGATTCAAAGGAGAAATGTATTGAAGTAATCTCTCTCAGGCATCGAAGAATAAAAACCAATTTTGATTCTATCTTTGGGGCAAGTTGCAGATTTGTTTTTCCTTCCTATGTGTTTCATTTCATTTATGTAGTTCTTCTTCTCAAATAATGTATGATCCAACAGGGTTACTTAAATTTTAAGACTTTGAATTTACCCATTGGTACTTAGGTTTTTTATTTAAAAGCCTTAATAGGCTCTCCACTTTCTAGAAATTCACTCACAATTTCTCTTTCTTGTCACCATTGTTTCTACAGAGTTGAAGTTAGATTCTTAAATGCTTGAGCTAAAACCCTGTCCCTATTTATCTTTCCTCTAATCAATTTTTTAGTTCAAAACTCAACAATCCTCATTTTTTTTTGCCATTTTGGTTTTGAAAAATAGGTTTTTGAACTAGAGCAATCATTACAACTTTTATGCATCACGCTTTGGGCCATATATTTAAAGAGTTTTATAATTTTTTGTAGATGTCTTAGGCATTGGTTCCCATGCAGCGAGAAACTGTCTCTAGGGTGATAACATGCTTCAAGAAATGCTAAAGGTTGGCATCACTCAACCAATCCAAAGTGTTTTCTCTGCACTAGTGGTGATGTTCAAAAGGAGGAAGGTTCATGGTGGATGTGTCTAGATTATAAACAACTCAACAAAATGACCATCAAATATAAGTTTCCTATTCCTATCATTGATGAATTATTGGATAAATTGCAAGGTGAAATTTTCTTTACAAAGTTAGATGTTCATTCTATAAAGCATTAGATTAGAGCGAAGCAAGAATATATCCCCAAAACAACCTTTATAATGCATGAAAACCATTTGGCCTTACTAATGCACCTTCAACACTTGAAAGTTAAATGAATTTGATTTTCAAACCCTTCCTTAAGATATTTGTGTTAGTATTTTTTTTTTATGATATACTAATCTCAAAAAACCTTGGGAAGAGCATGTACAACATGTAGGCCTGCTCTTAAAACTATTGGAAGAGTGTCAACGATATGAAAATCCTTCCAAGTGTGCCTTTTTTATTCAAGAAATGGAATATTTGGGTCATATTGTATCTCATGGAGGAGTTTCTTGTGAAAATTACCTTGGAGAGTTTACCCTTATTTCAAAATTTGTTGAGGGTTACCCAAGTTCACCCTAGTGGTATCATGGTCTAGATAAGGGGTGGCCTAATGAGGGTCACTGAAGTTCACCCTAGTTGCATCATGGTTTGGATAAGGGGTGACCAATTATAGAAAGGACCAATGCAACTGAGCCTATGGTTAGGTGGAAAAGTGTTCACTCTCTGTTAATAGCTCATATTAATAAGTTATTTGATTGTGCATTGATCTTTCATATATAGACAAGTTGAATTAAGAAAGTGTGCATGTTGTGGGTAAGGTGTATTGTTAGCTTGCTTGAGAAAGATTAATCATGCCCAAGAAGCTTATTATCTGCATTCGATGTATTATTTGGATATTTGCATTGATAGTCTAAAGTATTTCCATATTAAATTACCTTAATGCATTGTCTTTGCATTCTATTTATCATACAATGTAATTGAAGTGGCTAATGGGTTGTAATGAGTCTCTTAATTGGGAGAATTTATCTATTTTTGTGTGAAAACGCACAAAAATAGACCATGATACCACTAGGGTGAACTTGGGTGAAGCACGTCTCAAAGCTCGTAGGGGAATTCGGATGGGATAAGGGACCTCTCGATGGATTTCTCCTTGTTCTACCTTCTCAATAACTCAGTTATTCAACTATAATGTGTTCAGCTCTTCAGCTGTATAATTCTCTTTGTTCGACTAGTTTTCATAAAGGGAGAAGGCTTGTTTATATAGAGGCAAAGGAGGGGGTTGGGATCCCTACAAAGGTGGAAGGGAGGCCTATCCTTTAGGAGTGTTCCAAGGGAGGTGGAAACTACTAACTAAACGAGGAGGCCCGTGGTTGTTTCAGTTCAACCACTCCTAATGACTCATCCCGGAGGTGGTTGGAATGGAACCTCCATCTCTATTTTTAAAAAACATTTCATAAATAGCTTGGTGCGGGCATTACACTAGGACAGAGCGCTAGGTGGCGCGGGCCCTAGTGTTAATCTTCCACATCGGCGCGAGGGCAGAACTGGCTACTCTTGCCAAGGAAAAAACAGGGATTTTTACAGCTTTGCTCAGGGAAATGTCAACAAGAAGAATGTTGCCTTCATCAAAAGGGATGCAATGATGTTATTTGCAAGGCATGACACTATTCAGAAGTCACAAAAATGACCCTCCAATGTACGGGATGGGGATTGCAGGGACAATGACAAAATGTTGTGTAACACCTACTCCTTTGCCATTCTTGGCTACTCTTGATATCCTGGATCTGTAAAAGTTGACTAATGACCCCATCAACCATAATATTCTCTAGCCTCCAATCATGTATAAGATTCCTACAGACATTCCTAAGTTCGAGGGCAAGCAGGGAGATGACCCGGCTACACACGTCACCACATACCACCTTTGGTGTGTTTTTAACTCTATGATTGATGACAATATCCAGCTTAGAGTCTTATTATGCACCCTGACTGACAATGGTTCCAAGTGGTATATTGAATTACCACACACCTCTATTAATAAATTTAATATCCCCACTATGGAATCTTGAAGCACTTCCAACTACCAATTTGTTACGAAACCAGAATGAAACTTTTGACTACTTTGCGCCATAACACTTCCACCCACATTTCCGATCACATCCATGAATGGAGATGTAGGAAGAGGTTATTAAAGGCCCCCATTTTGGATTGCCTATTAGCTTATTGGTTTTGCAAGTCTCTCTTACCTCCTATTACAAATGACGTTTCCATGTTTGGAGATATCATTGAATACCAGGTCATTCATCATGCCCATCACTTAGATCTCATCTATTCTCTAGAAGGAACACTTCATGACCTTATCCCTAAAGCTCCTCGAAATTCTAATACTCTTGCTACACAACAACCTGGTCCTCACGCGATGACCTTGTCCATGCTGCCTCTAGGAACATTGTCACTCAGTTGAGCGGGAAAATTGCCCAATTATCCATTACCACTACCCCCGCCTCAACTACATCTGATCACACTACTACTCCTTCATCCGTTGTGATTAACTCTATACAATCTCCACAAAAATCCAACAGAAAGAAAAGGAAGAACGAGAACAAGACCTCTCCTTTCAAGGAGAAACCATTTATTCAGAATATTGAAGCTCAAGCACACACTAATATTAAATCTTATAAAGGAAAATAGAAAATTGTGAAGTTTCCTTGCAAAATTTGCTTTGAGGACCATTGGACCTATAAATGTCATCGCCTACAATAATGCACTAATTTCCTTGCACAAAATGACACTTCTCAGACCCTTGCTTTCCTCAATAACCCTTTCCCTTCGTAGTAATAGTAGCAACAACAAAATTTGGTTGCGAACCCACCTCCACCCCTGCAAGGGGGAAATCATGGTTCTCATCCCCCTCCTCCTAGAGAAGGATCATTTTCCATCTATGATTTTAAAGAGGTTGATTTACAAATGCATGCCAAAAACTATGGGAACCCCGTCCTAGACATGTTGGATACCTCGTTGATATTTTTTCTGCCTCTGCCTAACGATCTCCAAATCGAGAGACCTATTTCCAACCCTATGATTCACCCTACAAAAGGGGAACTTCTTTGAACTACACACAACCCTACTACCTGCTCTACCCAAAATTATAGTATTGTATAAGATCTCGTGTAGGTGTCTTGTATTATGTCCATCTTTGAAGTATTACAAATTTATCCAATGAAAAATAAAAATTTAATCTTGGATATAGGGTGGGGTTGACCCCTTGTATTCCAATCTAGTTGTCTTCGACATGGAGAAGTGTACACCTCGCCTCTCACACCAACTTGCCTTTCAAGTACAAGTTCACGTGGGAGGAAAATCCATTAACCGCACTGTCATTGATGAAGGTGCTTCTACATGTGTAATGGCTACTTCTTGTTGGATTGCCTTGGGTTCGCCCACACTTACTCCGCCATCTAACTCACTGAAAACTTTTGATGACCATACTTTCATCCCTAAGGGATATCTCATTTCTTTTCCCATCACTCTTGGTGGGAAGACAATTTTAGTTGATATTGAAGTTGTTGATCACCCACTCGATTACAATCTTATGTTAAGGTTGTAGTTGGACTTATGCTATGAAAGCGATTGTCTCTTCGGTTTTTTTATTCATATATTTTCCTCAATAAGGAAAAATCACAAGTCTAGATTATTTTTCTTTTTACACCCCAAACTTTCTACTATCAATCCCTAGCAATTTTCCATTAGTGGGTGGTATGCCTGAACCTTTCGTTAGTATTGGCACTGACCTTTTGAAAGACTCCTCACTTTTGGGGTGTTTCTCTCTTCCACCGCCTAAGGCCCCTTTGACCATGTTGAAAATGCAGCAAGATGATGGAGCTTAGTGAAATGAAGTCGCCTTCACTAAGTGGGCCCACAGGCAAATTCTGGCACAAAATCTATTTTTAGACTATGTCTATTTTTAGACATATGGAGCATGGTCCGGGGATTGCAGTATGAGATTCTTGGAGTATGTGTCATGTTGGTAAAAATAGATGGGACTCTATTTTTTGGACCTATAGGTCGAAGTCTATTTTTAGATTGCCTCTCCTTAAAATAGGGAAGTCAAATATTATTTACCCTTAATAATATTTGGACTATAAACTTCAGTTTCCTCTCTTGGAGCACTTCAGTTCGAGCCTTGGAAGTGGCTCATGCATCTGACAGAGGAATTACGCTATTCCTAAGGGTTTGATGGCATCATGCATGGTTGACTTCAGTTAGGACTTCAGTGGCAGAAGTTTGGTGGAGTTAATGAGACAGCTAGTGGAGTTGTGTTATGTTTATTTTAGTTGAACTGGTTGAGGTTAGTTTAACTAGCTAATCAATTAGTTATGAGTGGAGTGAATTAAATATTATTTAATTCATTAATTATTAACTCATTATTCAACTCAAGAACACATCAGTTCACTATAGTGCATGATCAGTTCAGTGGAGACCAATGAAAGAGGTAGATGAAAGGGTGGAGTTAGCTATCAGTGGCGACATCAGTTGTGCATGAGATTTGCACCACACTTGGAGGAATTGCCCATGATGATTGCGCCGTCAAGCCAAGGAGATTCGAACCTTGGATCTCTATATAGACAGGCCTGGATTGCGCAATAGAGGCAAGGCAATTGGCGGTGAGTTTTGAACCAGTAACCTGTTCAAAACTAAGCTAGTTTGTGTGTAACTTCATGAGATAGTACTGAGTACTTGTGAGGAGTATTGTACCGAGTTTGTTACATGATTTCTCCATTATAATATACACAATAGCTGCGGGGTTTTCAGCTATAATCTTTCCCCATACATACTGTGTTAATGTGTATGATGAATTGATGTGCTATCGCTTGTTTTATTTCCGCATGTGTGATGATCTGAGTGGAAGAGATTATGTGTTGCATATAAATTCGAATTGTATGTGATCAAGATAGTCTCAGTGGATAATTAATCATTATTCAGCAAATTTCTACATGGTATCAGAGCTATTGAAGCAGAGATTGATCATCACAGTGATTACAAACTTATTTCGTTAGACAGAGTCTGCATGCGGGCCAGGTAGCCTCTGGATCCATCCTTTCTTTGAAAGGTGATATATCCAGTAAACGCCCCTTGCAGTCAATCTCTGTGCTAGAAATAATTTTTTCTCACAGATCTAGAGCGGTTGAGCTTTGAGGTGGAATTCAAATTTTGCAGCAGTTTTGTTTTCTTGGTGTCGGTGTTGAAAATGTCTTTCAACGGTTTGCGACTTGAATATGCTCTTGAAGGCAGTTCGAATTATGTTGCATGGAAGGATCGCATGGAGGCAGTATTAGAAGATAATGGACTGAAGGAGTTCATGGATACGGATGTCCAAAGGCCCACTGATCCTGCTGAAGTCGAAGCATGGCAAAAGAAGATGGCGAAATGTCGAAGGATCCCGTTGGAGGGCGTCAAGGATCATATTGTATCCAGCCTGCATGGAAAGGCTACTCCATATTTAATGTGGAAAGCTTTGACGGATCTATTCCAGAGTAAGAGCGACCAAAGGAAGCTGGCGCTCAAAGATAAGCTCGGGAACATCAAGATGGAGAAGGGCGACAATATCGCCAAATACCTCACGAAGTTCACTCAATGCAGAGATGAGCTGGGAAGTGTGGGGGTGACTGTCGAAGATGAGGACATGGTCGACCTGGCTCTCCTTGGTCTTCCGAAGGCTTGGCACTCATATCAAGATAGTGTCAATGGTCGGGAGAAGCTGCCGGGATGGGAGCGCCTTTGGGCGGATCTCATGCAGGAGGAGATAAGGAGGACTACTCGTGATGGATCTTCATCAAAGGGAGCTGATGAAGAAAATTGTGCTTTGGCTGCCAAAGCAAAGAAGGGGAAGGGTAAGAAAACTTCTCATTCCGGTGCAAAGGGCAAGAAGCAAGATATGGCGAAAGTGAAGTGTTTTCACTGCCATGATCACGGACATTATGCTACAAATTGTCCAAAGAAGAAGAAGAACAAGCAAGCGGGAAGATCTGCAGATGGAGAAGCTTTGGCTTCATAGTTCGAGCTTGACTTTTCACCGATCGCATGCTTGGTTTCAAGTGTGTTGGGATCGGTATGGTTCTTAGACAGCGGTGCATCATTTCATATGATGGGAGATCGGGATTTGTTCTCAGATCTGGAGGACAAAGATTTGGGTGTGCACATCGAGATGGGCGATGATGGTAGATACAGTGCGACTGGTATCGGTACCATATCCTTTCAGAGGGAGTCTGGTAAACCCTTTGTATTGAAGGATGTCATGCATGTACCCGGATTGAAGAAGAACTTGATCTCTGTGGCGATGTTGGAGGATAAGGGGTATGATGTGGTCTTCATCGAAGGAAAAGCCTTCCTGCACAGTAAGACTACTGGAGAGACCCGGAAGATAGGGGTTCGAACCAAGAACCTTTATCAGTTGCAGGTAGATGGCTGCGCAGCTATGGCATGCAAAGTGGGAGAAGTGGTGAGCCGGGATGATGAGGGCGAACTGTGGCACAAGAGATTGGGCCACCTTCACCATGGAGCTTTGAAGATCCTGCAGCAGATTTCTACTGGGCTTCCTAAGGGCACTCTTGCGCAGTCAGATCAGTGCAAGGGGTGTACTTTAGGGAAGTATGTGAAAGCCACCTCTCACGAGAAGGATAGTCGCGCCACGACGATCCTTGAGAGAGTTCACACAGACGTGTGTGGTCCTTTCTCAGTTGCTTCGACAGCAAAGCACAAGTATTATGTGATCTTTGTTGATGATTTCTCTCGAAAGTGCTGGATCTTCTTCATGCAGAAGAAGAGCGATACATTCGCGAAGTTATGTGAGTTTAAAGCACTGGTCAAGAAGGAGTCGGGGAAGAAGGTGATTGCTCTAAGGAGTGATAACGGTGGTGAATTCATCTCGGCTGAATTAAAGGAGTTCTACAACGCAAAAGGGATTCGGAGAGAGCTCATCACACCCCATAACCCACAGCAGAACGGGGTGGCTGAGCGGAAGAACATAACGATCGTGGGTGCTGCACGGGCGATGTTGCATGATCAGGGCCTACCCCTTCACTTGTGGGCTGAGGCATGCAATACATCAGTGTATGTGCAGAACTGTTGTCCTCACAAGGTTCTTGGCATGAGTACACCGAAGGAGGCTTATTCTGGCAAGAGGCCTGATATTTCCCATTTGCGGATTTTTGGTTCTCCTGTCTACATGCATGTGACGAAGGATGCGAGAAGGAAGCTGGATCCGACCGCTGAGGTTGGAATATTTGTGGGGTACACTGATATACCTCACAACTATCAGGTGTATTTGTCAGATAGTCGCAAGACTGTTGTGCGACGGGATATAAAATTTCAGGAGGAGAAAGCCATGCAGTGTTCGCTTGAGAGGGAGCTACACTTGCATGCAGATGAGGAGCTGTTAGTTCCTAAGGAGGAGCTTCCGGATGTGGATCAACCATAAGAGGAAGTTCAGGAGGTGGAAGAAACCACCCATGCAGCGCCAACCATCAGAGGGCGCATGCGCACTACAGAAGCTGAGCGACTGGCTCGAGATGCAGAGAAGGTTTTAGGACCACCTACAGCACAGCGCAGACAGAGACAGTCACCGGATCGGTACACTGGATACATGGCTCTTATGAGTCAATGTGTTGTGACAGAGCCATCCTCTTTTGAGGAATCTGTGGAGGAACCCGCATGGGTCGATGCCATGATCGAAGAATATGATTCGATCATCAGGAACAGTGCATGGGAGATTGTCCCAAGACCGGTTGGGAAATCAGTTGTAGGTTCGCGATGGATCTACAAGGTGAAGCAGGCGGCTGACGGGAGTGTGGAGAAGCACAAGGCGAGATTTGTCGCCCGTGGCTTCTCACAGATCGAGGGGATTGACTATGAGGAGACTTTTGCACCTGTCGCAAGGTACTCTTCCATACGGACGATCCTTGCTCTCTCAGCGCAGATGGGGTGGCACATTCATCAGATGGATGTGAAGACCGCGTTCCTCAATGGAGTTATTGAGGAAGAGGTGTACATAGAGCAGCCTGAAGGTTTTGAGATCTTCAGCAGTGAGTCGCATGTGTGCCGACTCAAGAGAGCACTGTACGGGCTGAAGCAAGCACCTCGTGCTTGGTACACTCGGATAGACAGCTACTTCACCGGGCTTGGATTCTCCAAGAGTGAGGCGGATCCAAACTCGTACCAGATTGTGGTGGAGGGGAAGCTGTTGATCATCGTACTGTATGTAGATGATCTGATTTTGACTGGCGACGAGCAGTTGATACTTTCATGCAAGGAGGATCTTGCACGAGAGTTTGAGATGAAGGACCTGGGCATCCTTCATTATTTCCTGGGATTGGAGATTTGGCAGCGCAGTGGAGGACTGTTTGTTTCTCAGGGCAAGTATGCCCTGGAGATTCTGGAGAGGTTCAACATGCAAGGCTGCAAGCCTGTTGACACTCCTCTTCCTGGTGGTTGGAGGAAGGAGGATGCTACTTCAGCGGAGGTAGTGGATGCCACTGTCTATCGACAGTTGGTGGGGTCGCTTATGTATCCGGTCAATACACGACCCGATATATGCTATGCAGTTAACCAGCTTTCGCAAGCTATGGTTAAGCCTACCAAGCTCTTTTGGAAGGCAGGCAAGCATGTATTGCGCTATATTAGAGGCACATCGGGATATGGTCTATGGTACAGACAAGAGGATGGAGCGAAGCTTTCTGGCTTCACTGATGCAGATTGGGTAGGGAGTCCAACGGACCGGAAGAGCACTTCTGGAGGAATTTTCAGCATTGGGTCGACATCAGTTTCCTGGTACAGCAGGAAGCAGAGATCCGTGGCACTCATTTCAGTAAAGGCCGAGTACATGGCAGCTAGCTTGGCTGCATGCGAGGCTATTTGGATGAGGAAGATCCTCGCAGGATTGTTCAGGTTGCATTTGGAGCCTACAGTGATCTACTGTGATAACCAGAGTTGCATTAAACTCTCGACTAATCCAGTATTTCATGATAAGTCCAAACATATCGACATCAGGTACCATCATATCAGAGATTGTGTTCAACGGAGAATCATGATGCTTTCATATGTTCCCACGGAGGATCATGATGCCGACATCCTGACGAAGGCGCTCACCAGGAGCAAGTTCGAATTCCACAGAGGCAGGATAGGGGTTGCAGATAATCCATATCTTGCTGAGAGGGAGTGTTGAAAATGAAGCAAGATGATGGAGCTTAGTGAAATGAAGTCGCCTTCACTAAGTGGGCCCGTAGGCAAATTCTGGCGCAAAGTCTATTTTTAGACTATGTCTATTTTTAGACATATGGAGCATGGTCCAGGGGTTGCAGTATGTTATTCTTGGAGTATTGGTCATGTTGGTAAAAATAGATGGACCTCTATTTTTAGACATTTAGGTCGAAGTCTATTTTTAGACTCCCTATCCTAAAAATAGAAAAGTCAAATATTATTTACCCTTAATAATATTTGGACTCTAAACTTCAGTTTACTCTCTTGGAGCACTTCAGTTCGAGCTACAGAAGTGGCTCATGCATCTGATAGAGGAATTACGCTATTCCTAAGGGTTTGGTGAGCTCATGCATGGTTGACTTCAGTTAGGACTTCAGTGGCAGAAGTTTGGTGGAGTTAATGAGACAAATAGTGGAGTTGTGTTCGGTTTAACTTAGTTGAACTAGTTGAGATTAGTTTAACTAGCTAATCAACTAGTTATGAGTGGAGTGAATTAAATATTATTTAATTCATTAATTAGTAACTCATTATTCAACTCAAGAACACATCAGTTCACTATAGTGCATGATCAGTTTAGTGGAGACCAGTGAAAGAGGTAGATGAAAGGGTGGAGTTAGCTATCAGTGGCGACATCAGTTGTGCATGAGATTTGCACCACACTTGGAGGAATTGCCCATGATGATTGCGCTCTCAAGCCAAGGAGATTCGAACCTTGGATCTCTATATAGACAGGCCTGGATTGCGCAATAGAGGCAAGGCAATTGGCGGTGAGTTTTGAACCAGTAACCTGTTCAAAACTAAGCTAGTTTGTGTGTAACTTCATGAGAAAGTACTGAGTACTTGTGAGGAGTATTGTACTGAGTTTGTTACATGATTTTTCCATTATAATATACACAATAGCTGCGGGGTTTTCAGCTATAATCTTTCCCCATACATACTGTGTTAATGTGTATGATGATTTGATGTGTTATCGCTTGATTTTATTTCCGCATGTTTGATGATCTGAGTGGAAGAGATTATGTGTTGCATATAAATTCGAATTGTATGTGATCAGGATAGTCTCGGTGGATAATTGATCATTATTCAGCAAATTTCTACAGACCATTTCTATGGTCTTTGTTGTACCCGCTAGATATATGGATTAATGGATCATCCTGATCCCTTCCATTATTGACTTTGTTGGAGAACAGATGTCGCTGTAACACGTGAAAATGGCTTATCAAGCTATTCCATCTACATATGAGTCTCCTCCTTCTTTAGTTGGGGCCCATGATCCCGTGAACTCTCCCATTGAAACGCTCTCTACTGATCTTCTCAACGTTGTAATCCCCTCTGATGAGGCTACTATGGAGAACACATCTCTAACTGAGGGACCTTGGTATGAGTTCCACCCTCATGTCTCAGTCTCTTTTCCATCTGCACTGAATACGAATCCTATGAAAATCTTGTCACCTGATCAACCTAAGATCGTTCCATCCTCTTTGACAACTATTCAAGAATTATACTCGGAAGGCAACTTAGGCAACCTCTTAGGGGCAAGAACCTCTCCACCCATCTGGCCTGGTCCTTACATTGTTGCTGGAGTCCTTTCTAAAGGGGCCTATGAACTTACATACTATGATGGTAACCCACTCAAAAAGCACTATGCCTAGCATTCTACGAGCATGTGCTTTGTAAATTTATGTATAAATTATTTTTTCTTTTGGTGTGTTGTTTTTCCTTTTTATTGTTTTACTTTCTTTGTAGATCATATCAAGTTTTTAGTACATCAAAAATCCCAAAACTTGGATGTTTATATGAAATGGATATTATAGCGACCGACAATGACACCCTAAAATATATTAGTTAGTACTCTTGAAACTGCTGGTGCCACATTTGTGACATATTGAAACTTATGTTAGTTTGTTGCATCCAACCAAAAAAATTACATAATTTTCAAAAGCCAAAAAAATTTAAATGAGCATTCTTTTTATGGTTTTTTTTTTCTTGCTCGCTAAACTTAAAAAAACCTTGAGTTTACTTCTCCGAGCTCATTAAACTCCCATGAAGAAGAATGAACATTCTTTTTATGGTATTTTTGTCGCTCGTTAGTCCAAAAAAACCTCGAGTTTACTTCTTTGGGCTCTTAAAACTCCCATGAAGAAGGTTGAGCCATTATTTTTCTATCTTTTTCTCACCCTCCAATCTGAAAAAGATACAATGAGTTTTTTTTTTTTTTTTTCTTCGTCTGACTCATCAATTTTTTTAGGAAGAATATCAAGTTTAATTTGTTCCCCTCGTACTTTTAACAAAATGAGGCGAATGTCTATTGAGCATAGGTTTATCTCTTTATCCAGACTCAATGGACTAATTACGAAAAATAACTGTGTCACGTATACTATTGTATCTTTGTCTCACCTAGTCGCCAACCATGACAAAGTTTCCTCCTTGAGTCTTCTTTAAGCTCTTTTCAGACTCTCCAAATGTGAAAATAGTGTTGAGTCTGCCCTTTCTAGACTCGTTAAACCTAAGCAGTGTTGGGTGTGGAGCCTGATTATCTTGTTTACTTTGTATCACAGCTTTGGACCCCTGTACCTTAAAAGGGGCGGCAACGCCGCCCGAAATTTAATCGCTGCCGTGGGGGGTCCAGGGTTTTCGGAGCCCCCCCCTGGCGGGGGTTCGGGGGCAGCGCCCCCGAAGCTAAAAACAGATGTAAAATTGCCTTGTAAAAGTATAGTAATTTCTAGTCAATCTGGGCCGTTCATTAGGCAAATGATCTGATGGTAGAAGTTATGTTTAGATTAGGGTTTTTTGCCCTAGAAGGCAACCCCCTTGTATATATGGGGGCATTGTATTACGGCTGTGTATGATGTGTGTATTCTCGGAGCGAGAAACAGAGAGGGAGACTGTGAGAGAGAACAGAGGATATTACAGCGGATCTGCTGTAGGTTTTGTCTCTTCATTTTGTTGGATAATATAAAGGAAGGACTGGCTGTTCGGGGTGGACGTAGCCCAAACTGGGTGAACCACGTATATCTGTGTCTCTCTGGTTTTATGTGTTTTGTGTGCTTGTATTTTCCGCATATTTTATGTGTTTCATTGCTCTGTAATATTTAATTTTCTAACAAGCAGAATGGAAAAAGAATGGAAGAATGAACAATGTTACTATCTACATCAATTGAAAATTTTATGGAAACAATCTACTATTTATCCCTTAAACATGGCACTCCTCCAACATATTCATCCCTTGTTAGCTTCTCTTTGAACCCTACTACATTATGAGCCTTGCCTTGATACCTTGATGCCCCTGCATCCTTGTATCCTACTATTTTTGGTGTTCCTGAGTTTAAGCTGTGTAGTCAGCTTAGTGTCGTGCCTTCTATTGTTCAAGGGATTGTCTAGTTTCTGTAGACCTTATAAACCACTTGATCATGTGTCTTATTGACTTGAGTCATTTCACCTTGTTGTTATACTTTATCTCCAAAATAAATCACTTTACTATCATTTTGTTTCGATTGATGTGGGACTCATCATTTCCCACCTTTGACAGATCCCTTCCTATTGACTTTAACAAATTATCTAGGAAGTGGGTTGAGAAACATCACAGTACCCTAGAGCTTGCAGTCCCTAGTGGCAGGTTTCCGTGCATTTGATCGCGGGTTTTCATTATTGACTCCCAATTAAGCGATCTACGAATGTTCAACTTCGACTAATTCATTCACACTCGCTATATTGTAGTAAGAATCTTGGAGACCATAATCCTTATTGATGGCCTTCCTCGCACCTGTTAATGATTTTCATCATTGACCAGTAATAAGATGAATTCTCACATATTTGACATTAGTTCATTTATTCACATGTGTAGAGTTATGCTATTTCAAGATGGTGATGAATACCTTCGAAAGAGGCTTACATCACTCACCCTTGTTTCCTCTCCTAAGCTGTGTATGTTGTTTATGCAGATAACTTATATAAAATTGCTTACACTTCAACTAAGATCCACATTGTACCTGTTGGTGGACTTGATTTGTCATGGATCCATAGTGTATCGTTTTTCTTTAGATATTGAGCATGGGAATGCTCGACTCATGACATGATTTATATTTGACATATGTTTGTTGTTTGTAGGCCTCCTTCCGTTCCAACACTTTGATTACTCTCTCTCACCAACTATTTTGTAAAGTATTTCGACCATCACCTTCTTCTCTGACCTCACACTTTAGGGGGTATCTATCATACCTGAAAATACCTCCTTATCAACTTAGAGGAGATCACAATGCTTTTGGTTGAAATACACCCCTTTTTCTAACCTATTTAAGACTATAACACAAGTTATGTACCATGAGAACAACATTATCCTAGTCTATAACACTTTGTCTCTTCATCTAACTTGTGTTACCAAATTCTCACTAAGTCACGAGGCAAAAAGCCCGAGTTAACTCACCATGACACTCTTTTTCATTTAAGGAAACTCTCATATGGTGGAATGTGATCGCTTTTACCTCATCTACAACTTTTTCCTAAGCAAATAAAGCATTTAAAAGCAGATAAAAGCATTAAAGCACGAGGAAGCTTTTTCCTAAATAAATAAAGGAACATAAAGCATTAAAGCATGAGGAAACATCATCCACCCCAAAGCTTGTGCCCAAATTACATGGAACCTCCATTTTGCCTATAAATTGAAGGCTTGGCCATGGAAAAAGGGATTGGAATTCATTACGTCGTTAAGTTGTTGAGATGTTCATTGAGAGAGAGAGAGAGAGTATTGGAGCTAGGAGTTGGAGGAGGGTGATGGAACATTTGCCCTCTCCTCTCATAATTGTTGAAGATGGCCCTTCCACATATTGCATTTAATGATTGACTTGTCAAATCAATAAAAAAGGTGGAGGATAATTTTCAAAATTTTAACTTGGGCAACAACATTTCTTCGCAAAGGTGACTAGTGTTCCTTGGGCATATTTGACCCCTTCTTATCCCTCTCACTATTCCCCACTCGTAGTATTATGGTTTATGTAAACACTCATACCTTAATCAACCATTGACATTCTATTATTAGTTGAAAAATACAATGATTATCATATCGATGATTACTTATTACCATAACACTATAATTAAATATCTAACTAAAATTAAAACAATAATTAACCTACTTAATTACATATTTAATCAAAGTTAAATAAATAAATTATGTGTAAAATGACTATTACCATGTCAAACACCTCTAAAAGTTGCAAATCCTTTATAAAAATGACAAGTTGCCTTTAGAATGATAACAAGTGAAAGTTGCAACTTGCATTTGGAATGATAACAAGTGAAAGTTGCAACTTGCATTTGGAATGATAACAAGTGAAAGTTGCAACTTTTTATTAGAATGACAAGTTTTAATTTAACTGTTCTACATTTTAGAGATAGATTTGTTAGGCATATTTTCTTATCAAATTTACTCAGAATTTGATATGAACTTGTTAAAATCATCACTTCAATCTGCAAACTCTGCATAATCAGAATATCCTTAACACTCAATATATTTATAAATTAAAAACAAATTTAAATAATTGTTAAAATCATCACTTCAATCTGCAAACTCTGCATAATCAGAATGTCCTTAACACTCAATATATTTATAAATAAAAAAACAAATTTAAATAATAAAAAACACAATTTGATCAAAAATAATTTCACTTACTTGCAACCAAGAACTCTAAAATGTAAAATAGTTAATCCAAGCTCAATAATAATTGTGTAAAATTGCTTAACCAATGCTCAATGGTAATGGTGACAATGCGACCAATTTTTTTTGGAGCCTAGTAGATTGCATGGACTGTGACACAGGTGATTCCCATGGTAAATACCTCATTTTGCCGCCATACCACTGTCAACGAACAAAAAATCATATTTTCTTAGTACATTCCGTTCTCTAAGATAATAGAGCTTACGATTAGTTACTCGAGCTATAAGTAGCTGTTTTCTGGGTGGCAGAGCTCAATAGAGCAAACATTCCGCGGCCATCAGCTATTTGAATGATCAGTTAGTTACTATAGGTATGAGTACCTGTTTTCTGGTTAGCAAAGCTTAATTATATTCTTTACTCATACTGGATATAACCCAATGCACTGTATTGTGGTTGGTCTCACTTGCACATGCTGACCTTGGAGAACTGAACAGCTTGGTCCCTATAAACATATACAGTGGAGTCTTTTGGTGTGCTGTGCTGACGAATTTATTGCGAATGGAAGGGTACGTCCAAGTTTGAATTTTTTTGGGCATCTATGTAAGAATGGGCTTTTCAAATTTCAATAGTTTTTGAGGGCATTGGTATGGGTCTGGGCAGGCGACTCCGAGTGGTGTCGTCCTGGTTTGAGAGGACAACCGTATTCAGGACCCCATCATATTCTTTGGCAGCCAACTGCTTACAGTTCAATTCCGCTTGGGTTGTTTTCCACTCCTGTAACCATAACCACGTTAACTGCTGCTGCTCCAATGGGCACAACCTCGCAAATCGAGGAAGAGGAGAAGGAAACCAAATGTGTGTTACTTATTGTTCTGTTTTTTCCATGTCTGGTCCCAATAATATTCCGAATCCATCTGCTCCTCATCATTGCTGTTTCCAAACTATTGTGTCTAACACCGCTGCACCGAATTACAAGAATACTGGGTGGGTTTGGTGTTTTTCGATACCTCATAGAAATTGGGCTTCTATGGCTGTTTCTGTCTCTGCCTCTGCTTCTATTCATGGAAAGTCGGTGCTGGGGATTTCAGCAACAAAACTGGAGGAGCGGAACAGGGAGGGTGGAGAAGAAGATGACGACGACGATGGTGAAGAAAACAGTGATCAAATTATCGAAAGGAATGAACGAAATAATCTAGAAAAGAATGATCATTCTGCTGATGATTTTATGGAAGTGGAAAGAGTGTATAAAGTAGTTGAAGAGCGGTTTGAATCATCAGATGGGGATATGGAAGCGGTTCTCAACCAATGTAATGTTAAGCTTTCTCACTTGTTGGTTTGTCAGGTGTTGAGCAGGTTCTCTCATGCTAGGAAACCGGCCTTCAGGTTCTTCAATTGGGCAGGGCAACAGGTGGGATTTTCACACAATTCCTTCACATATAATGCGATGATGGGTATCTTGGCCAGATCAAAGCAGTATATGAGCATGTGGGAACTAATGGAAGAAATGGGCAAGAAAGGGGAGAATATTCTAACAATTGAAACGTTTGAAATTGCTATCAAAGCCTTTGCAGCTGCCCGGGAAATGAAGAAAGCTGTTCACATGTTCGATTTGATGGAAAGGTACAACTTTGACAATAGTGAGACCACCTTTAACTTTCTCTTGGATGCTTTGGGGCGAGCCAAGCTAGCAAAAGAAGCACAAATGCTGTTTGAGAGAATGAGGGAAAGATTTCCTCCGGATGCTAAAACTTACTGTGTGCTTTTATCCGGCTGGTGCAAGGTGAAGAACATGATACAGGCAGGCAAAGTGTGGAATCAGATGGTTGATGAAGGATTCAAACCTGATCTTGTCACACATAACATCATGCTGGAAGGCCTCTTCAATGGAAGAAGGAAATATGAGGCCCTCAAGCTCTTCAATCTAATGAAAGAAAATGGCCCTTATCCGGATTCCAAAACCTACACTATTCTAATCCGTGCTCTTTCCAAGTTACAGATGATGGAAGAAGCCTTCAAATTCTTTTCTGAAATGCAGGAATATGGCTTCCCGCTAAATGCTGCTGTTTATACCTCTCTGATCACAGGTTATGCCACATTAGAGAAGTTGGATGAAGCGTATAAGTTATTACAGGAAATGGAAGAGAAAGGGATACCTCATGACTGGAGGAATTACAATGCTCTCATCAAAGTGATGGCGATTCTCCAGAAACCAGACGAGGCCACTAAGCTCTATGAGAAGATGATTCAGTGTGGGTTCCAACCCACAGTCCACACCTACAACACGCTCATGAAATTGTATTTCATAACGAGGAAAGCTGAGATGGGTTTTGCAATTTGGGATCAGATGGCTCGGAATGTCTGCTGTCCTGATTTTAAGTCTTACACTCTGTTCATTGGAGGGCTCATCAGGGAAGGAAGGTCTCAGGAAGCTTGTGCTCTTATAGAAAGCATGATTGGCCAGGGAATGGAAACTCCACGTTTTGATTACAATAAATTTCTTGCTGATTTTGGAAAATCTGGCAGACCTGATATACTTGAAGAACTTGCGTCCAAGATGAAGCATGCGGGAAAGTTGGATGTATCAGAACTGTTTCTGAGGTACTCACAGAAGATTAAAAGTAAGATGAAGAAGAGGGCCAAAACAAGACGGCGTCATTCAAGTAAACGATCAGGTGAGGCCAATGCCACAGCTCTCTAGTATTTAGGGCCATCTTGTTGTACATGTTTTGGTTCACCAGTGCTTTAATTTGAAATCAGTCCTTCTGGTGTGTCCTTTCCAACCCACAAGTGAAAACCATATGTCTCAATTCTATGATCTTACAAGATAATACTCTGGTTTTGTGTTTGGGAGGAGGGGGATTCTTTCCCGTAAGATTAGTGCTCAGGAAAATGGAAAAGGACTTTCAGGTTTTCAAGAGCAACTCCGTGAAATCTAGCACATTGTAGAATATTATCAAAATCTGGCCTAGATTTGAGGTGTTGATGTCAGGGGTCCCCTGCAGAAGTTCAAACCACAAACACCAACAAACAAGAGCAAAGGCACTAGAGGCCCTGAAACTCTCAAACTCAAAAGCTTCCAAAGCATAGCCAATCACACACATAAATTAAAATATCAAATAAAGACAAGAAGATTTTCTTCATCGAACTGGCTCAATAGTTCTTCTATTAAACGTCAGAAATCTTATAAAATTTATGTTTACAAGCCTCTAGAGGCTTTCAGCTTTAATGACATACAAGTGGGCTCAAAGTCCTTTCAAATTTTCTGATCACAAAGCCTGCTGGTACCAGTCTCTGTCAGGCATACAAAAGCTCACCAAATTTTCTGATCACAAAGCCTGCTGGTACCAGTCTCGGTCAGGCATACAAAAGTTCACCAAGAATCTCTGCAAACATGGTATTTTACCTGTGTCACTATTGCTCAAGTTTCATCTTCTGCAACTCCTCCTGCTCTTCAGCTCTTCTCCCCTCTTCCTTCTTGTCTTCTTGTATATCCTTCTTTCATTACTTCTGCTTCATTATGCCTGTTCTATCTTCTTCTGCGAGCACTCCTCTCTTTACCTCTTCGTTCTTCCTCCCCTCCCTTCGGATTACCTTTGTGCAGCCAATACTAATACACCACAAATAATAATAATGCTTCTCCCACTTAAGCTGTCCAACCGTATTAAAATATTAATGAATTTCATTAATTCAACTAATGCCTAGTTCATATAAGTCCTCCCTCTGCGATTAAACCAAAGGTCCTTTAAATTGCATGTACGCTTAATTAAATTACTTTGCAAGAATCACATGAGGCAATTAAATTTGATCCCTGCTGTTTGATGGATGAACCCTGATCGATTGTGAACCACTAGATTGCAAGGGGAGATGTGAATGGTTGAAATCATATCGATGGACGCAATGACAAGAGACCCCTGAAAATTTTGTGAACTGTAGATGTGTTCAGATCTGAATCCTGATGGTTACAAACTCATATTGGCAATCTCCTTGAGCAGCCCTTGTCCAAAACTCAAATGCTTCAGGGAATTTTTGTCCATTTATGACATATTTAGGGGTGAATAAGATTGTTTTGGGGCTTCACATGTGCTGCAAACCCTGCAGTGGAGGCTGGTCATTGGATGTGTCTGCTGCTAATCTGATCGCTGGAGCACATTGGCAGCTCTATCATATTGCTGCAGGGTTTGTTGGGCATCAGGGAAGGATGGCGGACGTTGAAATACTTTTCCTGCATTAGGTGTGCCTGAAATCTACATTTGAGAGGGATAGCTATCATGAACACAAGAAATTCCTTTGGAATGCCATTGCTCTCTAATTTATCAATTCACTTGGTGATGATTGTGTGGACTTGTGATGTTAAGAAAAGCAACCAGTTAGCTTCGAAAGTCATCATAAAGGGCATAAATCTAAAGATTGTTCTGTTGTTCATTTAGGAACTCTTGCAAGTTTTGTGTCTTATATTCTATTACAGTTGGCCTTTGTTAAAGAGAACTGTGTACAGTTTAGATATTTCCAAGATATGTACAGAGAAACTCACATCTGCCAGCTTTTAGTTCCCCTTATACACTATAAAGCTCCATACACAAATATAGAATTTTTTTTGACATGGGTGTTGCCCTAAGGATTGCGTTTCATCTTGATTGTGGGATCCATACATGAAAAAAAGTCTATTAAATGTACACATTCGCTGTGTTTAACTTGTCAATAATTAACCCTTTACGCATTGATCATAGGACTTAACCAACTTATACAGCTATTGCAATGATTGTAGGACTCAACCATTTGTCATGAGGAGTTTGTTCACATTCCTTCTTCTGGAAGATATATTGTCATGTTTTTTTTCCCAAGAAATTGGGTCGTCTTTCCTTGACAAAAAATAGCTGTGTTTACGTTTAGGTTAGCCATCATTTATTGGATTGCTTGCATAAATGCCATACTCAGTGGCGCATGAATCATTCCAAAGAACATTTATAACATAAATACTAAGTTGCATTGGTATCATAGGCTAATTTCTAGTGATTTTATTACAAATTATTTGTTTTACTTTAACAATTTCTAGATGTTGCAAATGGGTTCAAGTTCCCTAAGGAGGAAATAAGCAATCTTAACCTAGGTGGGAGGATTACCCTTGCCAACTTGGAGGCAAGAGAACCCTAAGAAAGGGAAGGGAACTAAGAGGAAAACCCTAGATGAGCTAATTCACTATCAATCAATGCTAGCCAAGCTATGCAGACTGGACTTGTAGGTGTGGAGTTGCCACTCAATTTTGGGAGAAACCGATAAAATGGGAAAGGATAAAAGGGGAAAGCACACTAAGCAAATTAGGGTTGTAAGTTTGTAACTTAATGTACTATGGCTGTACGCATAGTGTTTTAACTTGTTTAGTGGGTTATCAATGTCTGAATAAACTAAGAGTGAAATAAATCAAGTAAAGGCAAGTAAATGAATTAGTTTATTTCCTCATTCACTTTGTTTGCCTACTCAGCTTTCTAAAACTGTAAATCTGAAAATGCAAAAGAATGGAAGGAAGCAGTGTTTTTCTTTCCTTCCTGAATGCACAAAGAAGCAAACTGGCGGGAAATTAGGGTTTGTTACTGATTTCATTTTGTCAACAAGCAAGAGAGAAGGAGAATAGATCTAAATTTCTCTCCGAAGTGTGTGCAAACCCTTTAGGTGAGATCTAAACTAATGATGCTTCTTATATTATAAGAATAGAAAGCAAACAAGCAAGTTACAACAAAATTAAACGGGATTAGACCTCCTTGTATACTTGAAATTGCTTATCCTCCTGCAAAAGGCAGTCGAGGGCTTCTTGAAGTCCATATGCAAATTGAACAAAGAAAACCAACTAAGTAAATCTACGTAAAAGAGATGTCATGTGCCCTTAGTATAAGGATGTACCTTCTATCGTATAGGCTGTAGCCAAAGTCTACCCTTGAGGTGGGAATTTGGATGGATCATTAACCAAAGTAAGAGGGCAAAGCTTTGCAACCACCATGAGATGTAACCTTCCAACACAAAACCAAAGAGGGTAAACAAAGGAACAACCAAGTAGGAGCAGAGAGCAACACCACCTTCCTAAGAGGAGATGGAGACATAAAGCCTAATCTTGGATCCAAGAGTGTGTGCAAATGACCCAAAACTATAACACAAGAGCTAGACAACCCTTTTCAAAAGATCATAGAGATGTTAGTTTAGAGAAAAGAGAGACCAAAATAAGAAGGGAAGCAACATATTTGTACTCAATGATCCATTGCGAGTTGTAGCACAATTGATACACAAAACATGGGAGCATTGCGCCTTTTTTTTGGTTAAATCATGGGTTTTGACCCCCAAACTATAGGTCCTAGAGACAAAATCACAAACAAACTCAATAGAAGGGCCCTTTGTACACTTATGTGAGTATATGACGAAACTATGAGACACAAGTCATGGTAAGGCAGCAGGCCATGAAAAGCTGCAGTTTGCAAGCTTCTAGGTGTGCAATAAATGAGGATGGTGGTTGGTGAGATCAATCATTAAAAAAAGCACACTTACTTAATTTGGGGGCTCCATTTGGTCCAAAAGGGGTTTTCTAACCACTTGGAGCATCATTTGTGGTTGTAATAAATGCAATGTTGCACAAAAAGTGATCAAGTTGATTAGAGAATGGCCCAAATGGGGGCATATGTGTCCAAGGTGATGAACTATAAAACATAAGAGGAGATACAACAAACAAAAGGATGGAAAACTTCCCATGGATCTGATGTTGACCAATGGGGAAACAAGACTAGGTTGAAGACCCAAAAATCATCTTTTCGGACCATAGTAATGGGTACTCGAAGGGAAGATTTCAACTCTTATGATTGGTTCTAGGACATGTAGGATTCCTTTGTGTTTTTCTAGGGTGGTTTGTGCATAGAAAGTACAAAGTGTAAATTCTAAACTTACATTTTGTGCCAAAGGAAATTACAAGGATCCAATGAAGCATAGGGGTTGTGATTTGACTTGAATACTAAGCACACAAGCATGCAAACAAACAAATCATTACAACCAAACGAGAATAAGGTGGCAACAATATCACTAATAAGTTTAAACCTATGTTGCCAGGAAATGTGGGGACGGGAACGGGGATGAGGACGGGGACGGGTGCGTGGGTTTGTCGGGGGTATATTATAATATATATAAATTTGTATATTTTCCAACTTTAAACATGAAAACTAAAATATTTATGATTTAAACTTTAAAGATTTAAACATGCACATCATTGAACATTGAACATTCACATTCAAATTTCAAAATTTCTAGTTTGATATCAAGTGCAAATTGGAGTTCACACACACTTATAAATCTGGCCCCAAGCCAATTTCACCCAAAACTCTGGTAGGGAAAGAGAAGGCCAAAAGTCACATTCTTGGCAAAAAATGTAAAAAAATAGCACAGTTAAAAGAATTATTAGAAAAGCAAGTGATGTCGATTGGCCATGAGAGAATGTGGAGATTATAGTAAAAAACAAGAGTTTGGAATCGCAGTATATGGCAGTAGACTGTTTATTGTCGTTGCTTCAAGATTCTAATACTCGTCATAAGGAAGCTTTCCCATCTTTGACATCATGGGTTGATTGACTATTTAGAATTAAATTTTAATTTACTAATTTTGTTATGCAAATAGTGAAGTTTGAACACACAGAAATTAGAATTAATTCATGCCGCACGGTGAATCTTCAAGAGTTACCTTTGAATCTTCAAGCAGGGATTGCATCTATGTGGGAACCTCCAGTCACCTGCACACACTCCAGAGAATGCCCCAAACACACCAGGGAATGCTTGTCATCTCAATAGTTAAACCGAATGGTTGTTGTCTCAAACGGAATGTCGTTGTCGAAGAGTGAAGCGATTTTAGGTTTTACAGGTTATGTATTCACCTTTTGACTTTCCATGATTTTTTTAATTTATTTTTTAAATTTCAAAAATCGTTCAACAAAGAACCCTAAAGAACTCGATTTTGGGGTTCCAAGTACCCATTATCGGGGTTCCAAGTACCCTAAACGTCAAATGCACCCAAATTTTTTAACGAAGAACCCGGTTCTTATGGGTTTGTTTCAAAAGAACTCGTACCCGAATTGGGTTCTTGGGGACGAGAACTCGGGACGGGTTTGAGAACCCCAACCCTGGGTTCACGAACCTGTGCAACATAGGTTTAAACTAATTAAGACATAAGAGAAAGCATAGGCATCATGTCATGTTGAAGCTTATGGTAGCTTCGAAAAGTTTTCTGCATAGGCTTGGTGTCTTAGCATGTGGAAGATGATTTATTGCTTCTTTTGGTGCTTTCTTGGTGGAGTAAGTGATATATGTCTTCTTTCCTAAGTCAAACTTAGGAAAACTACAATAGTTAAAGTCAATTAATATTTGTGGACTATTAAGTCAATTTCCAAGGATAAATAATTAAATTATTTAAGTGACTTAGAAATAATCTCAACCCATGATCTCCTAGATCTTCTAGAAGGGAGATTAGGGCCAGGGATTTGGGATTAATAGAGATTATAAATGAAAGCCTAAGGGAGAGGTGAAGACACAAACAAAGAGGAGCAACAACTACAACATTTTTGTGAAAGTGATTTTCTCAAGAAGGAAAGAGCAAATTCTCTGGAGCGAGAGGCTCGGTTAGATTGAGGAGAAGGAAGGAGAATATAGGGATAATTTCAATAGTGTTTCCAAGAGGCTAATTTGCTAGAGATTGGAGAGGTCGAATTGTTGAAGCAAGAAGGAGGCGCAGTTGGGGAGGTTGATTTTCTAGGGATGATTTGTGAGTGCACAAAGGTTGAGCGAGGGCAAGGCGCAGGGGCTGATTTGCTAGTGAGAGGTGGGCCAATTTTCGCTAGGCCAAATTTCCTTAGTGACTAGTTTCCAGTTGGCAGAATTTCCTTGGGCCAAATTATTCCAATGTGGCCGAGTTGCAAGTTCTAGTCACTGTATCTTTCTTTGTAAATTCTCTTTGGTTGAAACCTTGATTTTCTAGATTAATTAATGAAGGAGAATTATTGTGGATGGTTATCTGTTGTAATATGTGATTGATCTCTAATTTTATTTCTGTTGCATATAAAGTTATGGATGTTAAAATACCATTGATTTTATTTTTCAACAGTTAAAGTGTTATTTGGTTAATAAAATAAATTACTAGGAATAAAAATTGTTGTGAGAAAATAAAACTGGGTTGGTATTAGGAGATTTAACATGGTGCCAAAGCTATAAAAAACTCTTAAAAGAGATCTGAGATCACTAGGGTTTGCAATAGCGAATTTCTTCTTTTTACGACAATAAAATTATTTTTAATTTTGCAGGTGGGGTTTTGTGGCTAAGGTCGATTTATGAAGATGGAACCATTGACTAGTTTGTGATGTGAAGACAAGTTGGATGGGGCCATTAACTTCGGTCCCTAGAAGGAGCAGATAGCCATAGTTTTAAAAATGAATAGTTTGTGGAATTTTGTAAACATAGATATCCAGATTCATTAAGATCAAAATCAAGTAGCCGAGCATAATCAGAAGGATGTGAAAGCGATGGGCATAATTTTGGATGGTGTGAGGGATCACATAATTCCTCACATATCCGGGAAAGATACGACACGCCAGATGTGGGTTGCCCTAACCGATCTTTATTAGAGTATAAATGAAAACATGAAGATGGTGCCATGACAAAAATTGAACCACATCAGGATGAAAAACCATAACATCTTACCTCATAAGGATCCGACAGGCTCGTGATGAGCTTTTAGCTGTTGGGGAGGCTGTGAATGATTTAAAGATTGTGAAAGTAGCTTTGAAAGGATGTGCCAAGCATTGTACTACCTTTTTGGATGGAATCTTGGCTAGGAAATAACTTCCTTATTGGAGCTGGTTGTGGGATGATTTCATCCAGAAGGAGATTTGGGAGAATCCATTAACTAGAGGAAAACAAAGGAGTGGTGAGTAAAAAGAGGAGCTTTCTCTTGCTGCACAAACGAAAAGGGAGAAGGGAAGGCCAAGTAGAACCAGAGTGGAGGTGGACCTTCATAGGGTAAAAAGAAGGAAATGAAACAAGTCAAGTTCTTTGCATGTTTGATTTTGGGTAGCTCGGAAGGTATTTTTGAGACAGGACAATCCACAAAAAAAGGATTTTGTTGGGTGATTTACCCAAAAGTGGGGTTTTGGACCCAAGCAATGGGTTTAGGACCAAGAAAGAAATAATTTAATATTCTAAAAGTCAAAGAGGCTAAAACCCTAGATCTAGAAGCTTTCCTAAGTGACCCAAGGAAAAGTACAAAAAGAGGCCTAAGGGAAAGGCCCATGACACATCAATGAGAGAAACTTCATTGTGTGTGAAGGCTAGTAGGATGTTGCCTTAGAGAAGCCAATCGTAGAGGCTGAGTAGGGTTGCAAAAGGAGCCGAGATCTGTCCATGGAAAAGGACAAGGGTTTTTGCTAATAGAGCAAGCTCGAGTCCTAAAGAATGCAAGTTGAGGGCCTTAAGAGACTTGGCACATGTACAAAGATCTTAGGTAAGGCCGTGGGCAAAGCCAAAACATTATAGCAATCATCCGTTGTAAATAAATGCTAGCTGCATATCCTTAAGAAGGACGAGTTTCTTTGTAAATCTGAGCAAATTGAGCTAAGGAGGAGGTTGTGTCATCTCTGTATTATGTTCTGAGCAAGATCAAGTTAGAAAAGAGGCTGCTGTGAGTCTGTTCTGCCTAGAAAGAGAGGGTTGAAGCCCTGTGGAGGTGTCCAAGACCACTGTGTATGCCATGACAGGCTAAAAAGGGCCCCAATCTTGTTTAGGAGAGGGTTGTAAGTGCCTCAAGTTGGCACAACAAGGTCGAAAGGCCTTGGAGCTAGGCAAATCTGGTTGTGGAGAGACGAGACCCTTGATTCGTCTTGAAGAGGACTAAATGAGTACTGTGACAAAGATATATGAGGCTTGCATTCAATGTTGGTTGATTGCTAAGGACAAATCTGAGGTCTACCAGTGCTATAAAGCATTATGTGTTGTACTTGAATGATGGAGAAAATGATGTGTACCTTTTATTGGAGAATCCATTAGGGTTTCTGACTTGTTTGCTTGTAAATATGCTTCTAGGATTTTGATAATATCCTTTGTAGTTAACCTTGCTATGAGCTTTGCAATCCCTAGCCTTATGCCCAAAATTGGTACATGAATAACAATGGCCAAGAAATATACTTGGGTACCTTGTTGGATTGCTAGGATGGTCTTCTGAAATTGTTCTTCCTTTGAGGAGGTCCAGTCTTCTGCTGCTCTTCTTGGTAAGGTATCTTCTTGAGAGCATTAGCATAACTTCTTGGATTGGCAACTTCATGCTTCTTATGGTTCTTGCTTGGCCTTTTGAGGAAAAAGATTCCACTTTTATGCTTTTCTTCAAATTTCTCCTTGTGCTTGCATCTCCTTTGCATGAAGGTTCACTTGGACTTGATTTGTCGCAACTAACAATGTTATCTAGCCCTTGCAAGCTTTTCAACATTTTATTGAGCTTGTTGACTTCAACTCTTAATGATACAATTTCTGCTTGATGTTTCTCACAGTCTTCTTCCTTCTTCTTTAGCTGGCATCTGGTCACTTATTCAATTTTTCTTACTTCTTCAAGCTGGGTCTTCAAGGATATAATTTCTTCCTTAAGCCTTCTCCCTTGTTGATCAAATTCAGTTTGTAGTTTGATCAAGTTCTTGGATTTTTCTGTAAGGTGACTTGTCAAAATTTCTTCTCCTTTTTGCCTCTTGAACCTCGGTCTTCAAGTGAGTAACTTTATTTCCCAAAGATATTTAGCTAAGGAGCATTATCCCACCTTGTCTTTTACAGGATCTGATAAGCCTATTACAATGGTATCCATTGCTCTTTCATCATCTTCTTTTGACCCCTTTGTGGTTGTATCTCTTGTGACAACTGTGAACCATATATAATCTAGGGTTTTCAAACAAATCTCCATAAGTATGCTCCATAACACATAGTTTGCTCCATCAAACACGAGAGGAGACATGACAATTGGGTCAACTTGATATTCATTAATGAATTTAGTATGATTTGGCATGATCGCAACAGAGGAGACTTCCTTTTCCTTTTTTTGGAGTGTTTAGGGGCTAGCCTTTTTGCCTTTCCCATCTTGTTCTCGAGATCCGCCTTCCAAGTGTTAGACTATGATGAAGGAACCTTCTCTGATACCAATTATTGGAAATACTGAGAGGGAGGATGAATCCGTATTTCACTTTTCTTTACAATTTAGTATAAAAAACATTAACCAATAACATCACATCAAGAAATACACAAGAATTATATGAACAAATTATTTATATTACAAGGGAAGCTACAACTTCCAGTTTACCAGCTACAATTGGAAGGGCTACAACCCCTAGATATTTATCAGCCACTATTGGAAGGAGCTACAACCCCTGGTTTACCAACATCCATTGGAAGGAGGCGACAACCTCCTGAAGGAAGCTACAACTTCCTTCCCTAACACCATCCTGCCACCCTTAATAATACAAGATAAAACAAAACTCTTGGGCTCTCGTACTAGGGATAATGATTTACAACAATACTCAACAATTTCAATTGTCAATCAATCTAGTCACTATCCTCTTACTCAACCACCATTGCTTATCAATTGTTGTTTCACTGTATCACCATCAATGAACTTGTACCCATGCAAATTCACGTCCTTAGGTTGCTTCCTCAAACAAAACTTAATGTGCCTTTGGTCTTCCCCTTGACCAACTTCTAACTGCCTCAAACTCAACTACTTACCAATCTGAGGGTCTGTCATATATGATCATGATTATTCTCTTAGTAGTTGTTTAATTACAATCTTCATTCAACAATTAAAACAACCCTAAGAAGAAAAGCATGTGCAAAGATGACATCGAGATTTGGTTAGAGACCAGGGCAAAACCCCACAAGGGGGAAAACCCTTCCAAATTATTCTTCTTCTGTTAGATTGTCATTGAATAGTTCAACAAAGAGGTACAAGGTACAAGATATCTTGATCCATAATATATCAAACTCTCCAAAGGCTATATCTGTCTTGTTCACAACTTCGTTTGTGTGTAGAAATTTCCGAATCTTAACACTTATGCAGAAATTATTACTGTTAATCCGGTTAAGCTCCTCCTACTTATATAAGTTATCAACTGAATAAATTCAAGTTAACATCGAAGCAAAACACATAACAGATCTCTACCAATTCTGATCTAGAATAAGCACTTGCACACATTGACAAAGTGACACAGTTATTTCTGGACAAACTGTCCCCAGAAAAACCCCTGAAGGGTCTCTACGTAACCCCTAAAGGGTTTCTTGAAAATTACGCTATCCTTGCTGCTGCTGTTGCTGCTGCCTTCCTCTGCGCTGTCCTTGAGCTGATCTCTTCTCTGCCTCTTTGTGTATTCTAGACCCTGGGATCAGATCACCCCCTTGGTCTAAATTCCCCTCTCTGTAGCTGAAACACTTCTGAGTATTCTTAGCAACCTCGCCCTAGAATCTCAACTTAGCTTTAGTGCTCTGCTTCTGTGTGTCTTTACAAAGGACCCCAAGCCTTTCCTTTATACTTTTCTCGTTGACAAATCAACGACTATGATCAGATCTTGAATCAATGGCTAAGATTAAAAGAAAGCTTGATCCGTGTGACTTAAGACAATTTCATCACATGTTTAATTAAATTTACTTTAATTATTTAAGTTCCCAAGTTAAAACTTAGAAAATACATTAAAATAATTAATTAATTTAATATCTCCTAAACCAGATGAAATTTCCCAGATCCATTTTTGGGTCTTGTAGATCAGGTGAACTCTAGTCCATCCACAAAGTTTGGGAGCTAGAGCACAACTAATGCTACCCCAAATACACAAAATCCTAACACTCCCTCTTAGCATCAAGGGTGTGCTCTAGCACTGGTTCTGTGCTGTTGAAGCATGGCCTCCTGCCACTCAACTCTGCACTGCTGCTTCCATTCTGTACTGCTGCCCATGACTCTGCCACTGCCACTGCAACTTCTGTACTGCAACTCCCTCTCAATATGCTGCATCTGTGCTGCTCATAGCACTGCCACTGCTGATCTGCTGCACTGCAACTTCAGTTGTTGAGAGAAACAATTGAATCTCCTGCCCAATCTTTGACAAACAAGTCAAATGTGTTGCATCCTCATCACTGAAGCTCCATAGGCTACAGATCTGTGCTGGCATCTAAAGAACGATGCACAACTATAACTCTGCCTGCGTAATCAGACTCCCTCTGCACTACTGAACTCACATCAGCTCCTTGTGCTGAAAATTGAAATCTATCACGCTGGTGCTGCACTGCGCTGTCCCTCTGAAGCTTTCTGCGTCGCTGCAGCTCTGCACTGCGCTGCTGAAGTCACATCAGCCTTTGCGTTGCGACTGCTTCTATGCTGTTGTTGCTTTTCTCTGCGTTGCTCCTCCCAGTCTTCAGATTTGCCTCTGCCTCTGCCTCAGCTATGATCTATGCACCCACTGCTCCACTTGTCCAGCTACTGTCTTAAGGCTATTGTAGCTCGCTTGTGATCCAAGAGATGAGCTGCTCAAGGATCCCGCCTTACTTCTATGTAGCTCCTCTACATGTCCATGTCACCCCACCTCCGTGGTTCATGAACACTCATGGCTGCATCATCTCCTGACCCATCATTTGCCACAACTGCCTTGGAAGAGGATGCTTCCTTGTCCCTTTTCTTCTCCAGACAATGGTTGGAAAAATGTCCCATTTCGCCACACTGGAAGCACTTGATCTTTGAAAGATCCTTCTTCTTCTTTGGCTGCTTCTTCGATGCCAAGGCTGCATCTTCCTCATCTTTCTTCTCTACTTTTCTCAACGCAGGGCTTTGCTGCCTCTTGGTGAATCTGCGTAGTTCTTCTTGCCGCAGGATTGACCACAAGCTGTCCCAGTCTGGAGGTCCGCTCTGCCCAAGATACTTTGGACAAAGGTTTCCCACTCATCTGTGACCACATTGAGGGCAGTCTTGACTATCACAGCATCATCTACGGTTGCACTCGTTGCAGTCAGTTGATCCCTGATTGCCTGCAGTCTGAAGAGGAAGTGTTCTATGTCTTCTCCCTTGGTCATCATGAATGACCTCATTTGGGTCTCCAACAACATTTTCCTTTGGACAGATTTTCCCTCATACAGTGAAGTCAAGGCCTTCCACATCTCGTTAGCTGTCTTCTTCTCAACTATGTGTGGTACAATATGGTCCTTGATACTATCCATTATCAGCTACTTGGCATGCCCAACAACTTCCTCATGCTTCCGTAGGAGATCCGCATCTATCGGTGTGGCCAGAGTTTGCTCTGCATGGTCTCTTAGATTATACTCCTCAAGGACAATCAGGATCCTTGCCTTCCACACCGAAAAGTTTGAGAGGCCCTCTAGCCTATCCTGATCATGCAATCCATGAGGAGCTATCTGCTCAGAATGTGTCGGAGCTCCTCCTCTCTATACTAGAGATCTGGATCTAGGGTCCTTTACGAACTGGGCACCCTCTGCTCCCTCTGACACTTGATTTCCCTCCTTGGAAATCTACCAAATCAACTATGATTCAACTTCTTCTTTGATCCTCTGATCAAACTCTAAGTTTCCTTTGGCAAGAAACTTTTCTGAGAAGCTGATCTCCTCTTAATCTTTGCCACTTGTGCTAAGGCTAAAAATCTGAAAACTTCAGAAATTTAACCCCACCAGCTCTTGTGAATTTTTGCAGCTTTTCTGCAGTCTTTTCTGGATTTGACAGATTCAGATCTGAATCACATTGGCTGGCTTCAGATCCAACTAGCGCTGTTTATGAGCTGCCTCTGCGTAGTAATTGCGTGGGCTTGCTAGGACACAACGTTGGACAACTTCACCCTTCCCTCTGCTTGAATATGCTCCTGAAAACTGCGCTGTCCCTTCAGATCTACTTCTCTGCTGCTTTTCCAGCTGCTTTCTGCAGCTAGATCCTTCAGATTCTTCAGCTGGTGACCCTTCTAGATCTACAATTGCTCTAATACCATGTAGAAATTTTGAATCTTACCACTTATGCATAAATTATTAATGTTAATCCGGTTAAGCTCCTGCTACTTATATAAGTTATCAATTGATAAAATTCAAGTTAACATCAAAGCAAAACACATAACAGATCTCTACCAATTCAGATCTAGAATAAGAACATGCACACATTGACAAAGTGACACAGTTATTTCTGGACAAACTATCCCCGAAAAAACCCAATGTGGGAAAATCGATCTCTGGCTGCTAGAGGGTTATATTATTAAGAATATTTCTAAATACACAACTCTGGGTTCCAGATCTGGAGAACCCGACAGAGAAAACTCTAGATCACAACTCACTGGCTGATCTAGGGCCAAGACAATGACTGATCCACCCCCTCAAAGGGGATTTACAGAACTAAGCCAAATCTAGGCCTAGAAACCTCAGCGCTGCCCTGAAAGGCTCTGCATCAGCCTATGAAGCCTCTGAAAGCCTCTCCATCAGCCTTGGATGGCCTCCAAACCCTCAGCATTGCTCCGGAAGGGACTGCGTTACCCCAAAATGGGTGACGCAGTCACTACGCTGCCCCTGAAGGGTCTCTGCGTAACCCCTGAAGGGTTTCCTGAAAATTACGATGTCCTTGCTGCTGCCTTCCTCTGCGTTGTCCTTGAGCTGATCTCTTCTTCACCTCTTTGCGTATTCTAGACCCTGGGATCAGATCACCCCTTGGTCTAAATTCCCCTCTCTGTAGCTGAAACACTTCTAAGTATTCTTAGCAACCCCGCCCTAGAATCTCAGCTTAGCTTCAGTGCTCTGCCTTTGTGTGTCTTTACAAATGACCCCAAGCCTTTCCTTTATAGTTTTCTCGTTGACAAATCAACGACCATGATCAGATCTTGAATCAATGGCTAAGATTAAAAGAAAGCTTGATCCGTCTGACTTAAGACAATTTCATCACATGTTTAATTAAATTTACTTTAATTATTTAAGTTCCCTAAGTTTTAACTTAGGAAATACATTAAAATAATTAATTAATTTAATATCTCCTAAACCAGATGAAATTTCCCAAATCCATTTCTGGGTCTTGTAGATCAGGTGAACTCTAGTCCCTCCACAAAGTTTGGGAGCTAGAGCACAACTGATGCTACCTCAAATACACAAAATCTCAACATTGTGAACAAGACTGCCACACAACACTGACTTCAATAGTTTTCCATACTGATGTAAGGGATGAGTCCTGATGCCAATACAACTATGCTGAAAGTCTTTATTGTACAGAGTATATACTATGATGCAGAGAAAGCCATACATAGTGGCTGTAGGTTAACTATATGCAGAGATATACATTGAAGAAGTAATGTAGAGGTAATGCCATACATTGCAAAGATATTTAGTTATCATATACTTCACTAAGATCATAATCATGAGTGCCAGGATCACAAATGTAATTGAGATGCCATACATGGATGCCTAGTTCATACATGTAACAAAGATATAATTGTGATGCCATGCCACCATGAACATACCAATAATACTTATGCTGTCATATTGGAATGATGTCATATGTATTATGCTCCTGTCAAGACCAACCTACAAAGATGCAAGATTGTAGAAGTCGAGAACATGGATGCCACTTGTTCGAGACTATATGAACTTATAACACTGTCCAAGACCATCATAAACAGAGATACTCATACGAACAAAGATACTTCGCTACTTAAAAGGACTTTGCACTATGCCATACAATGCGTAACCATACTGTGACCATACTATATGCAACCCTGCTGTGCATAGCCATACAGTGCATTGGAAATCGCAGAGAGATGTAACCAAACTGTGTATCAACGTTGTGAGCAAGTGTAACGATGTCAAGACTCTGTGACAATAAGTTAAGACTCTATGCCAATATAGTGGTGCTATGTTGAGACTTTTGTGCCAATAAGTCAAGATATAGTGATGCCATGGAAGCCATATATATAGACCATCAGTGCCATACCTCTGTGATGTGGAATATCACTGAGCTATATATATAGCAGTGGTGTCATACATCGGTGATGTCAAGATCTATGGTGAAGCCAAGATTCATACATACTCATAGAAGGACCATATATGCAACAACCAATGTCAGAAATACCAAAGATGAGATTACGTACTAAAAAGACGAGATCATAGATGATACAATCATGCCAAATCATATCCATTGAACCACAGATATCACAGTGCTATCCAAACCACATAGCACAGTGTATAGAGCCATCCGAAGTACAGTGAAGTGACCCATCCGAATCCACAGAGATCACAGTGCTTTCCGAAAATTTCAGAGCCATTCTTTATAATGAATACCCATTTTGAAGATCAATGGCCTATTTATAGTGATTGCCATAGGTGAAGGGTCACAACTCTTGGAAGAGGCTGACATGAGGCGAACCTTAATTTTTAAATTTCAAATAATTTTTCCCTTCAGGGCCGACTTTGAAAAATTAAATTTTTTTTTCTTCTCAATCAATTAAATTTGTCTTCAAGTTAATATATCAGCTGAGGGCTAGGGAATTTCACCCTATCTTCCAAATTTAACACAAACTTCATCATCAATATCTCTTCAACCAAGCACAAGGTGTGCCACCTATCAAAAGAAATGGCGTGACAAGGGCTACCGATCTAGAGGGTCCTTGCATCCAAATTTATTAATTTGTGCACGCAAATCACCAAACCAATGCAGGCCCATTCACCCTTCGACATCAATGAAAAATTCTACCAACATTAAGAACCCCTCAAAATGACCCATAAATCAGCCCACTACTCAGCTGATTTTTCCTCCACAATAGCTGAAAACGTAATAGGTACTTGCCGCCCCCAAAACAGCCCCAAACTTCACCTGAAATCTTCCCAACAAGATAAATATGTGCTGCCCATGCTTAGCCAATAAAACCCCATGATATGACTAAGAAAATTGGCTTGTTTGTGGCTATTATAACTCTCTACGGCCACTGGAAATGAGTGGGCATTCACTGCCCTCAAAACAGCCCCAAAAACTCTGCAAAATTGACCACTGGAGAGAAAAACTTGCTGCCCAGAAATCAACCTTTACAGGTGTACAAATTTTTCCACAGACCGGCTCCAAAACCCTTGCTAATTCCCTGTTTTAAGATCAATGGGAAACCTGAGATGATTTCCCCCTCGGATGCTAGCTAGGGTGGCACTCAAATTCCATCGAAACTGGCTGAATATGAGCTACCCTTGAAGCCCTAACATGCTCTAGCAGAGCTACGTCCAAGTCTAATTTCCAAATAGGTGAATGCAAGAATATAATAGAATAACCCATGAAGTTCCCTCAATGCCGTTTTATAACACATTTTCCCCTTTTTGGCCTTTTTCTCCAATTAAATAATACAAAGAACTTTTCCACTCTTTTATTTAATAAAGTGACTTTTTATTAACTAATTAAAGTCACCTTTAACCTCGGTTGATGCTTAATTCACCACCATGATCACGCCAGCCACCCCAAAGCCCCTTTTCATCATCCTGCATTGTAGATCTTTTCATCCATATTCCAACAAGCTATTATACTAAGGTGTTCCTCCAAATAATTAGCCCCAAATAGCACCTTAAGTGTAAATAATTAAAATATGCCAGATAATAACCCTGTTTTACAGGAATTGTCGAAATGCAATGAAACCAGGATCGAACTGCATCCTAATGATGAAATATGGCAAGCGATCCCAGTCGGATCCCATAAAATTCCTCCAAACCCTCTAGACCCACCAGTGGTGTAATCCTTCTCCTATGCCCTGGCTGACACAAGCTCTGGAAATCTCCCCTAACCTCATCACAAGGTAATCCAAAAATTGGGGAAATTACAGTCCTCTCTCCCCAAAATTGCTTGTCCTCAAATAATGCCATTACAAGTTACTGCTTCACAAGCTGACCTAAAATGTAACTAATATCAGGGTCCCAAATGTGCCAATGAGCCACTCCATGCCACTATAATACCCCAACATTAATGAATCCCTCGATACTGGAGTCCTAAACCATCCTAATCAACGTGAAGCATTCCTTGCTCCACTCACTAACCAATTAGGTATATGCACCAAAGGCCCTTTGCATACCACCAATAAGGAGAGCATCTCGATAATGCAAAACTCAAATAAATCCTTGAGAAGCTATGCTACTGGGGAACAATCCCATGTACATCAATAGTGAACTCCTGAAGTTACAATCCAACCCTTGCAGAAAAGGATCCTTGTCTGCATGAGCTAACCACAGTCTCCTCCTGCTTATCATACTACCATACTAGTGAGGCACCCCATAACATCAATGAATCACTAAGAAGTGAAATGATCTCCATAAGACTGAGATCCAATGGAGGATCTAAGTGATCTTCCCCTGTAAAGACTAGCTCATTCCTAACGGTAGCTAAATTGCGAAGCCCTATAACCCTAGGGCCCCACATAAGTCTCCAAGGGTAACCAACATGTAGACACTATGCTACTCTGATCATAATTGTCTGTCTATTGTGCCCATACTGAATCACCCTCTCCTGTAACTCTTCGCCACCATACTGATAAAGACCGAAGCCACGTCCATGGAGCCCATCCCGCCAAGGTAACTCAACGATGTTAGAGCCTACTAATCCATGGCTAGTCTCGATCCTAAGCATCGATAGGGGAAACTTGCCTCGCCATATGGTGAAGGCCTTAGTGACCCCCCACATGTCAACCCAAGAATGAACTAGATCACTCATTATTATAACCCTACTCATCAAGAAGTGGAGTGATCCATCAATCAACTAGATCTCTAGATCCCATAGCCAAACCGGAAGTTCATAGCTCCCAACCTCTGTTGACTGTTTTTGTGTAGTACTAATAGATGCTGGAACCCATCTATGCCTCATCTCTGATCCCTGTATGTAATCAATAAATGGACACCGACCATCAAGAACCAACTTGGTGCATGTTAAACTTGTTACCGTTTAAACTAGCAGGGGTCTTAAAAGGGGATCCTTGAAGGACACCACTAGGTCAAGGGCAACAATGGAGCAATAGCCCATTGTCACCTTGGCTAAGGCTCTCTACTCTTTATGAAATTTCACTGATGGGAGGAGACCTGTTGTAATAACGATCACAAAATTGAATGGATCAATGATAGGATGAGAGGTGATCCTAAAAGCCTATTCACAAGAGAGGCTCAAGTGTATGGCTTGCTCGCTTTTCAAAGCAAGATGAAAGGCTCTCTAGGAAGGGCCTAGGGGAATTCTAAGAGCTAGGGTTTGAGTATATGACTTTTCAAGAAGATTCTTAGCTCCTAAAATCCTTGTGGAAACTTGGCTTCCAAGTGGTCTTTGTGAAATTGGCTACAATAGGTTGTGGGACCACACGGGACCAAGTGGACTCGAGGTTAGGTCAAGGGAATGGGGTTGAGCAACCAATGATGTGCTTGAACTATCAGGGAGGAGAAGGGGATCAAGGAAGAAATTTTCAATGAAAGGTAATGTAATGATCCCAGTGAGGTTTCTAGCCTAAGGAAACTAAGGGCAAGAATCGATATTCGAGCTAGGGCTTACGATATCTCAAGATCCCACCATAGGAATCTCATGAAATTTGGAGAGCTTCTTCAGGACACACCAGCGCATTTGTGGACAAAAAATCGAAGTGTTTGGATGGCTAGATTGTGAGATAATTGATGCCCTAGGTGACCTATGTAGGCTAGTCCTAGAAAATAGGGGAAGGTGAAAGAAATAAGCTTTGAGGTGATCACCTATGGAGGATTAGTGCCTAATCCTTTGGGGAGATTGGAGACAAGTAGAATTATGACTATGGATTTTGGATTTTCTTGGTCAAGGAGGCCTTAAAGACAACTTCGCTTAGCATTAGTGCAGTAGCAAAAGCAACTTCAAAGACTTTATTCTTCGTTTTGCAAAATAGATGGCTTATCAAGATGAATTTCAATGATGAAGCATCTTTAGGAACATTCATTCATAATACATGGCCCATACATGATGCATCACTATCTAGAAACAAAATTTCCACAACTTTGCATGGATGCAGTAAATTAGCCCTAGTATAGCGAAATCCCAACATCAATGTATGTGACAAAAATAGAAAGAAAGAATCACATGAAATTGCACTTACATGTATTAAGAGTATATCCAACCATCAAAACTTTGCCAATTAAGAAGCTCCAAGACAAGAGAAAATAATCCAAACATCAAAATTCATTCCATGCTCCAAAAATTCATCCTCTAAGAAGGATGGCGAAGTTCTCTAAAGGAATAAAAGTCCAATCCAAGTGATTATGCTAAAGTGAAATCACATCACTTGTATTTATACACTTCTAATGAGTTCGATTTAGCTAATTAGGCCTAATTAGCCCCTAAAATAAAATAATGTACAAAATAACTAGCTTTTGGTGACAATCCCACCAAACTAGGTCATAAACAAAAGAATAAGCCTCTCAAGAGGTCGAATGATCAATAGTGCATGTTGTTGGGCCTTAGAGGAGGTCTGATGAAGTCCATAGGTGCCAAAATGTGAAATAGGACTCCCAAAAGTAGTGGAAAAGGGGTTGGCCCCTTGTTCTCTAAATAATAAACCTGTGGTGCTCCAATGGGTGTGGGGGCACACAAGTAATATCACGAGTCTCCAAATAGATCGAAGATGCTTGTAGACCATTTTCAAGGGCTCAAATGACGGTGTAAGTGATGCCACATCATCATACTGGTCCTGGGTCACCTGCCAAGTGCATGGTACAAATGTGGGGCCGACTGGGCATGGTGAACCGGGTGCATCTTCCTCGTCCAATAGGTGAATTTCGAGCAATCTCTAAACGTCTTTGGGGATCCATGGAATGCTGTCTACTGTTGTGGAGGCCACGACTCTCTACACACACCCTACATGTGCCAATGTAGCCCTCTAGAGGGTTAGGAACCCGTATAGGGAGACCAAACCCAAAATGAAGACCATCTGTAATTTTGCATAAGATCCAATGCATCCCCTTGCCTTTCAGTGCAACAAGCCATTTAAAGAAATCGAGTAAAAGAGCTTACAAACCATGGACAACAGGTGGACACTTCATAATGGCATGCCCTTCCATAGTGGGCTTTGGCATGTGCTAATGTCTCCAAGCTCCAATGGGGTCCTATTAGGTGGTTTCTACCTTTAAAGGGGACATTATGTCCAAGGTAAATCCTTCAAATGGTGGTGGCATGTGATAAAGAGATGAATGAAATAGGCAATAAAAGGGGAAATCTTGAGGCACATGTCGGGGTACAAGGTTAGCTAATAAAAGGAAGCCCACACTTGGGTATATATTATATAATATATAGGAGGGAGCAATCGTAGTGCATGAGATACCCCGAACTTGATTTTTCCACCCTTCTTCATATGCCTTTTTTCTTTTATGATTTTTCTTTGATTAACTCCTAGGGGCTCAAGGGATAAGAGCATGATTTGTAAGGTATAGCAGTGGATATCCCCTTTTAAGGTAGGGCCGTTCATTGCCCACCAGGGGTTGGGACAATCTTGGGTTCCTGAATGATAAAGGAGGCTCATCTAGGGTCTATAGAAACCAGGGTGATGGTCATGGGAATGGGGTAGAGCTCATGCATTTGCTTTTTCCCACGTGCTAAATGTGTTTGTCTCGACCATCTTTTGCATTTTGTTGTACATTTCCCTGTTGAATGTGGCTAATTATACTTTTACCTTTTTTTTAGCTGCATCAACCTCTGGTGCTGTTATCACTCTCAATTTTTCAATTTTTTTTTTGATAGGGTCATCATCAGCTTCACCTTGTCTCATTAGGTTAGATCATTCATTTGATGACAAATTCACTTAATCATATTTATTATAGGTCATAGACACTTCATTAGTCTTGTCATTAGGGTCATATCCACAATAATCCACCTTGGGTTCACTTGCATAGTGATCAAATTTAAAAAAAGAGAGACTTGTCTAGTTTTTCACAGTTTTGTAGTGAATACAATGCAAAATAGGCAGATTTCGCTACGAAATTACTTGACAATTTCGTAGCGAATTTGAGGAGTTCTCTGTTTTTTGACTTTTTGAGCATTCAACTTCAAGGGCAGTTTCTAGGCAGACAGAGAAGCATTCTAAGAAACTGAGAGAGGTTATTGTCAAGCACATATCAAATAACATTAACCTCTTTCACTTTTCTCAAAGGTGCTTCAAATTGGGAGATTCAGAGATGTCTTTCGGCTCTATTTTCAGAATGCAGAATTTTCTTGTTTTATACATGTTTTTCGAATGTCGATTCTGGACAGTTGGAGATGGTTTTCAAAAAACCAAGAGAGGTTTTTCTTCACAACATTTTGATTTACAAAAACATCCTCCCGTTTTGCAACAACTATCAAGGATAGGGATATAGGAGCTCATCTCCGAACCCTATTTTTTCAGAAAAAACCGAGTCATTTTATTGGTAAATTAACTTGCTAAAGGTGAAAATGATGCTTTTTGAAGAGGGTAAGAGGCATTTTGTAAAAATTTTGTCTTATCATCTTTCATCATATCAATTTTCAGACCTACAGGTGAAATTTTGATGAAAAATGGATAATTTTGAATTTTCTCCATAATCAGGTAGTTTCGTAGCAAGTTCCAGGCTTGAAGGCCAAAAAACACTACGAAATTTCTGAAGAATGCTTTTTCTCTTTAAATTCAGTTTTATGGAGAAATAAGGAGGGAAAAAATTTGTATTTAGCTCATTAGCCCCAAGCAAGATTCTCCAATAGCCAGAAAGATCAAAGGTTATGCAAAAGGTGGATTTTGGAGTTTGCTACGAAATGAGCGCTACAAAATTTTCTGTACATGACTGTTTTAGAAGTCAACTTCAAGTTTGATTTCTGACCAAGTGAAAAAGGATTTTGGAAATATGAAAGAGGTTTTTCTTCATCACAAGCCTATTTACAAAAACCTCTCTCAGTTTCAGCAAATCCATCAGGGTTTGGAAATTATACACTCATCTTTGAAGCCTATTTTTCAGAATTTTCACTAACCAGATTTGTGAAAAAATTGTAAAATTCGACTTGGAGGAGGTCCAATTTAGCATCCACGTGGCATAATGACATATCAACACTCTAGTACACTCAGAAAATTAGTTGGTTGCAGTTGATAAGGGTTATTAAATTGATTTGTTGGACTATTAATGAAAGAAGAGTCATTTTTGTATTCAAACTTTGCAAAACAGAAATATCTCTAGAAAGTCTCCAAGTGATGGAATCATGTTTGAAATAGGTCTTTGAGGTGGGAAATCGAAGCTAGCAAGGTGGCATATCATTTGTATGAGTCCTCACTCTATAAATGAGATAGTTTTAGAGTTAGAATGGGTTGGAGAATGCTTTTGATACAATTGCTATTGTAATTTCTGATATCAGTAATAGACAGACAGTGACTTTTCTTGCTTCACCTGAGATTCTTGATGTGTTTCAATGGGTTTATGTGTCTCTTTTATATCTTGCTTCTAGTAGTATTGGTGCTAAATTACTCATAATTCATATCATATATGATTTGACTTCCTTTTAGCATTAAGTTACTGATTATTCCCATGTGTTAGTGTTGTTCTATCAATGAACATAAAAAGCCTCAACTTCCATAAGTAGGAATGCTTGCCATTGATTTCCTTTTACTGACTCCATAAGCCCAATGGTAGTTGAATCTTCCTCATCTTTCACCTGCAATCACATACACTAAAACACTCACGGAGTTAGCCATCTTTTTTAAGACATAATTGAGTAAATCCTTTGATAAGTTGAGAGAGCTCTCTCAGACTGAAGAGGCTAATCTTCAGTCAAAATCTGGTTTGAAATAGTTACTCCAAGTTGACCATTGAAGCAACCCAACAAGACTCAATTTGGTGATAACATTTAGGTGCCGTTTCCGGGGACCGAAGGTGTAAATTTTCCCTGGGAAGAACGACAAAGTTTCAGTTCTAAGGTTTGAGAGCAGCAGACACTTAGACACATATTGGTTGTATTTCTGCTGTGGCGACTCCACACATCAAATAATCAATTGGAAGGTGACTCCACTGCTTGAAGATCAGTAGCTTGATGAAGTTCCAATATGAGTTCCATTGCAAGAATAAATGCCAGGTATGCCCCTATGAATCGGTCTCACATCCTTGGTTTTCCAAATCCTATGCCAAAAGTTGATTGGTTAACTGATCTTCCCATATTTAATGGTGAAAAGAAAGACAATGCTACTCTTCACTTGGTTATATTCCATATGCAAGTACGCAGACTTAAGGTTCAGTTCCCTGAGGATTGTCTCATGAAGATGTTTATGGTCACTTTAGAGGGAAAAGCATGGTCTTGGTACGAAAGCCTACCATATGGTTCATTATATTCTCTTGCTGATTTCCATGTTGCATTTTATGAGATGTATAAAGAATGTCATTCTTCCTTATTGCTGGTCAAAGACTACCGTAAACATTGTGTGAGTTTTATTGAATATTTGGAGAATTTTTATGAAGATGATGAGTTCATGGATGAGGAAATTTTAGAGGTCCTTCTTGGCAATCCCTTTCATCACCAAGAAGAAAGGGTAGTCTCTCTCTTGAATGAAAATGAAACCCAACAAGAGTTTATTTCTGACAGTCATGTTACATCCTCTGAGTTTGATGAACATTTGTAGCAGACTTGTCAGTCTTTTGATCATCAGAAATATGAGAATCATTTCCAACAACAAGAGGAAATACTGGAAGATAATTGCTATAATCCTCAGGTAAAAGAAGAAATTTATTCTTCATGTCATTCCTTGCATCAGCTTACAGCAAATGAAGAAATTTTTGAAAAGAAAATTTTAGACAATCAGATGAGTATGCTTGTTGAATCATATGAGGAATTACCTCTAGAAATTCTTGTGGTACATGCTGAGGCAGTTCCTTTTGAAAGTGTCGAAGAATGCTCCAAGTTTTATTTCTCCCAAATGAAAATAATGATCAGCAGATTTTTTCTTTTTTATTCGAGAATGGTCACAAGAGTTATAAAGAAAAATCTAAACAAGGAACATCATCAAAGGATCATATTTACTCACATTTTCTTGTTGATCAACAAGAATTATTCGTGCATACTCTCAAAGATCCTTTCGCAACTTTGCTGGAATCTTCTATAGAAATGAATTTCAATATGATTTTCAGTTATTTAGACAAATTTAGATGGTGGAACTAGTTGTCATCTCTAAGGAATGGTTTTAGGATCAGAGAAGTGGAATGTCTGTTCCAATCCAGTACTCAACTTCTTGATTGGCTTCATTGGAAGTGTGAGATCACTTGATTCAGTTTTTATGTTGAGCAAGTAGAGTAGGATCATTTGTATATAAATAAGTTTGAAGATCAAGCATTTTGTCAGTTTCAGTTTTAAACTTCAGCATGTCTACTTTTAGTTCTTTATCAGCTATTGGTTTTATCAGTGCCGAGGTTACAGGTCAGAGCAGGTTGCAAGTTTTCATTTTGAAGATGGGAGCAACCCAATGGAGGTGGCACTGGAACTACTAGTTCTTTGTTGTACCACAGGGGCACACCATCCCCAGTGGAGCTACTGTTATCACTCTCAATTTTTCAATTTTTTTTTTGATAGGGTCATCATTAGCTTCACCTCGTCTCATTAGGTTAAATCATTCATTTGATGATAAATTCACTTAATCATGTTTATTATAGGTCATAGACACTTCATTAGTCTTGTCATTAGGGTCATATCCACGATAATCCACCTTGGGTTCACTTGCATAGTCATCAAATTTAAAAAAAGAGACACTTGTTTAGTTTTTCACAGTTTTGTAGCGAATACAGTGCAAAATAGACAGATTTCACTACAAAACTACCTGACAATTTCATAGCGAATCTGAGGATTTCTCTGTTTTTTGACTTTTTGAGCAGTCAACTTCAAGGGTAGTTTCTGGGTAAACAGAGAAGGATTCTAAGAAACTGAGAGAGGTTATTGTCAAGCACATATAAAATAACATTAACCTCTTTCACTTTTCTCAAAGGTGCTACAAATTGGGAGATTCAGAGATGTCTTTCGACTCTATTTTCAGAATGCAGGATTTTCTCGTTTTATACATGTTTTTCGACTGCCGATTCTGGACAGCTGGAGATGGTTTTCAAAAAACCAAAAGAGGTTTTTCTTCAGAACATTCCGCTTTACAAAAATATCCTCTCGTTTTGCAACAACTATCAAGGATAGGGAGATAGGAACTCATCTTTGAACCCTATTTTTTCAGGAAAAACAGAGTCATTTTATTAGTAAATTAACTTGCTAAAGGTGAAAATGATGCTTTTTGAAGAGGGTAAGAGGCATTTTGAACCAAGTTTGCCTTATCATCTTTCATCATATAATTTTTTAGACCTACAGGTGAAATTTTGATCAAAAAGGGATATTTTTGAATTTTCTCCATAATCAGGTAGTTTCGTAGCGAGTTCCAGGCTTGAAGGCCAAAAAACGCTCCGAAATTTCTGAAGAATGCTTTTTGTCTTTAAATTCAGTTTTATGGAGAACTAAGGAGGGAAAAAAATTGTGTTTAGCTCATTAGCCCCAAGGAAGATGCTCCAACAGTCAGAAAGGTCAAAGGTTATGCAAAAAGTGGATTTTGGAGTTTGCTACGAAATGAGTGCTACAAAATTTTCTAGACATGACTATTTTAGCAGTCAACTTCAAGTTTGATTTCTGACCAAATGAAAAAGGTTTTTGGAAATATGAAAGAGGTTTTTCTTCATTACAGGCCTATCTACAAAAACCTTTCTCAGTTTCTGCAAATCCATCAGGGTTTGGAAATTATACACTTATCTTTGAAGCCTATTTTTTAGAATTTTCACTAACCAGATTTGTGAAAAAATTGTAAAATTCGACTTGAAGGAGGTCCAACTCAGCGTCCACGTGGCATAATAACACATCAGCACTCTAGTACACTCAGAAAATTAGTTGGTTGCAGTTGATAAGGGTTATTAAATTGATTTGTTGGACTATTAATGAAAGAACAGTCCTTTTTGTATTCAAACTTTGCAAAACAGAAATATCCCTAGGAAGTCTCCAAGTGATGGAATCATGTTTGAAATAGTCCTCACTCTATAAACGAGATAGTTTTAGAGTTAGAATGGGTTGGAGAATGCTTTTGATACAACTACTATTGTAATTTCTGATATCAGTAATAGATAGACAGTGACTTTTCTTGCTTCACCTGAGATTCTTGATGTGTTTCAATGGGTTTATGTGTCTCTTTTATATCTTTCTTCTAGTAGTATTGATGTTAAATTACTCAGAATTCATATCATATATGCTTTGACTTCCTGTTAGCATTGAGTTACTGATTATTCCCATGTGTTAGTGTTGTTCTATCATTGAAATAGAAAAAGCCTCAGCTTCCATAAGTAGGAATGCTTGTCATTGATTTCCTTTTACTGACTCCATAAGCCCAATGGTAGTTGAATCTTCCTCATTTTTCACCTGCAATCACATACACTAAAACCCTCACAGAGTTAGGCATCTGTTTTAAGACCTAATTGAGTAAATCCTTTGATAAGTTGAAAGAGCCCTCTCAGAGTGAAGAGGCTAATCTTCAGTCAAAAGCTGGTTTGAAATAGTTACTCCAAGTTGACCATTAAAGTAGCCCAACATGACTCAATTTGGTGATAACAGGGGCATTGTTTCAGGCTTGACCCAAGGTGTGGGCAAGGGGAAGGGGAGGCTAACCCTATGTCGACCCAGTGGAGGAATGTGAACCCAGGTGGGAAAAATGATGAATGACATTATAATGAATGGAAGGGTAGTGATCTATGTAGATGAGGGAGCAGGACCACACAAACCAAAATCAGGGTTTCCCATGTGGTACCATTCCTAAAGCCCAAAGGTCAATAAAAGAGATCCCACAAGACTAAGATCCAAGGGTAACATCCCACGAAGGTCTAGGGGACAAGAGCATAGACCTAGCCCACTCTTTCCATCGAATCTCCCCATTAATCCATGCCTAGAAGTTTCCATGATAAGTAAACTACAATACTCGATTACCAAATGACAAGGCATACCTTTAGGTTTAGGAGGCCCGCCTTCAAACATACGATCATGATAGATGGGTGAGGGACCACATGGCTGGCTCAGGTGGCAGAGAAATGGCACAACGAGATACTTGGTGGCTGTAAGGGGCTACCGGCTGAAGATCATCTTGGAGAAAATTTTCTCCTAGAGATATCACTCACAAAATGGCGGGTAACATCTGGCTCCAACTAGGACGTGATCTCTCGAAAAGTGGGCGAAGCTAATCGAATCAGAGGTGATGAGAACACCAACAATCTCTTGGTTACCATAGACTGGTCATCTACACATATCAAAGTCTAAACACACGGGGCAACATGTTTGTACGGTGTCTCATGATCACACATGTTTAATGTTAGGCCATAAAATGAACAGAAAATAAAATATGCAAATTTTAATATAAATGCGGATAATCTACCATGAAAAATATCATATGACATTAGTTTTAATGCGAAAATCAGCATGCAATGAATTCTACTCTAATATGCATATAGTAATGCTAATACTGAGTGTAATCATAAAGCTAGTGCAACCAACATATCATCATATCAATATACATGTGTCTGCCAATATGATTACTCATGTAGCAAAATCCAAAACAAATGTGGATACAATGTATGGAGGATGAAGCGGGTGGGAGGTGGGAAAATATGATGCCCACTCATGGATGATCATGTGAGAAGAGGTAAGAAAAGGATGTAATCTAGTCCATGAGATCCTCTCTTCTAACCAAAATATAGAGATGTCAATGATTAGGTTCATAAACCTTTGATGGATGGCAACCTCAAGCATATTGTTTCCATTATGGTCCTTATCCTTTATGTCATATTTTATTGCCTCTACAGGGTTATGATTAGTAGGAAAGGGAGACGGATGAGATGGAGAAACACAAGTAAGTTTCCCATGATGATCACATTGGAAATGGGAGATTATAGATTGATCATGATCCTAAGGGGTTGCCCAAGGAGATAAAGAATATTCAATGAGGGGTTCTTCCTCGACACTATACTCAGAAAGGGGAGAGGGATCATGGTCACTTGAGATCATACAAGAACAGGCGCGGGAATCACTCTCAAAATGACGAACAAAAGAAGGCAAAGAGGAGGGTGGAGTGATATATCCAATCAATTTCTCTTCCCCAAAATCACAATCTAAAGGCTCAAGTGATTTGAATATATAGTCATAAGGAGGATAGATAGGAGCCTTTATCGATTTCCTTAGTATCACAGATTGAGTCTCTCTTGAAAGGAGAATCAATTTCTTCCAACTGCCCCTCTTCATGCAGGGGAAAATAATAATTCTCCTTCCCAAGGGTGTCTATGGGTATGTCATCATAAATAATACCTGAAAGAAAGGGGAGAGACCAATCTCATCCTTCTTGTCGGCGTCGTAAATGGGATCACAATCAAATCGAGGACCAATAATTTCCCATTTCTCCTTTTCAATGTGGAAGTAATCTCCAATACCATATTCCAAGGGGCAAATGGGATCACCTTCCTCAAGTTTCTCAAAAGGAAAGTCATCAGGAGTAATATCCTTGAGAAATGTGAGGTTAGTCCCAAATTCCCCTTCCATAGATTCATCCTTCCTAACACATGTGTTCTCAAAATTATCCTTTTCATCATGTGGACCCAAGGAAGACTCTCCTTGCTCATCAGCCAGATACTCAATGTCTTTCTCGATGAAGGCTTCCTTTTGAATGCTTAATGCAGGGTGTACTTGAAAATGTCTAAGAAAGCCATCAATGAATTCTTCAATAGATGAGATGCTCTTAGGTTCGTGATTATGCAACCATGAGTTATGACCACAGAGAGATCTCATGAACAACAACATAAGGACATCTTGGTGACCCAATTTCTCTTTTGAAGCATTAAATATTTGTACATGGTCAATTGCGGAGAGTGGATCACCATCAAACACGGGCACCCCACGCACCATCCTTCCTGTGACATGATTAGGGTGCCCAGGGATGCTAGTGATGTCCAACACGGGAAAATCATCAAAGAAAGACATCTTACTTCGGGTATACATGCAAATTTTGTAGGAGTTGCCAAGGTGAATTTAAAGATGCCTAGAAAAATGCTTGCTTCACACTACACGCATCGACCTTAAAATTTAATGAAGAACTAGTGCTTTGTTCTTCCAATGGAGTTGCCAATAATGATATGTCAATATGTCGTATGGGGAACAAAACACATGTCTCGTGTCCCCGACAACGACGCCAGAAATCTTACCGCTTAAACTAGCAGGGGTCCTAAAAGGGGATACTTGAAGGGCTACCACTGGGTCAAGGGAAACAATGGAACAATAGCCCACTGTCACTTCGGCTAAGGCTCCCTACTCTTTACGGAATTTCACCGATGGGAGGAGATTCATTGTAATAAGGATCACAAAATTGAATGGATCAATGATAGGATAAGAGGTGATCCTAAAAGCCTATTCACAAGAAAGGCTCAGATATATGGCTTGCTTGCTTTTGAAAGCAAGATGAGAGGTTCTCTAGGAAGGGCTTAGGGGAATTCTAAGAGTGAGGATTTGAGTATATGACTTTTCAAGAAGATTCTTAGCTCCTAAAATCCTTGTGGAAACTTGGCTTCTAAGTGGTCTTTGTGAAATTGGCTTCAATAAGTTGTGGGACCACACGGGACCAAGTGGACCCGAGGTTAGGTCAAGGGAATGGGGTTGAGCAACCAATGATGTGCTTGACCTAATCAGGGATCAAGGAAGAAATTTTCAATGAAAGGTAATGCAATGATCCCAGTGAGGTTTCTAGCCTAAAGAAACCAAGGGCAAGAATCGGTCTTTGAGCTAGGGCTTATGATATCTCAAGATCCCACGATCGGAATCCCATGAAATTTGGAGGGCTTCTTGAAGACATACCAACACAGTTGTGGACCAAAAATCTAAGTGTTTGGATGGCTATATTGTGAGATAATTGATGCCCTAGGTGATCTATGTAGGCTAATCTTAGAAAAGAGGGGAAGGTGAAAGAAATAAGATTTGAGATGATCACCTATGGAGGACCAGTGCCTAATCCTTTGGGGAGATTGGAGTCAAGTAGAATTATGACTATGGATTTTGGATTTTCTTGTTCAAGGAGGCCTCAAAGACAATTTCACTTAGCATTAGGGCAGCAGTAAAAAGTTCCATTGTTGCAAACATCTCGATAACATCCCGATTTTATCTCGAAATCACGATTTTTTGGCTTAGCCGATGTTTGCCGATTTTTAAATATATTTTTTATGATATATTAATTTTGTTGATGTTTACCGATTTTTACCGATATTTTCCTGATTTTTACATTTTTTTTGTTTTCCCGACCCTTGCCGATTTGATCATGATCCTGATGTTCGCAACATTGAAAACAATTTCAAAGACCATACTTTGTTTTGAAAAATAGATGGCTTATCAAGACGAATTTCAATGATGAAGCATCTCTAGGAACATTCATTCATTACACATAGCCCATGCATGAAGCATCACTATCTAGAAACAAAATTTCCACAACTTCGCATAAATGGATGCAGTAAATTAGCCCTAGTATAGCAAAATCCCAACAACAATGTATGTGAGAAAAATAGAAAGAAAGAATAGCATGAAATTGCACATACATGTATTGAGAGTATATCCAACCATCAAAACTTTGGCAATTAAGAAGCTCCAAGACAAGAGAAAATAATCCAAACATCAAAATTCATTCCATGCTCCAAAAATTGGCCCTCCAAGAAGGACAACGAAGTTCTCTAAAGAGATACAACAAGTCCAATGCAAGTGATGATGCTAAAATGAAATCACATCACTTGTATTTATACACTTCTAATGAGTTCAATTTAGCTAATTAGGCCTAATTAGCCCGTAAAATAAAATAATGTACAAAATAACTAACTTTTGGTGACAAGTTGTTAATTTTGGGCAACTAGGTCCAAACTCCATGTTGCACTGCTCATATGATGATGAATATATTTTTGTTGGATTCCTCTTTAAGAGAGGTGCAAGATTGATCTAAAGATCATCTTGTTTGGATGAGCAGAACATATATTTTGATTTTATTTTCCACACATGTGCAAGGTCGGCCAGATTTGTAATGTAGGGTTGCAAGCCCAATAGATGTGTCACACACCCTCACTGATGGATATAAATTGGAGAGACTTGGAGATCATTTTCTCATCAACTCATCACACATTCTCTCTTGTGATCTGATTGGTTCGATCAGCCTTTGGAGGCCTCTCTCTCTCACACGTGCGGAGCTGAAGCTAGGAAAAAGTGTGGACTGTATTAGGGCTGTTTTGTTGGTGCGTTGACCGTGGTCAAAACTTGGAATTTTGACCTCCTTTAAGTGCAGAAATTCCGATCTCTTGAGGCTGCATTAGAGGGCACAAAGATCGAGGAAAAGGGAGACCGTTGACCGAAGCCTTAAACCGCAGTGTTGACTTTTTTGCATTGACTTTTTCTGTTGACCAACGTTGACTTTTTGGGGCTGTCTTTGAGGGGTGTGTGTGACACTTGGAGGATGGGCTGATATGATGTTGAGAAAGACTTTGCTGGCTGGTGCATCGTGTTGACTATCGTAACGCACATTACTCTATATCTTTGCTGGACAAGAAGAATTGTAAATTTTGATCTATATTATTGGCTTGTCTTCTGTTGATCTATTATTATGTTCTATCAACATTTTACTTTCATGTTTATGTGATTGCTAAATTGAATCGGGGCTATAAGAAAGATTGAAGTAAAACTGCATTAAGCATAAAACATACCATGTCTGTCTAAATTTAACATGGTATTAGAGCTGAGGTGAAGACAAAGCCCAAGATAGTGTGAAAAGCAATCACCAAAGAAGAAATCCTATCAAGGATCAATGGCCTCCTCAACCTATAAGGGTTTCAAATCTGATGACAAGTTGACTAACAAGTCTGATTATTGTGCATGGAAGATGTCCTTGGATTTGGCATTAGAAGATCAAGATGTCATGGATTATGTGTGGGAAGATTCATGAACCTCCATTAAATGCACCTGCTGCCACAAAGATGAAGTATAGAAAAGGGGAAATCAAAGCAAAGATGATTATCGAGGATTCTATTCATAAGCACTTGGTTGCTTACATCTCCGAGTTGGGCACATCTAAAGAGATGTATGATAAGTCGTGTTGAGCCTCAAGACTGTCTCTATTTTTCACATCTATCTCACCAGTTTTCCTTCATTTTTGACAAAATCCATAAGCTCAATCAATATTAATTGGTACATTTTCAATCTGAGAAGGTATTTGAATGATCTCTCTTTTATATTTTAATGTTTCTTACTATTTGAATAAATTTTGTATTTAGCTACAAAATTCATGCAATTCTATAGCTAATCTTCGTTTTTGCAACTACTGACATTGTTTGACAGGTTCCGAAGAAGAAATAGAGGAGCGAAGCACATGGGTAGTTTGGAAATGATCTACTCATGGATTTTATCCTACTTATCTGTCCTAGATTGAGAGGAATAGTGCCTAAAATCACGGTCAAAGGATTAGTCAAGCAAGGGGCTGAGACAAGCGGGCGAGAAGTTGAAAGCTTCATGATTTTCTCTCCACGTAGCAAATCGTGAAAGCCATGAAGATTGAAATTCTGCTTAGAACTCTATTCCTAGTTTAATTAATCTTTTTTAGGCGAGATCACCTCAAACAGTTAGATTGACTCTGTTATAAATACCGGGTTGTGTTAACCAAAGATAAGCTTGATTCTTGATTGTAATACTGTTGCACATTAAAAACTCTGTTTTTATTAATTCATGAAGAAGGCGTGTTCAGAATCACCGATGCGTAATTATTCACGAGTGAATTTAGAACCGTTCTGTTGCAGAGGGCCCCTGCACAGAAGAGGTTTAGTAGTATAAACTTCTGTTGTTTCTTAGTTTAATTCTCCCACTTTCTGCATAAGTTAATTACTGTGTTTTTCATAGTTAAATGCTATGTTCTTTCGCATAGTTGAATGCTCCGATTTACTTGGCTTTCCTGAAATATATTGATATCATAATTCCGTTAACCTTTACATTTCATGGAATGAAACCTTTCTCGCATTCTCTCACAGAGCAAATACATGTTTCATTTTTCGTTTCATAGATCAGATTTCCATTCTAGTTTTGCACAGTAGATGAAAACTCTGTTTTCTTTTCTCATTTTTTGCATAATCACTTAGATTTAATACTATAGGTTTGATATTTCTATTGGTATAATTTAGATTAAAATAGATGCTTTGTTGAGCAAAATTAGAATAAAATAGATACTCCATTTTCATAGGATTAATTTAGACAGATATTTCGTTTGGTAGATAAAAGGAAGTTTTGAGATATATGTAGCTAAGACTTAGATATAGAGGATTAAGTGTTCTGTTCAGATTAAGAGATGATTTAATTAGATGTTTTACCCTTTAATTAAATAGGTTTAGAAGTAATTTAGAGATATATTTTAGAAATAACCTCATCATAGTTGCCGACATAGAATAGTCTAACATAGTTAAGGTTTACCACTTAGATTGATTTCTTTTTATGCAATATAGATTTATCACAAATCAATTTTCTTTCTTAAATAAACATTTCCTTTTCTTCCTTATTGTAAATTTCATTTTTCAGTCATTAGAATATTTTCTCTAGAGTAATTTATAGAACAACTTTCTTTCTTAAATTAATATTAAACATTTCCTTTTCTTCCTTCTTAAGTTTATTTTTCAAGCATTAAAATTCTTCTCTAGGTGTAGTTACTTTCTTGCTTTTTATTTCATTTATATAAAATCTCTAAAACATACAAAAAGATTGAAAGTTTCTTCTCATTTCTAGTTTTCTTGAAAAAAATTGTTCATTTAAAAAAAACCAAAAGTAGAATTATTATCATAAACTTTGTTAGTTAAGTTTAGATTTCATTTCATAGTTCAGTTCTTAGTTTCTCCATTTCATTTAAACATTTAAGATAAAACACAAAATCCTAAAAACAACTTATAAAACCAACACAATGAATTCAGAAAGAAAGGCTTCTAGCATATATAGTGCACCTGCACTTTTTAAGATCGCTAACTCTGGTCGATAATTTATGATAGCAATTTAAGACATTAAATTGACTAAACAAGCTAGTTAGCATGTTCAGGGCTAGCAATGCTAATCAAGTGCTTTTCTTCGAGAATCAATTGAAGAATATTAAGAAGGGAAAAGAAGAATCCATTAAATCCTATTTTATGAGGCTCATTGAAATCAAGAACAATCTTCTAGCTATTGGAGAGGAAATAGTTGATCAAGAGATGGTTCTCATTGCGCTTGGAGGTATCCCCCGTGATTGGTTTGTATTCAATACCACTATTCTTAATAATAACGTGATTCCTGATTTTGATGAAATATTGACGAGATGCACTCAAGAGGAGACAAGAATGATAGAGAGAGATCATCCCTCTAATGGAAATGAAGGTGACTCTACTGCCTTCGCCGCTCATGAAAAGAAGAGGAACAATGGTGGTCCGAGAAATCAAAACCATAGAAGAGTGGGGCCCAAAGGAAGGAAAGGAAGATGTTACACTTATAACAAGTTTGGTCACTATGCAAGAGAGTGCCCCAATAGAAGGGACTCTCCCAGGGATGATGACAACAACAACTTTAGGGGGAATGGCAATCAAAGGAACAACATGTTCAAAGGAAAGAGGAAGGCTCCCTCTGATCGTAGTGGAAATGGGCAACCTTTCAAGAGGTCAAGAAATTCCAAGTACGATGAATCTAATGTTGCTGATAATGAGAAAAATGAATATATTCTTGTATCTGCCCTCTCTTACGCATCTCCTCCCGACACCCTGGATGTCTGGTTGATTGATAGTGGTGCTTCAAGGCACCTCACTAGTTATAAAGAAGCCCTCTCTGATTTGATTGAGAAGGATACTAATCTAGAAATTATCCTTGGAGATAATGCCACCTATCTCGTGAAAGGGACATGGACTGTGACCTTCCATCTATCTCAATGTCAAGTCCTCCATTTACAAAATGTGTTGTACGTACCTGATTTGAAGAAGAACCTTGTGTTTATTTCGACAATGGAAGACAAAGGATTCAAGGTGGCATTCGTCGATGGAAAGGTACGCATCTGGAATAAGAACTTCAAAGAAGCTCTTACTACTAGTTTTAGAGTTGATACACTCTACCAGGTTGGAGGAAGTCCATTGGGGGCTATGTCATGTGATACAACTCTTTAAGCTGAGTTATGGCACTAGAGGTTTGCACACCTTCATTACAAAGCCCTTCCAGAAGCAAGGAAGGTGGTGATAGGGATGCTCGAGTTTAAAGATGATCATGAAGGTATATGTCAGGGTATACAAGGGGACCATTCCCCTCAAGTGTCACAAAGACATCTGATATCTTGAAATTGATACATTTTGATTTATTAGGTATGCTGCTCGTAACATACTTGGGAGGATGTTCTTATTACATGACTTTTTTAGACGACTTCTCTCGCAAGACCTGATGTAATATCCCAAAAATGGATTCTTCAGCAGATCATGCCTGAAAAACGCATTCTTCAGTTATGATGGCTTCAGATATCATATAATATGTCTGAAAATGCTCAGCAACCAAAATAAATAACAGCAGCAACCTTTACTCAGCTTTTAAGGGCAAAAAGGCGGGGAAAAGTGAGGATTTTGGCCCTAAAATGAGTGTATAAGGAAATCTGTGTAAAATGACGTCTCAAGGTTCTGGGATATGTTATAATAGGTCAAGAGGGACTTCCATGTCGAATCTCAGCTCAAACAAAGGCGTTTTGCTAAGTTAAACAGTTCCTCCTTCCCGACTAGTCCATAAAAACCCTGATTTCCCAAGACTTTGAATATGCAGAAATTTTCTGAAGCAAGGGCAGCGTATTTTCTGAAGGAATATGATGTATAACACTATAAATAATCAGAGAATGAGTTTTAGAACAAGGCATAGGCTTTCAGCAAGGTTAAACAACAGTTTTATATCGAAAACCCCTCAAGATAGAGGTGCCGCAAGACAAAGATTGATCCAGAAACCCTTCAGCGTTTTCTCCAGGAGGCTGAAGCTTATATTTATTATATTACAGATCTGAAACTGATAAATAAATGAAAACAAAGATCTATAATGAGACAAAATGCCCAAAGGGCTCTTTATTACTTTCCCCTTGGGGATTTCAGCAATACATGAAAATGCCGGAGCGGATCTAAGTTTTACTGCAGCAGATCTGAAGAATGATTCAGAATTTCTGAAGCAAACTTCAGTATCAGATCAGAAATATACTTGGATTGGTTGGCCAATCCAAGGATCACCCTCAATCAGAGATCTAACTCCAAAATGATGCCAAAACCCTTGGAACGCTGCTCCCTTAGCAATAACGCAGATCTGGGGAAAGAACTGCGCAGTATACCATGAAGAACATATAGGCCTGATGCCAAGATCTGATAATAAGCTCCAATATCTCCCAATCTAATCCTCCAAAGGAGAGAGAGGCTCTCCCTCTGAAAAACAAGAGAAGGAGGTGGTGTCGTAAAGTCACCACGGCAACACCCTACAACACAGTATTACGCCGCTGCAGCAATAACGCTGTCTTGGAGGATGATGCTAAGAAAATAAACTTGCCTGAGCAGGCACTCGGAGTCCCCCGAGGCTAAGGGTGAGATCTCCGCACGAAGACACTCGGTGCACTAAACAGTGCAGCAGACGGGCTAAACAGCCAGCGTGCCAAAGAAAGACAAATGTCTCACTCAATAATCAATAATCCAAGAATCCAAGCATGAATGAAATGAAGAGACTCCTTCATCTTTTATAGTGTTGGTTTCCCTCCAAAACCCAATGTAGCCTCTCTCTCTCCTCCACATCCTCATTCTTATCTCCACAGAAGCTTGGAGAAACTTCTAGAGTGTACATAGGCCCCCTCCTCCACGTGGTGTTGGGTCCCCCCTTGACTCCCACTTAAGTCACAACGTTGTGCTACTAGGTGGATGTCTTATTTCATTTAAGTGAGTTTAGACCCTCTTTACTCACTTTTTATTTACTTACAAACTATAGGTGGCAAAATAAACAAAATAGAATATTCCAATTTGCCGTCGCAAATTAGGAATATTACAGTCCCCCCTGGCAAAATGTTGCTTGCCCTCAAGCAATTGCCTGAGCAAGTCTCCTCCTAGCGGATGCTCTCCATCGATGCTGCAAAATATGCCTGGGTCCCAGATGCGCCACTGAATCTCCCCTGTACTCTGCATCATCCTGATATGAAGGGATCTCTCAATGCCAGGATCCCAAACTGATCTCTCATGGTACCAGCCAACCAACAATCCTCCCGAATCCCATCGCCACCATGGCCAATAATAGCCCAAGTCCCATGGCTCGGACTGTGTACTGCCTCTAGCTATGACTGATGAAGACCATGACTCTGGCTGTGCTATATCTGTCATGGTGTAAGCTGTCCCATCGACTGTGTACCAGCTCATCACCTCTCTCCACTCAAGGCATGAAGTGAGGAACATCTCTCTCATGTGGATCCTCCATCCCCAAGCAATCATCCAAACAAAATGAGCCACCTCCCGACAAGGCAACTCCCGAAAATCTCCTTCCACCTCAAGCTCCGGTAATGAAGGTGGGCTGAAAATCTGATCTTGGCAAGCATCATAGCTTACCCCATGCTGTCCTTCTCTCCACTCATGACAAGTGTAGAGAATATGTTGATCTTGGGCTGCAAAATCATTGCCCTCCAATGGCAAAGTGAAGAACAATCCTCCAAAGAAGGTTCCTCCAACAATGAAGAACAGGCTAGCCCAAAACAATTCATCCATGAAGAATAGGACATGTGCATCATGGATCATCCTAATGAGATGTTTTCTGAAGGTGTTACATGAGGATACATAATGCAAACAATCTCTCACAAGGATACAACGTAGTCTCATCCACTGCAACTTCAGAAAATTACATGGCAAGCAATGTACAAGATTCATCACACCTACTAATGGATAGTAAATGGCTGAATATGACAACAACATAAGACCAAACACTTGCCCATGGATGTACAATGGATGAATATCAGTCTCATGGCCCACCTCAAAAGAGAACAAATATGTAGTAGTGGTGGCCATGCCCCCTCCCATGCTCCCATTAGAACATGTAGTGCAGAGAATGTGAGAATTCTTCCCACTCAAAGACACATCCAACTCATGTGTCTCCCTCATAATCAAGCCTCCCATACAAATATGATCTATATCAGCAAATGGAGACATGATCAGCAGCAAAATGAAGGAAACGCTGAAGGTTACTTGTGATGAAAAGAGGTACCAACAGCTTCCCCAACAAGTACAGCGCAGTTTTACAAGTTGTTGCTTGATGAAAGTACAAGGCAAAATGTTTCTTCTTACATGATTAATCATGCATGTCTTCATATGATACATGATATAGTGCTGCAAATGAACATACATGAGGTGATAAAACATTTTCCCAAAGCCACAAAAGAGATGGTTGCCTCCATCATGTAGATTGGCCCAATAAAACTCATGGAGCAATATGACAAGCTTGCCCCCTTGTGAAGTAATGCACTGCATAGGAATGGAAAGAGTGTGCAAGACAAACTCCTCACCATATGATGTTAGTAAGATGGTACATGGATCCATAAATGAGTCCTCCATAGTGTTTTGGCATGCTATGAAGAAAAATGAACCATGTGCTACAAGAAGATAATCCTCCTTATGCTTGGAAATCCAAGTTAAGAAGAATATGCCATAGTGATAAATGTCTCTATCATCATTACCTCCTCTAAGTGCAACAAATATGAAGTGATCCTGGGACCTATGGGTTATAGATCCACCATATCTCTGCTGCTCACACTTCATCCATAATGTTCTGCTCCAAGGTGACAACGCTGTGAGCTCATGCAAATAAGCTCCTGTCAATACAAGATTGTTCTTTGACATGCTCCTTGTCAAAGACTCCTCTAATAATGCTGCAACAAATGTGGAATATTCCCCAAGATGGAAGTGCTTCCCCATCATCATCAAAGATCAAGGAGATAGTGCCATCTCCTCCTCTTGCAACATTATACAAAGTGTGAGAGAAAATCTGCCCTTGCTCTCCCAAGCAAAGCAACAAGAAATTGTGTTGCCTCCCCATACCTCCATCATACCAATCATGTGATGAAGACACAATGAATGATATGAGTATCATATCAACACCATGCATCCATACTCTATGCTTCTCAATGATGCAAGTATCCAGCCATCTTTCCTCCATCCTCTGACTCTTAGGAAGAGTGTTTGCTAAGAGATGGCCAAACTCTTTTAAGAGTAACCAGCGCAGCCAAGCCTCTTGCTGCCTGGTATCATCGATTTGCAGGTAGCCTCCTAGCTCCTTTCTCATCAACCACATCCACTCAATCACTTGTGGATGCCTCCTTCTCCTCCTCATCTTGATACTCCTCCAATGAGGGTTACCATCCTCCAAAATCAAATTTCTGAATTTGCACTTCATAGGGTTTTGAAATGTAAACTTCTCAAGGATCAATGAGACCCTATCAAGAATCAAATAGGTGGTAGGCAAAAACCCCCCATCATGATGTGTATGGCTCAAGTGATGTCCAACACAAGCATGAGAGATGTTATCCATCCGAAGATGTCCTCCATCTTCTATCTGCTCTTGTGAGAAGGGAACCAAATCATTGTGTTCCATAGTGTGTTGAAGTGCATCTATAGTGAGATCTCTCCTTGAGACCTCCCCTTCATCCATGTTGCAAAGCGCAGTGCAACCAGGCTGCTCTATAGTAGCAATGAGATTTGACCCTTGGTCTACAAGAGTCCTGTCCTCAAAAGTGTTGGCTGGCCCAACTGTCGATGCATGTGGCTGCTCATCCATGAGTGGGACAACGTTTTCACAAGCCTCCTCAAGAGGTGATGTGATCTCTTCTTCTCGATTAGAATGGGAAGCGCATGGTACTTCCTCTTCTTTTTCTTCAACCTTCTTGACCTTCTCAACAGTGGATGCATCTTTTCTGGATCTGAAAAAGAATAAACTATCCTTTTTCACCGTTCCGGTCCTCTTGGGCTTAGACTCACAGGGACTAGTGGATCCCTCATGCATGGGAAGAGGTGATCTCCCAGTAGTACGCTGCAAATCTGAACTCTGTATGCTAGAAACTCCATCCTCTTTGAGCTGACAATAATCTTTGAAGGGCAAAATTGCTTTTAAGTCTTCACCCATGGACTTCCATTCTCTGAAATAATCTTCAAGAGGTATACGACCATGTTGCCTCGGTACTTCAGGTAAGAATGTAGGCATTTTTATCCTCATATTTTCCATAGATAGCTAGCTCCACAGGCTGAGCCAGAACTAGGCTCTGATACCACTGTAATTTCCCAAAAATGGATTCTTCAGCAGATCATGCCTGAAAAACGCATTCTTCAGTTATGATGGCTTCAGATATCATATAATATGTCTGAAAATGCTCAGCAACCAAAATAAATAACAACAGCAACCTTTACTCAGCTTTTAAGGGCAAAAAGGCGGGGAAAAGTGAGGATTTTGGCCCTAAAATGAGTGTATAAGGAAATCTGCGTAAAATGACGTCTCAAGGTTCTGGGATATGTTATAATAGGTCAAGAGGGACTTCCATGTCGAATCTTAGCTCAAACAAAGGCGTTTTGCTAAGTTAAACAGTTCCTCCTTCCCGACTAGTCAATAAAAACCCTGATTTCCCAAGACTTTGAATATGCAGAAATTTTCTAAAGCAAGGGCAGCGTATTTTCTGAAGGAATATGATGTATAACACTATAAATAATCAGAGAATGAGTTTTAGAACAAGGCATAGGCTTTCAGCAAGGTTAAACAACAGTTTTATATAGAAAACCCCTCAAGATAGAGGTGCCGCAAGACAAAGATTGATCCAGAAACCCTTCAACGTTTTCTCCAGGAGGCTGAAGCTTATATTTATTATATTACAGATCTGAAACTAATAAATACATGAAAACAGAGATCTATAATGAGACAAAATGCCCGAAGGGCTCTTTATTACTTTCCCCTTGGGGATTTCAGCAATACATGAAAATGCCGGAGCAGATCTGAGTTTTACTGCAACAGATCTGAAAAATGATTCAGAATTTCTGAAGCAAACTTCAGTATCAGATCAGAAATATAATTGGATTGGTTGGCCAATCCAAGGATCACCCTCAATCAGAGATCTAACTCCAAAATGATGCCAAAACCCTTGGAACGTTGCTCCCTCAGCAATAACGCAGATCTGGGGAAAGACCTGCGCAGTATACCATGAAGAACATATAGGCATAATGCCAAGATCTGATAATAAGCTCCAATATCTCCCAATATGATCCTCCAAAGGAGAGAGAGGCTCTCCCTCTGAAAAACAAGAGAAGGAGGTGGTGTCGTAAAGTCACCACGGCAACACCCTACAACACAGTATTACGCCGCTGCAGCAATAACGCTGTCCTGGAGGATGATGCTAAGAAAATAACCTTGCCTGACAGGCATTCGAAGTCCCCCGAGGCTAAGGGTGAGATCTCCGCACGGAGACACTCGGTGCACTAAACAGTGCAGCAGACGGGCTAAACAGCCAGCGTGCCAAAGAAAGACAAATGTCTCACTCAATAATCAATAATCCAAGAATCCAAGCATGAATGAAATGAAGAGACTCCTTCATCTTTTATAGTGTTGGTTTCCCTCCAAAACCCAATGTAGCCTCTCTCTCTCCTCCACATTCTCATCCTTATCTCCACAGAAGCTTGGAGAAACTTCTAGAGTGTACATAGGCCCCCTCCTCCACGTGGTGTTGGGTCCCCCTTTGACTCCCACTTAAGTCACAACGTTGTGCTACTAGGTGGATGTCTTATTTCATTTAAGTGAGTTTAGACCCTCTTTACTCACTTTTTATTTACTTACAAACTATAGGTGGCAAAATAAACAAAATAGAATATTCCAATTTGCTGTCGCAAATTAGGAATATTACACCTGAATATATTTTTTGAAGAAGGACGAAAGTTTCAAATGGTTTTGTACCTTCAAGGCTTTGGTGGAAAATCAAACCGGGAAGAAAATCAAAATTTTGAGGACCGATAGTGGGACCGAGTATGAGTCAAATGAGTTCAATGACTTTTGTAGAGAAGTTGGCATTAAGAGGGAGACCACAACTGTGTATACTCCTCAGCAAAATGGTGTTGCTGAAAGAAAGAACATGACCATTGTGGAAGCTGCCCGCGCCATGCTATATGACCAAGGTCTTCTGAAGTTTCAATGGGGAGAAGCTGTGAACACTGCTGTGTACGTTCAAAATAGATGTCCACATTCTGCATTGGACTCCAAGACTGTTGAAGAAATCTTCTCTGGTAAGAAACCTAATGTTTCTCATTTTAGAGTTTTTGGTTTTCCTGTTTACTTTCATGTGCTGAAAGAAAAGAGAAGCAAGTTGGATGCTTTTGGAAAGAAAGGAATGTTTGTTGGCTACAGTGAAACTTCGAAGGCATATAGAATCTATGTGCTTGGTCAAAGAGAAGTGGAGTATGCCACGATGTCACCTTCGATGAAGATGTTGCCCTCAAGAAAGTAAGAAATCTTCCTAGCTCAAAGGAAGACAAAGAAGAAGAAGAAGCTGGAAGGCAGGAAGAATCGAAGGATGAACTGATGCTCGATGTTGAAGGATCATTGGATCCTATTGATCCACCTCCTTCAAATAAGAAGAGACCCTCATGGCTCAGGGACACTCTCGAAGATGCCAAGAGACATATTTCCCCAAGGGGGACATTCCGTGAAAGCAAGAAGTCGAATAGATACCAAGGGTATCTAGCAGCCATGAGTACAATTGTACAACCTGAGCCTGGATCATTTGAATAAGTCGTAAAGCATCAAGTTTGGAAGGATGCTATGCACGAAGAATATGAGTCCATTATGAAGAATGATGTCCGGGAAGTGGTCTTGAGACCGGAGGACAAATCTGTTGTCACCTCGAAATGGCTCTTCAAGATCAAGCATGGAGCCGATGGAAGTGCTGAAAAGTACAAGGCAAGATTTGTTTCCCGAGGCTTCTCTCAAAAAGAAGGCATAGATTATGATGACATATTTGCACCTGTCGCCTGCTATACCACCATCTGATCTATTATTGCCCTTGCTACAACGCAAGGATGGAGTCTCCATCAGATGGATGTGAAGATTGCTTTCCTGCATGGTTCAATAAAGGAAGAGGTTTATGTGGAGCAACCTCTGGGGTTCGGAGTCCAAGATAGAGACACCTATGTATGTAGGTTGAAGAAAGCCCTCTATGGGTTGAAGCAAGCCCCCAGGGCTTGGTATGAGAGGATAGATAGCTACTTGATGAAGTTGGGCTTCACTCAAAGTGATGCTGATCCAAATCTTTATTTTAGGGTTGATAAAGAAAGGACTCTCATTTTGGTTCTCTATGTGGATGATCTCTTCCTAACAGGTGCTGACCCTCTCATTCATCAATGTAAGAGGGAGCTAGCTTTCAAGTTTGAGATGAAAGACCAAGGACTGATGCATTACTTCCTAGTCTTGGAGGTCTGGCAAAGGCTAGGCGAGATTTTCCTTTCTCAAGGAAAATATGTCGTGAAGTTGCTGGAGAGATTTGGTATGGTGGACTGTAAGTCTGTGTCGACACCGATGGAACTCAACTTTAAGAAGTTGTGTGGAAGCGCTGCTTGGCCCAAGCTGGGAAATCCCACCGAGTATCGACAATTCGTGGGGGCGCTAATGTTCTTAGTGAACTCCTGTCTGGACATATGTTTTGCAGTGAACACTTTGAGTCAACATATGGCTGAGCCTCATCACATTCACTGGATTGGTGCGAAGAATCTATTGAGATATCTTTAGGGAATAATCAACCATGGGCTGAGATACACTACTGGGAGTTTGAGACTCCATGGATATACTGATGCTGATTGGGCTGGCAGTGTGGTGGATCGCAAGAGCACATCTAGATGTTGCTTCACCTTGGGTTCTCCTTCGATATCTTGGATGAGCAGGAAGAAGAAGTCGGTGGCTTTGAGCACTACTTAGGCCGAATACATTACAGCGAGTATGGCTTGTTGTGAAGTTGTTTGGTTGCGAAAGCTCTTCAGTGAGCTGTTTGGGCATGTGATAGATACTGCCGTTATCCTTTGCGATAACCAGAGTGGGATTCGTCTTTCTGAGAATCTTGTGTTCCATGATCGATCCAAGCATATTGATGTTAGGTAACACTTCATTCGGGATATGGTACAACGAGGCGCCGTAAGGCTCGATTACATTGGGACTGATGAGTAGGTTGCGAATATTTTCACGAAACCCTTGGGGAAGGTCAAATTCTTAACCTTCCGTGAGAAGCTTGGAAAGACCCTATTGTGAGAGTCCTGCTTGAGTTGGACAATGAGTTTTGGGAGCTCTAAGGGGCTTGGGGATAGCTTCTTAGAGCTATAGGCACACAAGGGGCTAGGCTTCCCAAAACTTGTGATTTTGCCTCACTATTATGATATTGAGTTGGTTCACCTCTCTTTGATCTATGCCCCGTGCGCATCCTACCCATGGAGTTTTAGACTCATGGGAAGTACCTCTTATTTGGCCAATGAGGTGGGAAATGTGGATAGAGACCAATAGCAAGACCGATGGACGCATCGGAGATTGTCGTACTCTCTATGTCTAGGATGGCACGTGTCAAACACCTTGATCTGGGATCAAGTCTGATGAGGTTCTTACCTCTAAACTGACTTCGGGTCAATAAACTAACTTCTGGTCAGTAAACTAACTTCGGGTTAGTATGAGAGACTCTTTTGAGTTCAAGAGAGGTTTTAACCTTTAAGCTGACTTCGGGTCAGCAAAGCGTGATGTCTTTGTGACTTACCCTTTTGTTCTATTTGTGAAGAAGAGCTGGCAAAGAAAGTTATGGCAGGATGATGCAGGAGTGTAGGATGATATATGATAGTACTTGATGGTACTGATCACCGGATGACGCTGGTGGACAGATGGAGTTCTCCCTAGTTGAGAGGAAGTGTTAATTTTGGGCAAGAAGGTCCAAACTCCATGTTGCATTGCTCATATGATGATGATTATATTTTTGTTGGATTCCTCTTTCGGAGAGGTGCAAGATTGATCTAAAGATCATCTTGTTTGGATGAGCATAATATATATTTTGATTTTATTTTCCACACATGTGCAAGGTCGGCTAGATATGTAATGTAGGCTTGCAAGCCGAATAGATGTATCACACACCCTCACTGATGGATATAAATTGGAGAGACTTGGAGATCATTTGCTCATCAACTCATCACACATTCTCTCTTGTGATCTGATATGGTTCAATCAACCTTTGGAGGCCTCTCTCTCTCACCCGGAGCTGAAGCTGGGAAAAAGTGCGGATTGTTTTAGGGCTGCTTTTCGGTGCGTTTGTAGAAATCTCTGAATCTTACACTTTATGCAGAAATTATAACTGTTAATCTGGTTATGCTCCTCCTACTTAGACAAGTTATTAACTGAATAAATTCAAGTTAAAATTGAAGCAAAACACATAACAGATCTCTACCAATCCAGATCTAGAACAAGTTCATGCACACATTGACAAAGTGACAGTTATTTTTGGACAAATAGTCCCTGAAAAAACCCAATGCAGGAAAACCGGTCTCTGGCTGCTGGAGGGTCTTATTATTAAGAATATTTCTGAATACACAAATCTGGGTTCCAGATTTGGAAGACTCGACAAAGAATACACTAGATCTACAACTCAGTGGCTAATCTAGGGCCAAAATAGTGATTGATCCACACCCTGAAACGGGATTTACAGAATTCAGCCAAGATTAGGGCCTAGAAACCCCAACGCTGCCCCTGAGAGCCTCTGCGTCAGCCTCTAAAGCCCCCTCAAACCCTTAGCACTGCTCCGGAAGACATTGCGTTACCCCAGACTGGGTGACACAGTCACTACGCTGCCCCTGAAGGGTCTCTGCGTAACCCCTGAGGGTTTCCTGCTGAAAATTACATTGTCCTTGGAGGGATTGCGTTGTCCTTCTTGTTGCTGCTGCTCTCTTCTTCTGCGCTGTCCTTGAGCTGATCTCTGCCTCTTGTGTATTCTAGACCCTGGGATCAGATCATCCCCTTGGCCTAAATTCCCCTCTCTGCAGCTGAAACACTTCTGAGTATTCTTAGCAAACCTTGCCCTAGATTCTCAACTTAGCTTTAGTGCTTTGCCTTTGTGTGTCTTTACAAATGACCCAAAGCCTTTCCTTTATACTTTTCTCGTTGAAAAACCAACGACCATGATCAGATCTTGAATCAATGGCTAAGATTAAAAGAAAGCTTGATCTGTGTGATTTAAGACAATTTCATCACATGTTTAATTAAATTCACTTTAATTATTTAAGTTCCCTAAGTTTTAACTTATGAAATACATTAAAATAATTAATTAATTTAATATCTCCTAAACCAGATGAAATTTCCCAAATCAATTTCTGGGTCTTGTAGATCAAGTGTACTCTAGTCCCTCCACAAAATTTGGGAGCTTAGAGCACAACTGATGCTACCCAAAATACACAAAATCTCAACACTCCCTCTTAGCATCAAGGGAGTGCTATAGCAATACATCACACTTATGCATTACATGATTTTGGGCACTGGTTCTATGCTGCTAATGCTTGGCCTGCTACCACTCAACTCTGCATTGCTGCTGCATTCTGTACTGCTGCCCATGACTCTGCCACTACCATTGCAACTTCTGTACTGCAGCTCCCTCTCAATATGCTGCATCTGTGTTGCTCATAGCACTGCCACTGCTGATCTGCTGCACTGCAACTTCAGTTGTTGAGAGAAACAACTGAATCTCCTGCCCAATCTTTGGCAAATAAGTCAGATGGGCTGCATCCTCATCACTGAAGCTCCATAGGCTACAGATCTGTGCTGACATCTAAAGAACGATGCACAACTACAACTCTGCCTGCGTAATCAGACTCCCTCTGCATTATTGAAGTCACATCAGCCCCTTGTGCTGAAATATATGCACTGCGCTGTCCCTCTGAAGCTTTCTGCGCTGTTGCAGCTCTGCACCGCGTAAGCAGCTCTGCTCTGTGCTGCTGAAGTCACATCAGCCTCTGCGTTGCTACTGCTTCTACGCTGCTGCTGCCTTGCTCTGGGCTACTCCTTCAAGTCTTTAGATCTGCCTCTGCCTGCTTCATCTGTGATCTATGCTCCCACTGCTCCACTTGTCCCGCTACTGTTTTAAGGTTGTCGTAGCTCACATGTGATCCAAGAGATGAGTTGCTCAAGGATCCCGCCCCTCTTCCATGTAGCTCCTCTACATGTCCATGTCACCCCACCTCTGTGGTTCATGAGCACTCATGGCTACATCATCTCCTGACCCATCATCTGCCACAACTGCCTTGGAAGAAGATGCTTCCTTGTCCCTTTTCTTCTTCGGACAATGGCTGGAAAAATGTCCCATTTCACCATACTGGAAACACTTGATATTTGAAATATGCTTCTTTTCTTTGATGCCAAGGCTGCATCTTCCTCATCTTCCTTCTTCACTTTACTCAATGTAGGGCTGTGCTGCCTCTTGGTGAATCTACAGAGTTCTTCTTGATGCAGAATTGACCACAAGCTGTTCCAATCTGGGAGGTCCTCTCTGCCCAAGATACTTTGGACAAAGGTTTCCCACTCATCCGTGACTGCATTGAGGGAAGTCCTGACTATCACAACATCATCTACCGTTGCACCCGTTTCTGTCAGCTGATCCCTGATTGACTGCAATCTGAAGAGGAAATGTTCCATGTCTTCTCCCTTGGTCATCATGAATGACCTCATCTGAGTCTCCAACATCATTATTCTTTGGATAGACTTTCCCTCATATAGGGAAGTCAAGGCCTTCCACATCTCGTTAGCTGTCTTCTTCTCAGCTATGTGTGGTACAATATGGTCCTTGATACCATCCATTATCAGCCGCTTGGCATGCCCAACAGCCTCTTTATGCTTCCGAAGGAGATCCAGATCTGTCGGTGTGGCTAGAGTTTGCTCTGCATGGTCTCTAAGAGTGTATGCCTCAAGGACTATCAGGACCCTTGCCTTCCAAACTGAAAAGTTTGAGAGGCCATCCAACCTATCCTGATCACGCTGTCCATGAGGAGCCATGTGCTTAGAATGTGTCAGAACTTTCTTTTCTCTTTGCTAGAGAAATGGATCTAAAGCCCTTGGTGAAACAGACACCTTCTGCTCCCTCTGACAACTAATTTCCCTCCTTGGAAATCTACCAAATCAACTATGATTCAGCTTCTTCTTTGATCTGATCAAACTACAAGTTTCCTTTGGCTAGAAACTCTCTGAGAAGCTGATCTCTTCCCACTCTTTGTCACTTGTGCTAAGGCTAAAAATATGAAAACTTCAGAATTTTAACCTCGCCATCTCTTCTGAATTTCTGCAGCTTTTCTACAGTCTTTTTTGGATTTGACAGATTTAGATCTGAATCACACTGGCTGGCTTTAGACCAAACCAACACTGTTTCTGAGTTGCCTTTGCGTAGTAATTGCGTGGGCTTGCTAGGACACAACATTGGACAGCGTCACCCTTCCCTCTGCGTGAATCTGCCTTTGAAAACTGCGCTGTCCCTTCAGATATGCATTTCTGCTACTTTTCTAGCTGCTTTCTGAAGCTAGAACCTTCAGTCTCTTCTGCTGGTGACCCTCCTAGATCTGCAATTCCTCTGATAGCATGTAGAAATTTCTGAATCTTACACTTTATGCAGAAATTATTACTGTTAATTTGGTTATGCTCCTCCTACTTAGACAAGTTATTAACTGAATAAATTCAAGTTAAAATCGAAGCAAAACACATAACAGATCTCTACCAATCCAGATCTAGAGCAAGTTCATGCACACATTGACAAAGTGACACAGTTATTTCTAGACAAATAGTCCCCGGAAAAACCTAATGCGGGAAAACTGGTCTCTGGCTGTTGGAGGTTCTTATTATTAAGAATATTTCTGAATACACAAATCTGGGTTCCAGATCTGGAAGACCCGACAGAGAATACACTAGATCTACAACTCACTGGCTGTTCTAGGGCCAAAATAGTGACTGATCCACACCCTCAAATGGGATTTGCAAAACTCAACCAAGATTAGGGCCTGTAAACCCCAGCGCTGCCCCGGAGAGCCTCTGTGTCAGCCTCTGAAACCCCTCAAACCCTCAACGCTGCTTCGGAAGAGATTGCGTTACCCTAGATTGGGTGACGCAGTCACTACGCTGCCCCTGAAGGGTCTTTGCATAACCCCTGAGGGTTTCCTATTGAAAATTACGTTGTTCTTGCTGCTGCTGCTGCTCTCTTCTTTTGCGCTGTCCTTGAGCTGATCTCTGCCTCTTGTGTATTCTAGACCCTTGGATCAGATCATCCCCTTGGCCTAAATTCCCCTCTCTACAGCTGAAACACTTCTGAGTATTCTTAGCAAACCCTGCCCTAGAATCTTAGCTTAGCGTAAGTGCTCTGCCTTTGTGTGTTTTTACAAATGACCCCAAGCCTTTCCTTTATACTTTTCTCGTTGGAAAACCAACAACCATGATCAGATCTTGAATCAATGGCTAAGATTAAAAGAAAGTTTGATACGTGTGACTTAAGACAATTTCATCACATGCTTAATTAAATTCACTTTAATTATTTAAGTTCCCTAAGTTTTAACTTAGGAAATACATTAAAATAATTAATTAATTTAATATCTCCTAAACTAGATGAAATTTCCCAAATCAATTTCTGGGTCTTGTAGATCAAGTGTACTCTAGTCCCTCCACAAAATTTAGCTTAGAGCACAACTGATGCTACCTCAAATAAACAAAATCTCAACAACGTTGACCGTGGTCAAAACTTGGAATTTTGACCTCCTTCAAGTGCAGAAATTTCGATCTCTTGAGGTCGCATTAGAGGGCACAAAGATTGAGGAAAAGGGAGATCGTTGACCGAAGCCCTAAACCGCAGCGTTGACCAATGTTGACTTTTCTGTGTTGACTTTTTCTGTCGACCAACATTGACTTTTTGACTTGAGGGGTGTGTGTGACACTTGGAGGATTGGTTGATCTGATGTGAGAAAGACTTTGCTGGTTGGTGCATCCTGTTGTCTGTCGTAACGCACATTATTCTCTATCTTTGCTGGACAAGAACAATTGTAAATTCTTATCTATATTATTGGCTTGTCTTATGTTGATCTATTATTATGTTCTATCAACATTTTACTTTCATGTTTATGTGATTGCTAAACTAAATTGGGCCTATAAGAAAGATTGAAGTAAAACTGCATTAAGCATAGAACATACCATGTCTGTCTAAATTTAACACAAGCCCATCAAACTAGCTCATAAACAAAGAATAAGCCTCTCAAGAGGTCGAATGATCAATAGTGCATGTCGTTGGGCCTTAGAGGAGGGCTGATGAAGTCCATAGGTGCCAAAAGTGAAATAGGACTCCCAAAAGTAGTGGACAAGGGGTTGGCCCCTTGTTCTCCAAATAATAAACCCGTGGTGCTACTAATGGGTGTGGGGGCACACAAGTAATCTCATGGGTCTCCAAATAGATCGAAGATGTATGTAGACCATCTGCAAGGGCTCAGATGATGATGTAACTGATGCCAGATCATCATATAGGTCCTGGGTCATCTATCAAGTGCCTGGTACAACTGTGGGGCCGACTGAGCATGGTGAAACAATTGCATCTTCCTCGTCCAATAGGTGAATCTTGAGCAATCTCTGAATTTCTTTGGGATCCATGGAATGCTGTCTACTGTTGTGGAGGCCCATGGATCTCTACACACACCCTACATGTGCCAATGTAGTCCTCTAGAGGGTTAGGACCCTGTATAGGGAGACCAAACCCAAAATGGAGACCATCTGTAATCCTGCATAAGAACCAATGCGTCCCCTTGCCTTCCAGTACAACAAGTCATTTAAATAAATAGGGTAAAAGAGCTTACAAACCATGGACAACAGGTGGGCACTTCATAATGGTATGCCCTTCCATAGTGGACTTTGGCATGTGCTAATGTCTCCAAGCTCCAATGGGGTTAACCATGTAACCCTATTAGGTGGTTTTTACCTTTAAAGGGGAAGTATGTCCAAGGTACATCCTTCAAATGGTGGTGGCATGTGATAAAGAGATGAATGGAATAGGGAATGAAAGCGGCAATCCTGAGCCACATGTCGGGGTACAAGGGTAGCTAATAAAGGGAAGCCCACACTTGGGTATATAATGTATAGGAGGGAGCAATCTTGGTGCATGAGATACCCCGACCTTGATTTTTCCACCCTTCTTCATATGCCTTTTGCCTTTTATGATTTTTCTTTGATTAACTGCTCAGGGCTCAAGGGATAAGAGCATGATGTGTAAGTTATAGTTGTGGATATCCCCTTTAATGTAGGGTGGTTCATTGTCCATTAGGGGTTGGGACAATCATGGATTCCTGAATGATAAAGGAGGCTCATCTAGGGCCTATAGGAACCAGAGTGATGGCCATGGGAATGAGGTAGAGCTTATGCATTGGATTTTTCCCACGTGCTAAATGTGTTTATCCCGACCATCTTTTGCATTTTGTGGTACATTTTTGTGTTGAATGTGGTCAATTATGCTTTTTCCTTTTTTTAGCTGCATAAACCTCCGGGGCATCGTTTTAGGCTTGACCCAAGGGGTGGGCAAGGGGAAGAGGAGGCTAACCCTATGTGGACCTAGTGGAGGAATGTCGACCTAGGTGAGAAAAATGATGAATGGGGTTATAATGAATATATGGGGAGTGATATATGTGGATGAGGGAGTGAGACCAGATAACCAAAATTAGGGTTTCCCATTGGTACCATCCCTAAAGCCCAAAGGTCAATAAAAGAGATCCCATGGGACTAAGATCTAAGGGTAACATCCCACATAGTTCTAGGGGACGAGCATAGACCTAGCCCACTCTTTTCGCCGAATCCCCCCATTAATCCATGTCCAAAATTTTCCATGATAAATAAATTACAATACTCAATTACCAAATGACAAGGCATACATTTAGGTTTGAGAGGACCACCTTCAAACATACAATCATGATAGATGGGTGAGGGACCACATGGATGATTCAGGTGGTAGAGAAATAGCACAATGACCTAGTTGGTGGCTGCAAGGGGCTGCCGGCTGAGGACCATCTTGGAGAAAATTTTCTCCTAGAGATATCACCCACAAAATGATGGGTAACAAAACGAACATGCTCCTAGATCAAACAAAGAAACCTGTTATCTCATCTCTTGATGATGTACCAAGATATTTCCTGGAGCCTAAACACCCTCCTGTAAAAGAGGTCTACCATCCATTATACCTAATACTCATATAACACCTGGAAATATCCCGCCAAAGGTGTATCATGCAGCTCTCTCCTGATCATCTCCCTAAGTGTGAACTCAGGAGGGAACATATGCTACCTTTGTAGTAGATCATACCATCCCTTAGCCTCTATTCGTCAACTCGTGCACTGATCATATGCCTCAACTGGGAAGTCTCTCTCCTATCCATAATGCTCTGTTTCATCGAACTGTCTTAGGTGAGCCTCTCATGTCCTGTTGCTTGTGATGAGAGCATCAAGGGGCAGCAACCAAACCCTCTGTGACTATAAACAATACTGGAGAGTGATTGGTGTGTGGGTCCACAAGAGTATGATCAAGAGTTCATATGGATACCCAAGGGTAGTCCTGTGAATGCCCCTCTCTTCACTTTTGATTTGATGATATCTCAATCGAAGACCACTCTTTGATGAACACAATCCTCTGAGATGCTGATCCGTCCCCTTGTCGATCCTGGGTATGCCAAATCCAATGGTATGCCAGAAGTCCCTGTCAGGAGGTCTCCTGGGAAGCTCTGCATACCACTGTACACCGCGACATATCTCTGTACACCACTGGATACCACCACCCACTGCTGTACCACCCTGTATCATTTGGTATCCCACATGTGCCAATGTATTAATCACTCCACTAGTGGATCCATTGTGATGTTCACCCCTCCTAATCTGCTTTGGTAAGCCTGAGCGAGATAGCTCCTCACATGCCAGTGGGGGTGTCACTGTTGTGACGATCCTTGGTGGCCCTTGTGCCCAGTACATCAATGGAAGAACATCTCCATACACTGCCTTTCTTGGTGGCATACCAATGCCATCCTATCTGAATAGTTCCTGCTAAGGCATGCTGACCACCCTGCAACCCTACACATGAATGATGTGGTAGGACATCTCATGGAGTCTACACATTCTCCTATCAAATCAACTTGCCACTAGTGGTGATCGAAACTTCGATGGAAACGTGAAGGAATGTGTGTGCTCGGTCATTGGATTAGCCACCCCGTTAATGCCATAATTGTCCAGCACCTTCGGTATATGATGGAAAGCCTCACTTGGATCCCAATGCCAACATGGACCTCCAATAACCCCGATGTTCGAAAGATCCCGCTAAGCTATACCCCAGACTACGACTATCTCTGCAAGTCTAGTCCACTCAATCAGGTACCAACTCAAGATCTCTTGCCATCCAATCCTGAGAGAGGGATCGAATGCACAAACACTTGTACACGGAACAAACCCACCATGCCGATGTTGCGCCATGCTTAGCTCATGTTGCTTTGTCTTGTTGACTTGGTCAACACATAAGATCTGCCTAGGAAACTCTACCTCTCTCTTTCCAATGCATAGAGGTGGGCTAGTAGTGTTGTAAGCCCTATTGATGTACTCCTAAATGTTGAGATTTGTGGAGTGTTGGGGTAGCTTCAGATGTGCTCTAGCTCCCAAACTTTGTGGAGAGACTAGAGTACATGAGATATCCAAGGCCCAGAAAGGGAATTGAGAAATTCCATCCGGTTTAAGAGAAAATTAATTAATTAATATTTTTAATTAAGGACCCTAAGTCTAACTTAGGACAATTAAAATATTAAAGGTAATTAATTTAAACATTTGATGGAAATGACTTAAATCACACGGATCAAGCTTTCTTTTAATCTTAATTGTCAAATCAAGATTAGATCATGACCATTGGTTTTCCAATGAGAAAAGTATAAAGGAAAGGCTTGGGGTCAGTTGGAGGACACACACAGAGGCAAAGCATTAAGACTAAGCTGGAATTCTAGGGCGTGGTTTGCTAAGAATTTCCAGAAGTGTTTCAGCTACAGCGAGGGGGAGTATTGGCTAAGGGGATGATCTGATCCCAGAGCCAAGAGTCAACAAGAGGCAAAGAAGCAACAATCAGAGCAGTGCAAAGGAAGCAAAGGCTACGCAGTGCAGAGGGTTTTAGCTGCTACGCAGGCCCAGAAAGGGTAGCACAGAAGCAACAGGAGGCTATCAGGGCTTACGCAGGGCCAGCTAGGGCAGCGTAGGGACTGCGTCACCCAGTCTGGGGTTATGCAGCCCTCTCCTGAGCAACAAAGGGGCATCATAAGGCTAGCAGTGCTGACGCAGAGGGCTTTAGAGCAGCGCTGGGGTTTTTAGAGGCTAAAAGGGGCCCAGTTCTGTAAATCTCGTTTGAGGGTGTGAATCAGTCCAGTTTTCTGTCTCCGGAACAAAGGTATTGCTGCAGATCTTATATTTCTCTGTCGGGTTAACCAATAAGGTGCCCAGATTTGTTGTACCCACATTCTATTTAATAATATAAACCCTCCAACAGCCAGAAGACCGGTTTTCCTGTGTTGGGTTTTTTCGGGGACAGTTGTCCAGAAAATCTTGTGTGTCACTTTGTCTATGTGCATGTATTTAGTTTAGATCTGTATCTGTGAAGACTGTTATTGTGTTTACTTCAATGTTAATGATGAAATTTCAAATTAATAACTTGATTAAGTAGGAGAAGTATAACCAGATTTAACAATAGGGTTTCTGCATAAGTAATATTCAGGAATTTTCACACTAAAGAGCGTTGTGTTGATACTCCAACATATGCTCCCCTTGCTGCCTCGTTAGGGACTTTAGTTGTTCCCCAACTTTAGACAGCGTGGCCGCTGACTCGACACATAACACTCCAAGGTTCTCAAGTTCACCAATCTACTGCAAGATGGTGCCTCGAAGTGTTTGGGTCTTCTTCATCAGTAGAAGACCTTCCCTTAGATCCTTAGACTCTTTGCGCCTCATTAATGGTTGGCCCCAAAGATGGATGCTCATCTCCCTCAACCACCTCCCCAGCTTGAACCTTCAACGAGCTCTCCAATAGAGATGACTCTAAATATAACAAGGCAGATCTAAGTGCCCCTCACACCCATGGGTGTTATCAATCTCATATGATAGCTCTAATGGTGTATCAAAGGTTGTCTCAAGGCTTCGTTTAACAATTTTCACATGCCTTATAATTGCGAACGCTATGACCCTTTTGGCTGAAGTCGCCGTCTTTTGGTTCTTCTTACTCTTTTCTGCCTGCAGAAGCTCATGATTTGTAGACCCATCCCTTTCAAATCTGTGTACCTTTCCATATTTCCTGGAAGAGTTCTCCTTCTCCATCCATGACTTAATACGCTCTAGCACCCTTTCACATTCTTCATATAGTTGCTAGATCTCTGCATGAGCCTTTTCCATTGCTCTTTAGCAACTCTCAGACTGGAAGGATACATGGCTCTGATACCACTATAATATCCCAAATTGCTAGTCTAATGCAATAATCAACTGAGAAGCAAATAAATCCTTAAAGATAGACAAACAAATAGTAATTAGTCATGAACAATTGGAAATACCACCAAAAAACCCATATATTTTATTTATTAAAATGGAGAATACATCAGTTGGTAAACACATGAAACCTCAACTTTGCCCAACAAGATAGAACACGACCTACAATAGAAGATAATCAGCCCAATCTGGTTGTAGCAACTCGGTCCCAACAAAGAAGATAACACATCCCAGCAATAGAGAAGGTACGAACCAGAAAAATAAGAAATATGACAAGCAAAATAAAAGGAAATTCAGCCTCTGGATGTGTCCTGCATCCAACCTTCAGAACCCCACGGCCCGCTACTTGGATGATTTCTTCTCCACAATAGCTGAAAACGTAATAGGCACTTTCCACCCCAATAAACATCCCCAAACTCCACCCGAAATCTTCCCAACAAGATAAAAACATGCTGCCTACGCTTAGCCACTAAAACCCCATGATATGACTGAGAAAATCGGCCTATTTGTGACTATTATAACCCTCTACAGACACTGGAAACGAATGGGCACTTGCTTCCTTCAAAACAGTCCCAAAAACTCCACAAAATCGGCCCCTAGAGATAAAACATGTTGCCCAGAAATCAGCCTCTATGGCTGTACAGATTTCTCCATGAACCGGCTCCAAAACCCCTGCAAATTCCTTGCTTTAAGATCAATGAGAAACCTGAGATGATTTCCCCTTCGGATGCTGGCTAGGGTGGCACTCAAAGTCTGTTGGAAATACTGAGAGGGGGGTGAATCAATATTTCTTTTCAATTGTTGCTTTTACTAGTTTAGATATCTTATAATTAGAACAGAAAATGAACAATAAGAATAAATACTTTTATTAATTTCTTATTTACAATAAATCCAATACAATAATATAGAGCTCCAACCCTAGATGAAGACACCAATCTTCAATCCTTCCAGGTACCAACCTGTACTATGCCAAGCACCAATTTGACTTCATGAGGCTCCGACCTCTAGGGCTCCAATCCTATCTTCCAAGGCTCCAACCTTGTCACTTTGAGGCTCCAACCTTTAGCGCTCCAACCCTATCTCTGGTACAGGCACCAACCTGGTCTTCTTAAGGACACCTATCCTCTACGGCTCCAACTCACTGCTTCAATTTGTCAAGATAAGTTTGATGATATTCAAGGCTCCCAATTTCTTCTGGAATCTTCCCTGACAATATCTTTGCTCTCAACAATGCTTCTCCAGATCACTTCGTCAATGACAACCTTATCTTATCATGAAGGTCTTGCCACTGCTTTTCATGATACCCAACCAAAGATCTCCAAAGTTACCTCATGATGGCTTCAAAGCATCATGGTCTCTAATAATATCTCCAAGACCAACTTCTATAACTCTTTCAAATATCTTCAAGTATCCTTCAAGGTGTCTTCAATAGGCTGTCCCAAGGACTCTCCAAGGTGTTCAAATGTTCTTCAAATGTTTCTCCAATATATTTGCACAACTCTCTTAAAATGTTCTTCAATATATTTGCACACCTCTCTTAAAATGTTCTTCAATAGTCTATTTCAGCAAAGCTGGAAGTGACCTTAAATTTTTCTTCAATACAAGACCAACCTTCAATTAAGTCTCAAAGTGTTTTTCAGAATTTTCTCAACAATGATGTCTTCCAAGGTTCTTCAAATCAACCCAAGTTTTCATTGTTCTGAGGTTATAGCACCAAGGTATATTTCCTCCACAAGTGACTGCCACCAAAGGTCCTTAGAAATGTCCCTCCATAGATCCAAGGTGTTATAAATTGCCAATCCAAGCCTCTCCAACAAATTCAAACCTTCCACAAACTGTAGTTTCGAGCCTCTTCAAATGAGTCTCCAGGAAAACTGTTTGAGTTGTGGTGACTGTCCACGAATGTCACTGTTCTGTAGGTCTGTCCTAGCCTTTCCACAAATCTCAGATCATAGGTTTGAGGGTCTTTGCCACAGGTTTGCACTTTTTATGCCATAGATCCGAAGTTCAATCTGCAAGCCCGAGCCTTCAATGGGGCTGAAGCTTCAAATCTGAGTTAAAAAATAAGCTTGAGCCTCCAATGTCTATCCGAGCCTCCATAGGATATAAAATCAAGCTACAGGTCAACCCATAGATGTGTTGAGTCGCTGTACTTTTCTTGCCTTAGATCCATGTGGTTATCTAAGAGCTCATATCCCTTGGCTGAGTTCACATATCTGTCATAGGAGTTCGTAGATTAAGTTATATCTGAAGTTTTTATTTCCTGCACCGAGACTTGTGTCTTGAACGAGCCGTCCAACACATATTTATACTTGATCCTCTTCATTTCAAACATTCATGGCACTTAGTGAGTCGATGACAAAGAAAGAGCTAAAGCCGATGTAATACGTCCAACGTTTAGCATTATGAAATGTCCAGCGTCCAATGTATAATTTGTTCAGCATAATATTTAGCGTCCAACGTCCTTGAAATGCTTTCATTTGTGATATATCGACTATGGTGGAGGGACTATAAAATTAAACTATTTTATTATAAAGTTAAAACTTTAAAATAAAGGTTTTATTAAATTGAAAATTTTGTTATAATTTAAATTTAATTAAATTATTTTAATATTTCAATAATAACATTAATAAATTTATTATAGGATTTAGGGTTAGGATTTTAGGATTTATGAATTAGGATTTAGGATTTCTTAGGGTTAGGGTGTCATTAGGAGAAATATTTTAGGGTTAGGGTTTTATAAGATAGAGTTTTTAGGGTTTCATGTATTTAAGATCTAGGATTTCTTCAATAATTAGGGTTTCTGGTAGAGAAGGGGGTTAGGGTTTGCAAAACTTAGGGTTTCCAAGCTTCTTACAAGCTAGGGAATACACATCATCTTCAAGCTTAGGGGATTCACCTAGTGTTTGTTAGGGCAACATCATGTATCACAAGAATATTTGCCATCTCCAACTTATGCTATATTGGCATCAATGCCAACCTTGATTAACAAAGTCCACCGATATCAGCTGAATATGAGCTTCCCTTGAAGCCCTAGCACTCTCTAGTTGATTATAACCCTGTTTTATGGGAATAATTAGAATGTAGTGGAACCAAGAATAAGTTGTGCAGAATTGACCCTGATGATGAAATACAACGAGCAATCCCTGTCTACCCCCATAAAACTCCTCAAAGCCCCTCCAGAACCTTTGATGATGTAATCTGGCTCCTATGACTTGGCCATCACACACCCTGGAAATCCATCCTAGCTGTATTATAAAGGAAACCGAAAATGGGGACTTTACATAAAACTCCTCCAAACCCTCTAGGCCCACTAATGGTGTAATCCCGCTCCCATGACCTGGCTGACACAAGCTCTGGAAATCTCCCCTAACCACATCACAAGGTAATCCAAAAATTGGGGACATTATATCTATTGATACACGTCACATGTAATGGGATCCTCACCAATTGGTTTCAAGTTAGGCTATGTTTTATGGATAGTTTTCTTGAGCTGTTTTTTTGGTAGCGTTCTTTTTTCAAACTTCCATCCTTTTCACAAGAACATTGGTTCTCTCCTATCTGGCCAAATGACAGAATAGATTGGTTCTCTCCTATCTGGTCAAATGACAACTTTTTATCCGTAATAAAATTAAATATATTATGCTACCAATCCTTTAAAAGGTGAATTGATTAGGGAGGATCGTACAAGTTCAAGTACAAGTGGCTTAAGTACACAGGCTAAAAAATCAAAGTGTCAGAAATGTGGCAAAATCAATGTCAAGTGGAAGATCTTGTCTTTCTGATTCCAATGGAGTAGACAACACTCAATTCCGAGTCCGTATGGAGAAGTTAGAAGCAGTCAAAGTTCTAAGTTGACTTGATGAGGTGGCAACCTTTAGGAGGTAGCATTTTTGCCAATTTTCAGTGGCCGGATTTCGGCCAGCTCTGGCCGAAATATGGGCGAAATTGTGGGATACTTAGTTTGTGTCCTTCGGTCAAAAATCGAGAAACTAAAAAAAAAGTCGGGTTTGTTATTATAAAAATAAAATAAAAAATAAAAAAAAGGCAAGGGCGGGTCATGATCCCCGCCCTTGCTCCAACTATATAACAAATTTTATTATTGTTATGGATCGGCGGCCATGACCCCGCTGGACCCACTCCACGCTGTAACAAACAATATAATACGGGTGGGGCGGGGGTTGTCAACCCCGCCGCTCCAACCCACCATATTATCACAATCGTTGCAATGGACGGCGGTGGATTCGGGGGCGCACTGCCCGATGCAGGTTCGACCCCCCCTCATACCTTCTTTAAAATAATGTGTGGGTATATAAAAACCAATAACGCCTTTTTATGGAGGGCACGGGGTCCGGCCGCTCGACCCCCTCCCTCATACTTCGGATCTCAACCACCACGCCAAGTGGACTTCCTTGGGGAGTCCGCCCACCTTATGTTATATAAACCTGCAATTCAGAAGTGTGCCCAGGAAGACCTGGAGCGGCACGTTTACCAAGGCAGAATGGAACCCTGAGCGCCTTGTAGGAGGGGGGGTGGAACCATGAACTGAGCTCATTTCCAGAGGGCCCAGATTTGTTTGGCGTCAGAATCAGGAAAATTTTATATGGACTCTGCACCTCTCGGCGACACGAGTTCAACGATGCAGTTCGTTTCTTCATCAGAGGTCTCCAATTTTCGGGCACTTTCAACTATGGAGGTATAATGGTGTAATTTTTCATTGATGCTTGTACTTTCATTTTATTTGCCACTTAATGAAAGAGGGCCTCCCCACTGATTGAGCAAGGCCCGGAGACGTAGTCCCTCATGGACGAACTCCGATATCAATTTCTTTTCTTCTTTGCATGATTTTATGTGCTTCTCTCTTCTTATGTTCCTGCCTTTTAAGTTTCATGGTTAAGATGCAATTTTACATGTAATTCTTTAATCCATTTCAAAGCAAAAGATTTTGGATCAAATGGTATCAGCGCAGGTCTTCGTAGATTTGAATTGCATGTTCGTATTCTAACTAGAAACAGACTACGAAGAGGCGAAGGGAAACTAAAGTCTTTTGATCCCGAAGCGGGACGTGCGCATCAAAGAAGAAACATGGATGATGATGTTAGAAATGAGGAGGAGCTAAACTTCCGCAAGACATTCTACACCATGGCTGATCGGGTCGAGAAGTTGTTCTCAAGGCTTGAGAAACTAGAGAAAGCAGGGGGGAATGCTTTAGAAGGACGAGGTTCAGCACATGGAGATGATGGAGGAGATCCACCTCCTTCTCCTTCTATGAGTGAAAGCTCTTCTTCCTCTTCTCACCATCATCATAGGAATTCAGGAAATGCATCTAAGAAACCTTCCTTTAAATTAATGTCAAATTTGATCTTCCCATGTATAATGGTGAAAGTAATGCAGAAAATCTTAACAACTGGGTTAGGCAGATTGAAGTCTACTGCAAGATTCAGCAGATCAAGGAGGACGAGGCAAAGATCCAGTTGGCTTCTCTTCGACTGAACGACACCGCTCTTGTTTGGTGGTAGAGAAAATTGCAAGGCAACCAAAATTTGGGTAACCTTCTCTCCTCATGGTCAAATTTTGTTTTCGCGTTGAGAAACCAATTTTACCCTTTGGGTTGTAAGCAAAAGACATTAATGGAATGGCAACACCTAAGGCAAAGCAGAGGTCAAAATGTACAAGACTTCACTGAAGAATTTAGAAAACAAGCATTACATTTGGGCATTCCATTAGATTCACTAGAGGTTGTAACTAAGTATATTGGTTCTCTGCATAATTACATAAGACATTAATTATTATTGTTTGAGCCTCCTACCATCGATGAGGCCAGTGTGAAGGCCATGCATCTAGAAAGTCGGGGAACGCATGAACAAAATGACCACCCAAAAAGAACTGCAGCAGCCACGAGAAGGGGAGCAAATCCCTCTTGTACACATTGTGAGAAAGAGGGACATGACGAGGAAAGTTGTTGGAAGCTGCACCCTGAGTTGAGACCTGAGAGGAATGAAAAAAAGGGGAAGCAGAAGACCGCTACTACCGTGCAGCAAAACCAAGATTCTGAATTAGAGGAAGATGAGAAGGTCACAACTGCAGGATTTTCACGAGGTAGACCAATTGACATGGGGTCTGATTCCGGCGATGAAATGAAGCTTGCAGCCTTTGGGATCGCAACAGGAGGACCCATAGACTTAGGTTCCGATTTAGGTGATGAAACAAAAATTTCAACAGACATGATACCAAAGATGAAAAGGACACTAAATGCGGTAGGGCTCCAAGAACTTGAGGAGATCAACCAAAGCATCCAAGCAGAGAACACTGAGCTAAGGAGGGTTCTACAGGAAGCAAAGGAAGAAAAACAAAGGTTACTACGCCAGTTGTAAGCTAAGGATGAGGCTTTGGAAAAGTTGCGACATAACCAACCCAAGGTAAAACGCAACCCGTCAATTTCATGTACTTTTCATGATGATGAATTCGCTGCTTTTGAGAAACATACGACAGGGATCAGATCCAAATTGCTGAAGAAGATGGGGTATCAAGGAAGGGGCCTCGGCATCAATGGCCAAGGCATCATAAGCCCCATCGAAGTCGAGGAATTGTTGCGTCATGCAGGACTCGGATACACCAGGAAGGAACTGGGAGAAAGCTCCAACACAGCTAGTGACTAGCCAACGAAAGATGATGAAATCACTTCCTCATAGTCCAGCGATAGTGAGGGTTCCATGAACACTTATTGGAGGAATACCAAGGGAAAGCGTTCCAAGACGATACAGAAAATATGGAGGAGGAAGAATCATCACAACCAGGATGAACCCCAGAAACCTGCATGTTAAGCATGTCAGGACCAAAGAGCATCCATGCAGAGTCTAGTCCTCGAAGTTATTCCACGAGCAAATCCACCACAGGGAGATGACCCATTTACTTTATTAAGTAAAAAATGGTTTTTTTAGAGGTATTAGTGTTATGGCCATAGTTGTAAATCATACGTTGCAAACACAACGATGATGTTTTGGCCTTTCCTTATGAGTAGTTGAGGTATTGATTGTTTTTATGTAATCCTTGGCCAATGAGTGTGTGCTATAAACTCTTGGCAAGTGAGGGGTTGTTATGTGTGGTGTGTGCATGGTTGCAAATGATGTACCAATTTTGCATGCAGGAGATTGAAAGTGTGCGTTGAACGAACAAGCAATGTGTTGGGTGTGTTAATGCTTTTGGTGGTCCAAAAGCTTCTCAGTGGGGAGGAATGTTCTAGGAGGATCGTATAGGTTCAAGTACAAGTGGCTTAAGTACACAGGCTCAAAAATCAAAGTGTCAGAAATGTGGCAAAATCAATGTCAAGTTGAAGATCTCGTCTTTCTGATTCCAACGACGCAGACGACACTCAATTCCGATTCCGTATGGAGAAGTTAGAAGCAGTCAAAGTTCTGAGTTGACTTGATGAGGTGGCAGCCTTAAGGAGGTAGCATTTTTGCCAATTTCCGGTGGCCAGATTCCGGATAGCTCCGATGGGGCTCCGTGGCAGTGTGGGATACTTAGTTTGGAAGATTCGGTCGAAAATGCAGAAATCAAAAAAGAAAATTGGGTTTGCTATTATAAAAACAAAAAAATAAATAAAAAAGTCAAGGGCGGGCCATGACCCTTGCTCCAACTATATAACAAATTTTATTATTACAGGTGGCGGCCATGACCACGGCCAGGCTCACGCCATAACAAACAATATAATACGGGTGGGGCGGGGGCTGTCAACCCGCCGCCCCAACCCACCATATTACCACAACTAGTTGCGGCAGTTCGGGCGAGGGGCGCCGATGCGGGTCTAATCACCCCTTGGCTTTTCTTCAAAATAATGTGCGGGTATATAAAAACTAATAACGCCATTTTATGGAGGGGGCGGGGTTTGACCGCCAGACCCCTCCCTCATACTTTGGATCTCAACCACCATGACAAGCGGACTTCTTTGGGGAGTCCGTTCACCTTATGTTATATAAACCTACAATTCAGAAGTGCGCCCAGACAGACTTGGAGTGGCATGTTTACCAAGGTGGAGTGGAACCCTGAGCGTCTTGCAGGGGGTGGGGCGGAATCATGAACTGAGCTCATTTCCAGAGGGCCCAGATTTGTCCGGCGTCAGAATCAGACAAATTTTATATGGATTTTGCACCTCTCGGCGACACGAGTTCAATGGTGCTGTCTGTCTCTTCATTAGAGGTCTCCAATTTTCGAGCACTTTCAGCTATGGAGGGACAAGGGAGTAATTTTGCATTAATGCTTGTACTTTCATTTTATTTGCCACTTAATGAAAGAGGGCCTCCCCACTGATTGAGCAGGGCCCGGAGACGTAGTCCCTCCTGGACGAACTCCGATATCAATTTCATGTCTTCTTTGCATGATTTTATGTGTTTCTCTCTTCTTATGTTCCTGCCTTTTAAGTTTCATGGTTAAGATGCAATTTTACATGTAATTCTTTAATCCATCTCAAAGCAAAAGATTTTGGATCATGAGTATATTCAGAGCTACCAAACTTTTGAATCTTTCAGAAAAAAACATTGCAAGAATGCAAAATTTTCACGAAATTCTGATCTGGGGTTATGAACAATCTGAAAATATATTTTCTTTTCACACAGACACAAAATTTCTCTACCAAATAGCAGCGGAATAGAACATAAATAATTTCACAAAATTCACTCAAAAACAACACAATTTTCTAGGGAACCCAACAGGAAAAACCCTCACTTGCTTGAGAGTTTTATTGAAGAAAATAAGGCCACAAATCTCTTACAAATAACCTTGCTTCAATAGAGAATGCAATCTGATCTCTCAACCTTGAACTAGGCTTGAAACAACTCTGCAAGAATACTGATCTGCTTCCCAAGGGCAATTTTCCTCCAACAATTAGCACAAGATAAATTCTCTTGCTTGTTCTTTTCACAAGCTCTCTTGCTCACAAACTCATGCTCAAGAATAATGATCAAATGTGTGCCTTTGATCTCCTTATAAGCTTTTTGATTAGGCTATTGTTAGTGAGTTTTCTAAATTAGGAGTTGAACTGGAGCTTTTCTAGTTAACAAAAGTCAACACACTTTGTTAATTGGATCCTCCTAAAATCTAGGAGGCTAACTCCACTTGTTCACTTAGTTGCCAATTTAACTCACACTAGATGACAATTAACTTTGTCTTCCACAAACTCGCACTAGTCAAACGAATTCGTCCTCATCACTGGAACTCATACATGACTAAGAAGATCTCCAAATCCATTCCTTGAATCAAGGCACAGATCAAGGAATCCATTCCTTTGCTACTTTTCAACAAAGAAGGTGCAACAGAAAATAATATTCCATGTTCCTGCTCTTGAAAATTGGACTGGGTGTAACTAATATTAGAAAAAGGGATAAAATTTGCCTGCGCAATCAGTATTCACTTCAGGTTTGTGTAGTTGGGCATCTCGACCTCAAATTATTAATGATTAATACTTAATTGAAGCATTCTCTCTGCGATTTTCTTATTATAGAGAACCAATGTTTTTTCCTACCTTGAGCATATCACATTGGCATGTAACTTTTCTATTTCTCATCAGCGTTTGTACATATGGAACATATGTCAGTTCCCATTGTGTTGAGATAACAGTGTTGGGAAAAATACTGAGAGGGGGGGTGAATCAGTATTTAGAGCTGACTGAAAACTTTTTACTTTTTCCTTCTCTTAAAACCATACGCTACTTTACTGAACCCAACACGCGTATACACGCGGATATCCTTAAGAAAACTTGCGTATGTCCAGAGATCTTATTATGCATTTAATTCTTTACTTAGATCATTGCATCATTCATTCATCAGATGTTTAGTAAGCAGTAAACATGTGCAGTAATAACAAAATAAACCATCACACATAAGCAACACACATGAACACCAGTATTTAAGGTGGAAACCCAATTCGGGAGAAAACCACCGCTGCTGTTGTCTCTGTCTTCAATATTTATTATAAAGAAAACTTCTTACAATTTTGCACTGGTGCAGACTCATACCAGCACGCAGGCACCCACCTGCAGAAGGCTGCAACCTTCTCTCGTTCTCCAACGACTACTGGAAGGGAGTTCCAACCCCCCTCACTGAAGGCTTCGACCCTCAGCACCACCAAGGACCACGTTTCATCACTTTTCAGACTGGATCCAACAGCTTCCACACAACATACCTTGTAGGCCACTCTTCATCAGATTTTCAGACTGTACCCACTCCATACATCAAACTGAAACTTATAACTCCATCAATTCATTCATTGAATTATCAACCAATCAACCAACAACTTGATCTTCAATCAACATAATCAGCGGCATATTCAACATTCAACCAACCCAGATTTGTATGAATACATCATTGACAGATAGCAGTGAAACAACAAGACATTTCATTCCACATACTTCAGCAAAACCCTAGATTCCATACGCGCTTTTACTTCACTGATCCTGCGTATATACGCACTTTCACAGAGACAAACCTGCGTATACGCGCTTTTGCTGAAACGAACCTGCGTATATACGCGCTTTTGCTGAGATGAACATGTGTATAGATCTGTAACTTTTCAGAACTATACAGCTCTTCAGATAACTCAGATTTCACCCTTTACTTCAGCAAAGATTCGCCAGATCACAGATCTAAACATTCCATAAATAGATCTAGAAAATACATAGTCATTTCAGATCTAGAGATCCCTCTTCATCATTTTTTTCATAGGTACATTATTAATTCAGATCAATCAATAAACTGTTACCCATTCCATGCAGAAATACTTCAGAGTGAAGTATTCATTAAAACCCAGACTTCAGAATAGATATGCAGATACAGACTCAACCCTGAATAGACATTGATTCAAATAGCATACGCTATTTTGTTTTACTGAAGCCACGTACATACACGCTTTCCTGCACATCAACCTGCGTATACTTCTGTGTATTTTATTCTTCAAAAACCCTAACTGCCATATGCTCCTTTCATGAAGCGAACCCGCGTATATACGCGCTTTTACCGAGACAAACTAGCGTATAGATTTGAAAAAGATAAACTTTGCAGAATAGACCAGATCTATAAACTTACCCAGATTTCTTCAATTTCTTCATCAGACTTGCGCCAAGTCTTCATCATTTCTTTTGCAGATCATCCTAGAGATTCATCATTTCTAGATCTAGAGATCTTGAACCTTCATCATATCCATAGGTGCATCATAGATTCAGATCTAACAATTAAGACCAGAGTTCATCCATGCAGATATTCCTTAGAGAGATTTATTCATTAACAACCCTTACACATGCACACCTTCCACTATGATCCTCTTCTCCTTATATAGTGTTAGCCTTTATCAATACCATGAGTCAAAACCACTTAACCGCTGATGGTATTCCTGGATGGGATCAAATAGATAATCTAGCGCTCAATACAGTGGGCCAATACCATGGTAATGTCCCCTGGTTTTATAAATTTAGAGCGCAAATAGGCATACGCTACTTGGTACGTACTTTTCCGCATACATACGCTACTTTGCCTTTACAAACCCGCGTATGCTTTGTGACATGCCTTATTCATCATTACTCTGGCACTTACTGGAATTCCTTTTTTCTGTTACTTCTGAACTGCTCTGTAGATACATCAGATTTACATCATTAACAAATAGGTTGCTATCGCAACTCATCAAGTAGGTTTCCATCAAGGTTTCCATCAAGGACAACTTCATCAAGTAGGTTGCCATCAAGGACAACACATTGCATCATATTGCCAACAATCTCCCCCTTTGGACTTGATGGCAACTATGATGGTGTTTGATCACCATAACAGATAGATACATTGATTATAACCATTATTCAAACACCATGATACTCTCCCCTTTTGACATCAAGGGCAAAGGGCGGATCAAAACCAAACAAGGTTTTTCTTCTCTTGTAGAAAGAAGAGCTCTGTAGATCTGATGTGCACTGAAGTTACCATGCTTGCTCCCCCTGAGTTCATGCTGAATCTTCAAACATATTTTTCAATGAAGTACATGACTCTATGACCTTTCCTATCACCAAGGACTCATACTTACATCAATGATCCAACCAAGTGGATTTACATATGTGACTCAAGTACCCAACCAAGTGGGTTTACACATTTTGACTCAACTACCCAACCAAGTGGGTTTACAAATTTGAAGAAGTCCTTACATGACTGAATATAACAATTTACATCATATGTCTCAACATGACCTTTTCATAAAATTTTAGAAATAACTTATACAATCAAGACCAAAGAATCTCAAGCATGAGATCAGACTACAACAAATAATTAGAATGCCAACAATGCATCCTTTCCACATGACCAATGCTCCCCCTTAGCTTGTGCATCCTGAACACTTTCAACAGCAAATCATCAAGGCATCTTCATCAAACATTAGAGAATGAAATAGAAATATGAGAGCTGAAACATCACCAGAGATACCAATCAGCACCACAGCTGTGCTGAAAAATGCTGACCCAGAAAAATTTGTCAGCAAACACCCATACGCGGTTTTCTGTGTATAAACTCGCGTATATACGTGACTATCCTTCAGGAAATCCGCGTATCCAATTTAATCTTCTGTATTCAAGTAGATCTGATCTTCTACATGGTAGAGACTACTCCCAGCTTCTGTCTGAGGTATTCGAACGCTTCCCTGGGTAAAGGTTTGGTAAATATATCAGCAACTTGTTCTTTGGAGGGAACATACTCCAACTTCACCTTTTGTTCAAGCACTTGTTCACGTAAGAAGTGATACTTGATGGGAATGTGTTTGGTCTTGGAATGCATAACAGGATTCTTTGAGATACTGATGGCACTTGTATTATCACACATAATGGAGATAGGAGGTGAACATTTGATTTGAATATCTTGTAAGGTTTGCATCATCCAAAGAAGTTGAGTGCAACATGATGCTGCAGCCACATATTCTGCTTCTGCTGTAGATAAGGCAATAGAGCTTTGCTTCTTGCTGAACCAAGATACTAACCGGGGCCCCATAAAGAATGCACCACCACTAGTGCTTTTCCGATCATCAACATTTCCAGCCCAATCTGCATCAGTGTAAGCATGAAGAGTGAGATCAACATTCTTTGGATACCATAGTCCAAAGTCTTGAGTTCTTTGTAGATATTTGAATATTCTTTTGACAGCCTGAAGGTGAGACTCTTTTGGATTAGCTTGAAATCGTCCAACAATCCCAACTGCATGCATAATGTCTGGTTTAGTCCCAGTGAGATAAAGTAGACTTCCTATCATAGATCTGTATTCTGGTTGATTCACCGTGGGAGAATCATCATGAGAACTGAGATTACATCCGGTTATCATTGGTGTACTTACAAGTTTGCACTCTTCCATGCCATACTTCTTCAGAATTTGCTTAAGATATTTTTCTTGTGATAAGAATATGCCATCTGTTGCTTGTTGCACTTGCAAGCCAAGAAAGAATGTTAGTTCCCCAAGTAAAGACATTTCAAATTTTTGCTGCATAACAGAAGCAAATTTCTGACTCATAGATTCTTCATTACTTCCAAAAATGATATCATCAACATATACAACCACAATCAATAGTTTATCATTTTCAGTTTTTGTGTATAAATTGCTATCAACAGACCCCTTTGAAAATCCTTGTTGATGAAGATATTTGTCAAGACGATAATACCGTGCCCTTGGAGCTTGTTTGAGACCATATAGAGCCTTTTTAAGTCTACAAACAAGTTTTTCATCATTTCCCAAAATGAATCCTTCTGGTTGTTCTATATAAACTTCTTCTTCTAGGTTACCATTGAGAAAAGCAGATTTAACATCCATTTGATAAACTTTGATTTGTTGGAAGCTTGAAAAAGCAAGAAACATTCTTATGGCTTCAAGTCTAGCTACAGGAGCAAAAGTTTCTTCAAAGTCTATACTTTCTTGTTGAGCATACCCCTTGCAAACAAGTCTAGCTTTATTTCTTATAACAACCCCATTCTCATTTAACTTGTTTTTGAATATCCATTTAGTTCCAATGACATTTTTGTCATGAGGTCTTGGTACTAATTCCCAAGTGTGATTCTTTTCAATTTGATCAAGCTCTTCATTCATGGTTTGAATCCAACATTCATCTTTGCTAGCTTGATTGACATTGTGTGGTTCAATAGTGGATAGAAATGCCAGATAGCTAGAAGATCCCACAAGAGTCCTTCTTGTTTGTACACCTGATCCTTTATCTCCCAAAATTTGAGATTCTCGATGATTCTTTTGAACATATCTGGATGGAGATTTTTTAGATAACTCATCTTCAGGTTCTTCATTGGGTTCACTGTCTATATCATTGCTATTTGATGTAGGAGGACATATGTCACCATCGTCTTCATTTGTTGTTTGTTTTTCTTCTTTTGGGGCTGCAGGAGACTCATCAATAACAACATCAATACATTCAACAATCTTCCGAAGTCTTTTATTGTAACATTTATATGCTCTACTCCTAGAGGAGTAACCAAGAAGTATTCCTTCATCTGCTCTGGGTTCAAACTTGCCAAGTCTTTCATCATTATTTTTGATAAAGCATTTGCTTCCCAAAAACAGTAAAATGCTTCTGGCTGTTGCTTATGTTGGGAGGATTACCATACCTCGTAGTTCATATGGAGTTTTATCACTATTTACATGAATATGCCTTGTTAAGAATATTTATCATCACGATGTGTCGTTTCTCCCCAAAATGTGTCAGGTGTTCCGGAATCATCAAGCATAGCTCTAGCCATTTGTTGAACTGTTCTATTCATTCTTTCTGCTACGCCATTTTGTTGTGGAGTGCCAGCTACAGTAAACTGTCTTTTTATTCCATGCTGTTCACAAAATTCAAGGAATTCATCTGATGTATATTCTCCTCCTCAATCAGATCTAAGACACTTGATTTTTAGAGCTAATTCATTTTCAACCAGTGCTTTGAAGATCTGAAATTTCTCAAATGCTTCATCTTTATGTTTAATCAACCCAATCCAACACATTCTAGAGAAATAATCAATAAATAAGATATAGTATTGTTCACCACGTGGTGACTTTTTCCTCACAGGTCCACATATGTCAGTATGAATGAGTTCAAGACGCTTACTTGATGATCCTTCCTTGGCATTAAATTGCACTCTGGTTTGCTTACCGAATTGGCAAGATTTGCATATGATACTTTCAGGTAGAGTAATATTGGGAAGATCACGAACAGCTTTAAGTCTGCTTGATTTGTTGATTTGAGAGAAGCTCAGATGCCCCAACCTTCTATGCCATAGCTAGTTTTCTGAAGATTTACTCAAGTAACATTGTTCTTTGCAGTTCTTCAATACATATAGGTTGCTTGGAGTTTTGTTTCCTTTTATAATTGTTTTACCTGTATCAAGATCACGTACCACACATTCTTTTGAACTAAAGACAACTTTAGTTCCTTGATCACACATTTGACTTACACTTAACAGGTTATGCTTTAATCCATCCACATACATGACATTATTAACTTTCACCTTTTATTTTAGAAAAACAGACCCTTTTCCCTTAATGACAGCAAGAGTATCATTTCCAAATGTAACATTCTTTTATTTTTCTAGAGCACTATATGCAAGAAGTTTGTTTTTGTCACCTGTCATGTGTTTTGAGCATCCACTATCAATGTACCATTGGTTTTCTTCACCTTCTGCAAATAAAGCTATGCCACAATTTTCACCCTGTAATTCCTTCTTTTTCCACACTTTGGAGCTTGAAGGAAAATGCTCTTTTGGTTGAACTTTGCTCCTGCATTCAGATTCTTCATGGCCAAAGTTATTGCAATAAGCACATTCAACTTCATTTTGAAGAGGAGAAAAGTTGTTATAGGTATTCTTCTTTGTTCCAATATCAATTCTTTTCTTTCTTGCTTCTCTTGTCATGATGGTTTTATATGCAACACATTGAACAACTTTATGACCAAAATTGTGACATGAGAAACATTGTCCATTGAAGAAGAAATTTTTGCGATCATGAAATATTCTACTTGAATTTACCTGTTGATTGGTGTTTCTTTGAAAGATACTCCTGTTAGTGTTCTTTGAATTGAGATGGTCATGCGACATCTGTAAAGATTCTTTATTCCCTTGCTGAGGGGCAGAATGTTGTGTACTGGTTGTAGCTGCTTTTAGATAATTTGGTGCTGAAGCCTGAGAAGATTCTCCAATATATCCAAGACCTGTCTTTAGAAGAGGAGAACGTTGTACCTTGATAATCTCATCTAAGGTTTCAGATCCTTTAGCAAATCTAAGATTCAAAGTCTTTACTTTCTCAATTTCTTTTCTTAGACTTACTATTTCACATTCTAATTTCTCACTGTGTTTCTCCTTTTCTTCAAGCTGATTTTTCAGAGTTTCTATGGATATTTTACTTTCTTCTAAGCATATTTTGAGTTGATTGAATTCATCAAGAAAATCATTGTCCTCTAACGCATCCATAAAAGTATCTTTTTCTTCTCTAGATTCCTTTTCAAATGCCATGAGAAGTCTAAGATCTTGTTCACATTCTTCCTCACTATGAGATAACCCATCACTGTCTTCATGAGTATAGTAACTTTTTCTAGTGCTAAACCGATTCTTATTCCTTCTTTCTACTTCCTTCCATTTTTCATGTGTTTCTTTATGAGGACACTTAGCAGCATAATTCCCAGCTCTTCCACAAGTAAAACATTTGAAAGGAAGCTTACCTCTGAACCGTCCTGTGCCAAGTTGGAGTTTCTTTACAAAATTTGCCTCATCTTCTTCTGAGATATACCCTGATCCTTCTGTCTCTTGTACTTCTTTCCCTTTTGTAGAAGCTCTAAAGACGGCTTCTTTGACTTCAGATGGTCCTCCTCTTCTCATTTCACATGCAGTTAGTATGCCATGAAGTTGCACCACAGTAAGATTTTGAAGATCCTGCTTTTCTTCAAGAGCAGAAACTTTTGACTCAAATTTTGCCGTTAGTGATCTTAAAAATTTCTCAACCAAAGTAGATTCGGTTATTGTTTCTCCCAAATTTCTCATATGATTTACAATATCATCAAGACGTAAAAAGAAATTGGAAATGCTCTCCTCATTATGCATTTTTAGATTCTCATATTGAATTCTGAGAGTTTGGAGTTTAGCACTTTTTACCTTTGCATCACCTTCATAACTTAGAATGATTTTGTCCCATATTGCCTTTGCTATATCCAACTGCATGACTTTGACAAATTTCGATTTAGTTAGACTTCCCAATAGAGCATTGACCGCCTTTTCATTTGTTTCATAATTATTTCTTGTCGTTGGATCTGTTGGTACTGTAGCTGGATATTGATATCCTCCTTCAAAAATAGCCCATACATTTGCTCCCAGAGACTGAAGATAGGATCTCATCCTTGTTTTCCAGAAGATTAAATTGTTTCCGTTGAAGAGCGGAGGCCTGATAGATGTTGTTCCATCTTGATTGCTCATCTTGTTTGATCTTCCTTCTAGCGGCTAAGCTTTTTCAGAAGGACCTGCTCTGATACCAATTGTTGGGAAAAATACTGAGAGGGGGGGTGAATCAGTATTTAGAGCTGACTGAAAACTTTTTACTTTTTCTTTCTCTTAAAACCATACGCTACTTTACTGAACCCAACTCGCGTATACACGCAGATATCCTTAAGAAAACTTGCGTATGTCCAGAGATCTTATTATGCATTTAATTCTTTACTTAGATCATTGCATCATTCATTCATCAGATGTTTAGTAAGCAGTAAACATGTGCAGTAATAACAAAATAAACCATCACACATAAGCAACACACATGAACACCAGTATTTAAGGTGGAAACCCAATTCGGGAGAAAACCACCGCTGCTGTCGTCTCTGTCTTCAATATTTATTATAAAGAAAATTTCTTACAATTTTGTACTAGTGCAGACTCATACCAGCACGCAGGCACCCACCTGCAGAAGGCTGCAACCTTCTCTCGTTCTCCAACGACTACTGGAAGGGAGCTCCAATCCCCCTCACTGAAGGCTTCGACCCTCAGCACCACCAAGGACCATGTTTCATCAATTTTCAGACTGGATCCAACAGCTTCCACACAACATACCTTGTAGGCCACTCTTCATCAGATTTTCAGACTGTACCCACTCCATACATCAAACTGAAACTTATAACTCCATCAATTTATTCATTGAATTATCAACCAATCAACCAACAACTTGATCTTCAATCAACATAATCAGCAGCATATTCAACATTCAACCAACCCAGATCTGTATGAATACATCATTGACAGATAGCAGTAAAACAGAAAGACATTTCATTCCACACATTTCAGCAAAACCCTAGATTTCATATGCGCTTTTACTTCACTGATCCTGCGTATATACGCGCTTTCACAGAGACAAACCTGCGTATACGCGCTTTTGCTGAAACGAACCTGCGTATATATGCGCTTTTGCTGAGATGAACATGCGTATAGATCTGTAACTTTTCAGAACTATGCAGCGCTTCAGATAACTCAGATTTCACCCTTTACTTCAGCAAAGATTCGCCAGATCACAGATCTAAACATTCCATAAACAGATCTAGAAAATACATAGTCATTTCAGATCTAGAGATCCCTTTTCATCATTTTCTTCATAGGTACATTGTTAATTCAGATCAATCAATAAACTGTTACCCATTCCATGCAGAAATACTTCAGAGTGAAGTATTCATTAAAACCCAGACTTTAGAATAGATATGCAGATACAGACTCAACCCTGAATAGACATTGATTCAAATAGCATACGCTATTTTGCTTTACTGAAGCCGCGTACATACGCACTTTCCTGCACATCAACCCGCGTATACTTCTGTGTATTTTATTCTTCAAAAACCCTAACTGCCATATGCTCCTTTCATGAAGCGAACCCGCGTATATATGCGCTTTTACCGAGACAAACTAGCGTATAGATCTGAAAAAGATAAACTTTGCAGAATAGACCAGATCTATAAACTTACCCAGATTTTTTCAATTTCTTCATCAGAGTTGCGCCAAGTCTTCATCATTTATTTTGCAGATCATCCTAGAGATTCATCATTTCTAGATCTAGAGATCTTGAACCTTCATCATATCCATAGGTGCATCATAGATTCAGATCTAACAATTAAGACCAGAGTTCATCCATGCAGATATTCCTTAGAGAGATTTATTCATTAACAACCATTACACATGCACACCTTGCACTATGATCATTTTCTCCTTATATAGTGTTAGCCTTTATCAATACCATGAGTCAAAACCACTTAACCGCTGATGGTATTCCTGGATGGGATCAAATAGATAATCTAGCGCTCAATACAGTGGACCAATACCATGGTAATGTCCTCTGATTTTATAAATTTAGAGCGCAAATAGGCATACACTACTTGGTACGTACTTTTCCGCGTACATACGCTACTTTGCCTTTACAAACCCGCGTATGTTTTGTGACATGCCTTATTCATCATTACTCTGGCACTTACTGGAATTCCTTTCTTCTGTTACTTCTGAATTACTCTGTAGATACATCAGATTTACATCATTAACAAATAGGTTGCTATCGCAACTCATCAAGTAGGTTTCCATCAAGGACAAGTTCATCAAGTAGGTTGCCATCAAGGACAACACATTGCATCATATTGCCAACAAACAGTGCATCTATTATGTCAATGTCTATTTCAATTGTAAAGAACATATACATAATCTCTGTGTCCATATACTTTTTTCTACAATGTTATCTTATCACTATTTTCTCTAAACAGTGCAATTGACTAGTATTGTTTCTGCACTATATTTCAGTGTGTATCCATCTTAAGCCTGGATTTATCAGGTGCCAAGAGGGATCAAATCCGTCGAGGTGTAAATTTTTTTAGGGTATGAAGAGTTAAGATAAAATTTCCATCTCCGGGGATTGGATCCCTCTCAGCTTTTGATAGATCCAGATTATGATCGATCTCGATTAATATTATTATTATTATTATTCCTTGGAAATAGCTTGCTGGGTAATGTAGAATAGTGCACCTGACCCTGTGGAAATCCAACTGGGGACCTGCATAGCATCCAGGATTATCGGCAATGTCCTGGCAACAGTGGCACTGACTGATAAGCTAACTCTTGGGATTAGTTTTGTTTATTTTTTGTGATTTTTTTTTTGGGGCCAACGCAAGCATTATGGATGTTACAATGCCCCAGTGTTGGGCATTGTGCCTTCAAACTTGATATTTTATACCTATCATGTAATTTAGTAAACAATCATCCTTAATTTTGTTCCATACAGGGAATGAACATGTCATGAACAAATAATTCTAATGAATATTGAATAGGAATTACCTGTTGGGTGTTGCTGTGTAATCTGTTAGTAGATTCCAAGGCATGTGCTGTGTGAGATATGTGTTGTTTATGATATACAGACTGACACGATTGACGTGGTGCTTGCAGAAACCAAGTGGTGGGATTGATCTCACAGATGGCATCGGTTGCCTCGTGCAAATACAATTTCTTCTAAGCTGGAGCATTTGATAATATCTTGTGGACCTTTAACCTACGCTGTAGGGAATGGGTGAATATTAATATCCTCGTGCAGCGAGGAAAGTAGAAGGCATCTATTTTGTATAGGTCGTCTCATTTTTTGATTGGAAAAATGTGCCACCCCTATCAATGATAAAGATTATATGGGCATATAAGATTTTTTTTAACAACTTCATTCTTTTGTTTACTAGATTTACAATAAAGTATGGGTCTTGTTTTATAATATTCAACACCTTGCTTTGGAATCTCTTTTCATTCGGTTATGGTAAACATAAATAAATTTTTTTTTACGTTGTCATGATCTCTCAAATTCTATTGAATCTCTAGATCCTTACTCAGAATTTTATATTGTTTGATTTTCTTAATTGGTTTACATTTGAATACATTATGTGGATATAATGTTAATATATATCCACATATTAACATATATGGAGGTTTTTTTAGATAATATATCTTAAATTGTCTACATTTGACTACATTATGCGGATATAATGTTAATAAACATGAGTTTCATTTCATTTCATAGAGATTTGTGTTTTTGGTTATAAGAAATGCATTTTAACTAGTTCAGATCCATTATTTTTATACATATATGAAGTGATAAGTGGATTAAATTTTTTTTCAGATCCATTATTTTTATATATATGAAGGGATAAGTGGATTAAAAAAACTTAAAAAATGTAAATGTGCATAATTTTTATTACACACGCCCAGTAAATCCAAAGTTTAAAAAGATCTCAAGTTACTATAGCAGTTGCACATAGTTAAATATAAATTTTGATAATATATTATATTAGTTGTAACTTCTTTTAACATTGAGATGTTTTATGATAATAGATAATATATTGGTTCACATTTCTTATATATATATAAATAATCTAATTTTAAATTATTAAATTTGTATTTTTATGAAAATAGAATAGTATTATTACTTTTGATAATATCACTAATTGCTAATTGTTATTGTATAATGGTAGATAATTTATTTTTAAATTTGTAGCAAATTATCATAATATTACTCCAAAGTTTATTCTATAATATAAATGTAGTTATAGTAAAATTAATATATTAATTATGATATATTAAAGTTTATTGGTATATAATTATGATTTAATTGGGATATTCATAGTCTTCATTTTTTGTCTACGTTTCGAGTCTAAATCAAGACTCATCTTCAGGACAAACTTGCTAAGAAGAGAATAGATTAGGGTGAATAAATAGAGGAAAGAAAGATGATAGGTGAAAGAGCTGACTAGTTCCTAATTGTTCATGCAGTGAATGCTATATTGGAGAAACAGGTAGGACCTTCAAAATAAGGCTTAAAGAACATGGTGCTGATATCAGGCTTGGAAGCACCAAAACCTCGGCTTTGGAAAAACACCAATAAAACGTGTCATCACATATGCCTTGAAGATGTAGTGGTCATTGCCAAAGAAAAACATCCTTTTAAGTGTAAAGTTCCTGAAGCCCTGGAAATCATCAAGCACGCTCACGACCTAAATAGAGATGGAGGTTTAGAAGTTAGCAGGAATTGGATCCACGTTCTTTCCCCAAAATAAGCTTGCCCCCATAAGTCGTTGGTCTCCATTGCCTCCACCCTTTTCATCCTCCCACATTGCATGGTCCTTAGCGTTCAGTACAATGCTCCTCCCTATACACTTTCCCCTTTCCCTCTATCCTCTCCTTTTTCAAATCCTTTCCTTGCCCTTCTCCATCCCAATACCTTGCTGCCTTTCTAAACTTTTAAATTATTAAACACACTTAAAATCTCATCTTAAATCACCTACCTTAACTTCTAATAAAAACTAACAAAATAAAACTCCCCTTCTTAATAAATTACATTAATCCCTTCTTATCACAAATCAAACTTTAGTTATTATTAATAATATGTAAAAAAACCTAATGTAAAGATAAAAATGTTAAAATTATAAATTTAGAATGAATTAATCTTATTAATCATATCTTATTATAATCTATGTTATATATTCATTTGATTAACTAAACTAAATAGTCTATTATAAATAACCATAATTATCATTACTTAAATTCTAAGTATTAACCACATTCAACATTTATAGATATTACTAATATTAATTATTAATTGAAAAATAAAAAAAACTTAAAAAAAAATTATAATTATGTAAACAGAGGGCATTATACAAAAATAAATAAATAAATAAATAAAATAAAATAAAATAATAATAAAAAATAAAAAATAATATTATAATATTTTAAATTCATAAATCTAATTAGAAATAAAAGTGGGTTAAAAAACAAAAGTAAATAACTAATTGATCAAATAATAACCTTTTTAAAAAATATTAGGAATTGGTCGGTTCTTTCACCTATCATCTTTCTTTCCTCTATTTATTCAACATAATCTCTTCTCTTTTTAGCAGGTTTGTCTTGAAGATGAGTCTTGATTTAGACTCAAAACCTAGACTAAATATGAAGACCGTGGAGATTCCGAGTTTTGCATCTAGAAATCTACACCATAGAAACCTCCAATCTATCTTAATTGGGATAATTTGTGACACTTCGTTTTCATTTTTCCAAAATTTGTGATGTAATTAAATACATGTAATATTGGGTTACTAACATTTATATTATGTACTAAACTTATGTGTGATGTATTGTTCCATTTTATTAATACAAGTCATGATGCGGTGGGGAGGGGGAAAACATGACTAGGGAGCAAAAGATGCAAGAGGAGGACGGAGCAGAGGGAGTATGTGGGATAAATCCTAGCCTTGCTTGAATAAATATTATTTTCCCTTGATGTAATGGTTGGTATTCCCAAGAAGCTTCTAGCAAAAGATTGAGAAGATGAAGGGTCATGATGTGATTATAAAAATAAGGAGAAACCATCAAGGGGATTCTTGGTTCTTATTTTCTCCTCAGCTTTTCTCTCATACACTCTCACTCAGAAATTCAATTTGGCAAGATAAATGGTGGCAAAACCCAGAGAGGTTTAGACCTTGTGATTGGTTAAGGTTGTGAGTGACAACCTATGTGAGAAATACTGAGTTTTGAAGGAGTAGCTTTCACTTTGTGTTAAATATAGTTTAAAAATTGTATGTTAAATAATTGAGTTTAGATTTCCCTCAAGGCATCAAGCTCTGGGACAAGGGTGACCAATTGTGAGAAAAATTGCAGCACAACTGAGCCTAAGGTGGGGTGGAATATGGCTCACCCCACTTTAGTTCCAATATTTTATGGTTAGAATAGATATATGTTTATTTGTGTTTTTGATATTCCTTACATAATTATTTAGTGATATGCATGAATTATTGTTTTTATTATATTATTTTATTTATGTGTTGGGCATAGTGTTGTCATTGATGACAACCAATGTCATGTCATTGATGTCAAAGGAGGTACAATGTTTTGATAGTCAAAGACATGAAATTAAATGGGCATAATGTTGCCATTAATGACAACCAATGTCATGTCATTGATGCCAAAGAAGGTACAATGTCCTGGATGTCAAAGGAAGGAAGCTGTTGGACATAATGTTGTCTTAGGAGGTATGATACCTTGGAAGATCATTGAACATTTGATTGACACATCAATGATGTAAAGAAGATATGGGAACTTGAATATTATTGAGCATTTTTATTGAATTTATGACGATAAAATGAGTATTTAGATGTTTTCTTGGATAGTCCTCTCCGAGACCTTTCCAACAGTATATTACACTTGGTCAAACTCCTCCAGAATGAGAAGACGAGTCAGTTTGAAAGTAATATGGTGAAAACACCAAATTTTTTATTAGAAACATCAATTTTGTTAATGTTTATGCATCTTCAGGGCAGATCCATGTTTAGTTGAGAAATCAATGACAGTTGGCATGCATACATGCACACTGTTTAACAGGATTAAGCATCATGCAATTCAGGGTAGATATGATGATTATTGACATTATGAACAATGGATGGAGCAAACTTGTGCAATTGTTAATGGAGGCCATGCCCCCATGTCCTCCGACCTCCTCCACATTGGACCAATGGAAACATGACATATGGCATATGTCAGGTGGTCCTTTAATTGGATGACATGTGGACTCTTTAGTGGTAGGACACTGAATTGATGTTGCAGGAGAGTGATGATGTGGAAGCATAATATTAGTGACAGTGGCAACGCATGTACACATGGATGATGATGTGGATGATGACATGGCGATATTATGATGTGGTAGCATGGTAGGGTGCCATGTGGCAGGTCCAATCAAGAGTTTTGAGTGGCCAATCGGGCCAAATTTGAGTGACAGATGAAATCACTCAGAGAGTGACACATGGCATGATGATGTCATGTTGATGTTAGTATTTGATGTACCATGGACCCCTAAGGACTAGGTCACATGGCATGATCATATGGAGGATTGGGAAAGCCCTAGGGGCTACTATGTTCACAGTTTAGGTGCGAAATCTAGTCATATGAAAAGTTATACACTAGCACAAATTCAAATATACATAGGCCTGAAACTCAAATTTCTATCGGGCCCAACGTGGCTTAGGGGCACCCGATCCCCCCCCCCCCCCCTCTCAACACACACACATACACATATCTGTGTGTGTGTGCAGTGCCAATGTGTATCCATCGATCAATTGATTTGGTCTGTGACAACCACAATGTATGGTCAAGCCTGAAGACATATTTGGTTGACCTAGTTTGGTTTGAGACATACACAACATATGGTCAAGCTCAAAGGCGCATTTGGTTGATCTAGTATGGTCTGAGACATACACTGTGTATGGTGAAGCCCGAATTCTTATTTGGTTGATTTGGTTTGGTCTGAGACGTACATAACATATGGTCAAGCCTGAAGGCATATTTGGTTTAGCGAGGCTCTTGGCTCTTGGTTAAGCCCAAAGGCACATTTGATTTTTTCTGGTTTGAGACGCGTACACACACAAGTGTGTGTATTATTTGTGAAAAGTGGTCCACTGTGTTTTGGTGGAGGTTGGTGCCTCAATCAGGTTGAAGCCTACAACAAGTTGGTGCTTGCATATTTTAGAGTTTGGTGCCTCAGTCAAGTTGGAGCCTACATCAAGTTGTTTCTTACATATTTCTGAGGTTGGTGCCTCAATCAGGTTGGAGCCTAGTAACAAATTGGTGCTTGGATATTTTTGAGGTAGGTGTCTCAATCAGGTTGTAGACTACAATAAGTTGGTGCTTGCATATCTTTGGGGGTCGATGCCTCCAACAAGTTGGTGCTTGAAAATATATTTTGGAGGTTGGTGTCTGCAAATTTATTTTGGGGGTTGGTGCTTGCAAATTGATGCAATCAAATATTGAAGAAGATAAAAGATTTTTGGTTTTCTCTTGCAAGGGTTTCCATGTACATCTGGTGTTTTCCTGTGATGATGCGATGATGATATTTATTGACGAAATGTAATGTTTACAATTGTGAAACTGTTTAATTTGGTTAAATTGGCCATTACACTGATTCACCCTCCCTTTATGTGTAATTATTACTCTAACAATTGGAGTCATAGTAGGTTCCTTTAAGAATAGTTAATCATTGGAAGGTTGATCACATGGATCATGGCCAATCTCAGATCCTCAAGAAATCCTATGCTTTCGGGAAAATGAGAATGGAAACCTACATCATGTCTTTGGGTACTAATGTATGGAAAACTGTTGAGAGTGGTTTCCAAGTACTTGCAAATCCTCCCACTGATACAACTAGTAAAGATCTGTATACATTTAATGCAATGGCAAAGAATGCCATCTTAAGTGGTTTATTAGATATCGAATTTGTCAAAGTGATGAATTGCAAGTCAGCCAAAGAACTATGGGACAAACTCAAAATATATTATGAAGGGGATATCAAAATAAAGGAGGCCAACCTGCGAACTTATAGAGGTCAGTTTGAAATTTTGAAAATGAAGAAGATGAAAATATTGCTTCTTATTTTCTTCGAGTAGATGGTAGTTTCAACACAATCAAAGGTCTTGGTGAAGAAATCGAGGAAGATGATATTGTTCATAAAATATTGAGATCACTTCCCTCAATGTTCTATGCTGAAGTATCAGCCAATGAGAAACTATCTGACAATCAAAATTTAAACATGGATACCTTCATGAAACTCTTACTGCATATGAGCTAAGAACAGAAAAGGAGAAGATAGGATCTTGAGAAGTCGCATTCAAAGAAGCCAAGGAAGGAAACAAACATGAGACTCAAGAAGACTCCAATCATGAATCAAACAAAGAGGAAGTCAAATTTGTAAGAAAGCTAAAGAAGGGATTTGGAAAGTTCAAAGGTAAGCTTCCATTTAAATGTTTTGAATGTGGAAGAATAGGAAAATATGCTTCTTAATGTCCTTATGCAAAGGTAAATGATAGTGACGATGAAGTAAAGTTCAAATCTAATGATTATAAAAGAAGATGAAATGTCAAAAGGAAAAGCTTTCACTCCAAGGAAGGAAGGGATCATGAAAGCATGTCTAATGATGAAAGAGGAGAGATATTGTTCATAGCTGAAGAAGATATTTAAGCAGAAGAAGAATATGAAGGAGAACTCATAAGAGCCTTGGAAGAACTAAGATCTCTAAAAAAGAAGGTATTTATTCAGAACAACAACTACAAAATACAAAGATAAAGATCGTGATGCAAATTTTATCGTCTCTTTCAAAATTGAACTATAAGAAGCTAGGAGGATAAAGGAGATTCTATCAAAGCAAATAACATAAAAGGAAGAACATTGTGAAAAAATGGAAGAAGAAATTGTTCTTTTGAGAGGAGAATTATAAAAGACCTTAGATTAGCTCAATCGAAACTTGAATCTCCTTAAAGATTCCAAGTCATTAGATCACATCCTTAGCATACAAAGATCTCCCCTCATTCAGACATTGGTTAGCAGGAAAATCACATCGAAAGATGAAGCTCCCTCAAGAACACCAAATAGAGAACAACTTAAGAGTTATGTTGATACATTCATAGGATTCGATAGAAAAAGAATTAAAGACTCTAGTCAAATAAAAAATCAACCTAAGCACGTTCACTTCAACATCTCAGGTGACACTAAGAAAGGAACTAGGAATCAACAAGATACAAGCAATCCAAGCAAGGAAAAAAAACCAGGATGAGTAATCCGGATTTATGCAGGAACGCAACAGAATAAACATATAACCATAAACACAGAGATGCAGTGGAAATAACACTTCATTTCATTAATATCAAAGAACTGAAATTTGCTTACAGACAGAATGGAAATAAAACTAGCTAGGGCGCTGGTAGCTATCTCCTAAGAAGAAGTGGCGGCTATAGGCCTACGAACCTGCGTTACAATGGGTACAGGGCACATTGTGTGTAGAAATAATGGAGAACCCCAAAAATCCAAAAACCTAACCCTAGAGATGAAGCGCCAAAACTATGGGCCTCGTTTGGGTAAATTGGTGTTTCAACTTCCCAGGGACGTAACTTTGGCATACTATCTTCGTTTGACGCACATGATACATCATTAGAAAGCTCTATCCAAGGACTACAACTTTCGCCATGAATATCATTCCAAGATGGAATTATAGGCACGATGCTCAAAAAACGTCATTTAGGGCCTCAAAACAGCTCCGGAAGTTCAGGACCCGAAAAAATGCTAAAAATAGTAAGTTATGCCGAAACTGAAAAACTGAAAGAGACAATGGTGGGGGCCCAAGTGGAATAGGTGGGTGGCCACCAATATCCACCTGGATCAATGAGGGTATAAGAACCACTATAATAGAAAATCCTCTAAAGTGATCTACAATCAATAGTGGAATAAGAGTCAAATATTAGCAAAGAGATGAATCCCTTCCAAGGAACAAATTTAGAAGAAATGCTTCATCAAAACAAATCCATTCATCCAAGTATCAAAATATGTTTTTTGGTCATTATTTCTCATGCACAAGATCTGTACATAAAGGAAGGGATTGCAAAACCTATGCCATGAATGATTATGTTAGACATAAAGGATATTATCAGATTTTCAGGAACAAATATATGAGAAATCAAATCAGAAGCTATAACTATAGGTCATATGGGGCATTCTTGTCAATAATCGAATTCAATACAAAATGCTACAAATGTCACAATGAAGGGCATATGACCCGTGATTGCAGGATTAACATGAGATGGTTCAAGGAAGAAGGTTTCTCTACTAACCCAACAATAAACATCAACAAATGGAGAAGAAAACAAGAAGAGCCAATGATATATCTAACCACTCAGATATAATCCATTGGTGAAAGCTTCTTCAAGGATATGGATGATTGAAATGAAACTTGAAGATGCAAGAATATGCAAGATAGATGCCGATTTGAAGAATGAAGGGAGACCATACATAGTGGGAGTAGCTATCAGAAAGAGCAGTTGAGTAGACCAGGAAAATTGTATTGATATTTAGACATGTGTGTCGAATCAAGGCTTTGTGTAGGTGATATCTCATCTGTAAAGAAATATAGACAAGGGAAGTACTAAAGCCACATGAAAAGAAGCATTCATAGGAGAAGAATCTATCCTCTAGAGGAGAGCTCATTCATAGGGGGTGAAGGTCCATAGGCAGATAAGAACAATTATGCAACATTGGCTTGGGAGTAAGAAATCTCTTAACGAGCAACCATTTTTCATTGGTACCTTTTCCATTGATGTCAAAGGGGGAGAAAAAGCATCCATTGACTAATGAGAGAGAAAACACGTTATGGACCAACAACTTGACACGGGGAGTTCAGTCCATTGCCATCAATGACCATCAATGTCTGGTGGTGTTTCCATCAATGATAAAGGGGGAGATTGTTGGGCATAGTGTTGTCATTGATGACAACCAATGCCATGTCATTAATGTCAAATGAGGTACGATGTTTTGGTTGTCAAAGATAGGATATTGTTCGGCATAGTGTTGCCATTAATGACAACCAATTTCATGTCATTGATGTCAAAGAAGGTACGGTGTCTTGGATTTCAAAGGAAGGAAACTATTGGGGCATAGTGTTGTCTTAGGAGATATGATACCTTGGAACATCGTTGAGCATTTGGTTGACACGTTAGTGATGTCACGATGCCTTGGAAGATCATTTGATTGACACATCAGTGATGTCAAGAAGATATGATGTCTTGAAGAATATTAACCATTTCTGTTGAATTTATGATGATCAAATGAGTATGTAGATGGCATGGTTGGGTAGTTCTCTTCGAGAACTTTCCAACAATATATTACACTTGGTCAATCTCCTTTGAAATGAGCAATAAGTCAGTTTGAAAATAACATGGTGAAAATACCAATTTTGTTATTAAAAAGACTAAATTTGTTAATGTTCATGCATCTTTAGGGTGAATCCATGTTTTGTTGAGTGATCAATGACAATTGACAATTAGCATGCAGACATGTGCAATGTTTAACAAACTTAAACATCATGCACCTAAAGGAAAATCTAGCGATTATGGATTTTATAAACAATAGATGAAGTGCAAACTTACACAACGTTTAATAAAGTTTGCCCGTATTAAAAGTTAAGCAGAGACCAGATGAATTTCCCAAAAAAAGAACCCTAAACCCCAAATTGTAAGCCCTATAATCAATAAGGAAATATTATTTGACAAACTCTATATTGGTCAAAAGGCAGAATTACATACTGGTAAAATAATTATTTGGGAAAATGATCATGTGAGGATTTGAAAATCAATATTTAAATAATTTGGCAATTTTAACTAATTCCCTCCATATATTTGTTTGATTCGGCTTCAACAAAGGTTGGTCAAAAGATAATTTATATATAAAAGGGGGTTTAATGAGCATTATTGATGTATAGCTAAGACCATACTTCTGATATAAGAAATTCTGTGGTTTGACTTTGATGGTTTACATTTTTACTGTGGAATGAAATTCTCTATCGCACTGATGGCTACAGGAATATTGTCCTTGTTTAATTAATCTCTGCGACATATGTATGGATGGTTTCTATTAGTCTCAAAGCAGTCTTTGATCTCAGTGATAGATGTATTGCATGATATGACTTCGTATGACATTTACAGTTCTGGGATTTCGATGTATCTTCTGGGTTTCGTAAAGTTCCTATTTCAGGACTTCGCTCTCACATCTAATTTCTACAGGACTGTTCCTTCGCATTGGTTATGATCTCGCCCATCTCTATGGCATATAATTTATCTCATGGTTATCTTCAGATCTCTCGCTCTGGTCCTTCACATGGTTACACCACTCGCACTTTGGATTCTATTTGGCACTCGCACATTGAATTTGGATGGCACTCGCACTCATAGCATGACTCAATCATCTCATATCACCGATATGGTATCTCAACATTGCATAATGGCATCTTTATGATACATTTGGAATCATACATATTAGTATCTCTGCAGTTTCTGGTATAGTATATCTCGCTTGCTTCTTTACACAGTGTGGACACACTCTATAAGACTCATTCTCTATAATCTTGTTGGCATCGCACTGATTGGTATATATATATATATATATATAAGTGATCTTGACTCTGCATATTATATATATATATATATAGTCTTATCACATTACATGCATATACACAGTTCGTACGGTATTTTGTTCGCATCAATATACATTGTTCCTTTTCGGTATGTATACACAATACGTATGGTATTTCGTTGGCATCGATACACAGAGATACGTTTGGCATCAATTCATTGTTCCTCTGCATCATTATTATTACTCTCATTTCCTCTGCAATTGTATGGCATCACCGTATGACATGACATCATAGTTGTATGTATGGTATCGCCGGCATCATAGTTCCTTACAGTTATATCTCAGAACAGTGATGGTATTTACATGGCAAGTAATTGATGAAAATATCGTGTAGGAATATGAAACTTGTTCACAAATGAAGTTGTGAACCAGTCATATTTGTACTTCGTATTTTTTTTGGTTGAAGAAGCCATATTTTTACTTTGTATATTTTTTCGTTGAATTATCATTGACAATCTAATAGAAGAAGAATAATTTGGATGAGTTTTTTTTCCTTGTGGGGTTTTTCTTTGGTCTCTGACCAAAAATCTTGGTGTCCCTTGTGCATGATTTTTCTTCTTGTGTTCTTTTATATTTCACTGTTATGATAATGTTGTTCTTTCTACATAATTTCTAATACTGTGATGATGTTATGGGGTGAATGCATATGTAAATAATGAAAAGTATATAAATGCAATTATTGAAAACAAAGAACAATACAACCCTTAGAAAAAATAATAGCCCCCCCCCATGACCTTTGACCTCTGCCATGTTGGACCAATGGAAACATGACACATGCCAGATGTCAGGTGGTCCTTTAACTAGATGAAACGTGGACTTTTGAATGACATGACACATGAATTGATGATGAAGGGAGCAATGACACAGAAACACAATATTGGTGACAAGTGGTAGCACAAGTACACATGGTTGATGACATGGATAATGACATAACAATATGATGGATGATTTGGCGGCACAATAAGGTGCCACATGGCATGTCTAATAAGCAATTTTGGGTGGCGAATTTGGTCAAATCGGAGTGACATTTGGCACCACTCTGGGAGTCCCACGTGGCATGATGATGGCAACATTGGATGGACCATGGACTCCTAAGGACTAGGTCACATGACATGATCATATGGAGGATGGGGCAAGCCATAGGCACTATCGTGGTCATATTCTAGACATCAAATAAGGTCATATGGATGGTTCTACACTAGCACAAATTCAAATTTAGGTCAACTCAAAACTCAAATTGACATCGGCCCCAATGTGGCCTTGGGCACCCACACACACACACGTGTGTCCATGAATTGATTGATTTAGTGTGAGACACACAGAATATGGTGAATCCCGAAGGTGTATTTGGTTGAACTAGTCTAGTTTGAGACATACATAGCATATGGTCAAGCCTTAATGTGCATTTGGTTAATCTGGTCTAATCTAAGACATACATTTCATTTGGTCAAGTTCGAAGGTGTATTTGGTTGATTAGGTCTAGTATGATACATACACAATGTATGGTCAAAGGCGTATGTGGTTCGGCGAGGCGCATTTGGTTTGATGAGGCTCTTGGTTAAGCTTGAAGGAACATTCGGTTGTGTTTGGTCTATATATATATATATATATATATATATATATATGACAACTCTTGGCTCCTGGTTAAGCTCAAATGGTTAGTTAGTTTTGTCTGGTTTAGTTCTGTGGTTAATCTTGAAGCCATTTTTTTTGGTTATGTCACGAGTTAATTAGAGATATACACATAATGGTGTGGTTTTGTGGTTAGGCCTAAAGGAATTATTGGTTATGTCATTGGTTTGAGTTTTATCGGGATCACCAAAATATTTTTGGCCTTGGAAATGCATTTTGGTGAACCCTTTGTTAGACTAGGGGAGTGCATTTTATTGAATGCATGCAAAAAAAAATCATTTTGTAGGCCGCAGATAAAAATGGTGCATTTTGTTGATCGATTAATTTTTATAATGTTTTATGGGTTAGTTTGAGGATTAAATTAATTTTGAAATAAGAAAATGGAAAGTATTTGTTTGAAATCTGAAAGGGGGACATGAGAAGTCACGAAGATAAGTTTTTGAGGGAAAAAGGACTATTTGTTTTTGTCAAAATGTTCTAGGACTTATGCACATGTACACGAAAAGGGGAAGATGTTATTTTTAAAGAGTGAAGGATAGGTTGAATTGAAGTGAGCTTATGGATCGAGTTTGAAAGAATGTGAAAAGTGGTCCATTATGTTTTGGTGAAGAAGGTTGATGCCTCAATTAGGTTGATCCCTTACGTATTTCATGGAGCATACAACAAGCTGGTCCCTTAATCAAGTTGGAGCATACAACAAGTTGTTGCTTGCATATTTCTGAGGTTGGTCCTTCTATCAGGTTGGAACTCACAACAAATTGATGCTTGCATATTTCCAAGGTTGGTGTCTCAAATAGGTTGTAGCTTGCAACAAGTTGGTGCTTGCATATATTTGGGGATCGATGCTTCCAACACATTGGTGCCTCTAGCAGGTTGTTGCATACAAATTTATTTTGGGGGTTGGTTCCTACAAATTATTGTAAATGATGACTGAAGAAGATAAAAGATTTGTGGTTTTATCCAACAAAGGTTTCCACATACATTTGGTGTTTTCATGCATTGACGTGATGATCATCTTATTGATAACTGTTATGTTTAAAGTTGTGAAACTATTTAATTTGGTTAAATTGACCATTACACTGATTCAACTCTCCCCGCTCCCCCAATGTAATCATTATTCTAACATTATGATCATTATTTTGGTTATGATAGTAAAGTTTGGTGCAATGGGTTTGACTTCACTTAGCTCCGGAATTTAAATGATTTGGGATGCATGGGAAGTGCATGATAATTTTGTATAATTGCATGCCTTCTATGTTAATTTCATGCTTTCTTTGTTAACTATATGTTGCATTTTCTTTAATTTCCTTTATAGGCTATAAGTGATTTCATAGAGTTTAATGGTTGAAGCCGAAAATGCGATTTATGGAGTAACATTTCATCTTGGAATTTTCGCTATAACTTTTACTGTAGGATGTTTTAGTTGTTGAAACTTGGACCATAGTGAGAGGACATCTTGTTGGCCATCTGGTTCAATTTTCAGATCTTGGTTCATTGTAGTTTTGGATATATGATTTGAGGAAGTCAAGGTTCTAGAATTATTTTTCAAACAAGTCAGCTTGTATTTTTTGCTATAAATTTTATTTTGGGACATTCCAGAGTCTGAAACATAGACCATAGTGAGGGGAAATCACACTGATCATCTGGTTCAATTACCAGATCTTGATTCACTATATTTTCATCATTATGTTCAAAGAAAGTTGAGTTTCCTAAATGCTCTTGTTAAGGCAACTTTTTCATTTTCACGATAACTTTTCTCTTCTGGGTGGTTTTTGGGGCTAAAACCTGGACCATAATTAGGGGAAATCATACAGGCTAAGGGATTGACTATCCTAAGACATGGCCCATTCAACAATGCAAGACATAAAGCAAGATTGACAAATTGATGTTAAGGAATAACCTGCTTGTCCTTCCGTGTAGATGAGTTGGAGTTTTTAGTGTACCTAAGAAGTGCTCCTAGCTAGCTCCAAAGGCTTATCCTACACACAAAGGAAAACAAATAGAACCTTTCACAACATAATAATCTCATCAATTGAAATCATCGTAAATAAACAAGTACACATTACTAAATGAACCACTATATGCCAAGCTTCCAAACAATCATTATTCAAACACAATATAAATGATCATGAACAATATTCTGGAAGGAAGAACATTCAACGTATATATTAACAAGTAGAAGGAAGTTTACAACCAAGTGTAGAAGTTGTAGCATGACCTCCTCCAACTCCTAGCTCCAATACTCTCCCCCTCAAAGATGATATTGATAACGTAAAAATGCTTTGAATTCTGATCCCTTTTCAATGGACAAGTTCTCAATTTATAGGAAAGTGGATGCTATGAAGACTATTAGTTTCTCTCTAATGCAAATTGGGAAAAATATTTGGAGTGGGTTATGTTTCCTCTTTTTAAATGCTTTAAGTTGTGTTATAGTGCTTTATTTGAATAGGAAAAATCTATAGATGAGGTTGAGTTTCCTATTGTGAACGAGTGTGTCACAATGAGTTAATTCGAGCTTGTTGATAGTGAATGAGTGAGGTGTTGGTAACGTAGGCTAGACGAAGAGACAAAGCGTTACTGACTAGGGTAGCATAGGTTGCATAATAGCTAGCCACATTATATAATACTTTGTTAGGAATAAAGGGTGTGTTACAATATTAAATAGGCCAACTTCAAGAAAAAGCACAATGATCTCCTCTGAGATGACTAGGAGGTATTTTCAGGGATAAAAGATGCTCCCTTAAGTGTGAGGTTAGAGAAGAAATAAATGGCAAAAATACTTTATAAAACAATTGAGAGAGATTAATCAAAGTGTTGAGCCAGAAGGATGTGAAAAATTCACCGTTGAAATCCTATCGCAACAACTAGAAATTATTCTTCTAATTGTTAATTTAATTAGAGATTTATTTGCTACGAAAAATATTAAATAAATCACACTGCAACCTTCACAAATATAACTGTGGAAATAAAATAGTGTTGGATTAAAATAAAATTCTAGTACACACATAAAAATGACACCGTTAATTTTGGACAAATGTCCTTGGAAAAACCCGACTTGGAAAAACAAGTGCATCAGCTGAGGGTTTTTATTATTAAGAAATAGAGAAATGTGACTACAGTCTATGGATGCCTAATTGGTAGTCAAAATAGTAAGAAAATATGGCTAAAATTATTTAAGGGAATTACCCTTCTTCCACAAGCAACCCCGACACAACTTTTCTTTAGAAAACGTGTCCTCTTGGACCCTTTGTGCCAGCCTCTGCGTAGTGCTTGCGCAGGCCCTATGGCGTCTAACCTATGAACTGCCTCTGATGAAGTTGTTATGCCTGTATCTGTTTATGAAATTGCTTCTCTGACACACTGGAACTTCTACCCGACCTCTAGAACTGAAAGAGATTTTTCCTCCAGCCAAATCGAGTTGATATTTTGAAGCAAATACACAGCCTTCTGTGTTGCCTCATTGGGAATAACTTGACCCCTTGATGTCACCTCTCTGGATATGGAAACTTCCTTTGTATCACTGTCTCTACCCCTCACTGACTCTGATTCAATCTCTGGCTCTCCGACAATTGCCACTGCTCTCTAGAAATTGATCTGTCAAGGAAATCGAACTGCTGGTGTCTATTCTCCAAGTGCCCATCGAATTATTCTTATAATCCTCTCTTGGAGCACCAACAACCAAGATTAAAAATTAATCAATGGCTAGGATCATATTGAAGTTGATTCGTGTGAGTATCTATATCATTCTCACCTTGACTTAATTAATTCTAATTAATTAACCATATTCCCTAAGTTTAGACTTAGGAGTATTGTAAAATCGGTTAATAATATAACTAAGCCATCTCTAAGTGGAATTTCCAGAAACAAATTTTTGGCTTTTGGAGATATCATGTATTCTAGCTTATCCACCAAATTTCGTTTCTAGAACACATATGATGTTAGAAAAACTAACACTCCCTCTTAGCGAGGACTGTATTCTAGTGCTGCACACTCTGCCACAACACTTTGTCTCTTTATCATCCTTTGTCACACTATTGATGTCTGGCTATTGTGACTGTGTGCCACTGCCCACCAACTACTGCGCAACTCTAATGTTGCATTTGTGTTGTTGCTGACCTTGCTGTACTGCTGCCAACTCTGCATTGACACTGTGTTCAGTATGATGCATCTATCTCCCAAGTCCTGACTGCTACTAGCACTATCCCTAAAGAATCTGTGCTATTGCTGACTCTGCACTGTGCCACCAACACTGCTGCCAACTTTGCACTACAATTCCTAGCAGCTGACTGCTACTAATCTGCAACTGTCACTCTGGTACTGACTGCATCAACTTCCACTGATCCATCCCGCTACTGAATAATTTGGGCCCCCCTTGGCCAGGTAATGATCCATGAGGTGGACTCCTCAAGGACCTTGCCCATCTTTGTAGCTCTTTGGGGCTACAAAACCAAATCAGCCCACCTCACTCCAGGATGTATGTCTGCAAACATAACAATCTATGATTTACTCATACTGCTGCTGTTACTGCTCTGTTGATTCCTCTGCACTCCTACTGCAACAACTACAATAATGAGTATGATATCCATAGATCCTTAAGTACTAGCTTCCATAGGGATTCTCCCTCTGAGTTTCGATTTTCCTATGGGAAATATCTTTGCTCCCTCCTGGAAACTCGCATTTTCCTCTTGTAATGGAAACTGGAATGCGTAGCTTTGTGATGGGAATTTGTTGGCTGGAATTGCAAAAGCAATTCACACTGCTTATGTGAGTACATCTAGCTCTACAATTGTTTCACATGTACTGATTGCAACTAGATTTGTAGTTTTTGTTTGAATGACTCGCTGCATCTGTTGACAGTAAACTTGCTACTATGATATTGTGGGCTCCTATTGTTACACCATTTTTTGGTCATCTAACCTATTATCATTAGATGGACCCAAGTACACCATGTAAGACCAATTTTACCCTAAGTAAAATTGCCTTCACTATGTTAAATAACTTAATAAACCACATTTATTAGGTTGTTTATGGTCTAAACAGGAAACCCCAAAAGAAAATATTAAACAAACCTATATTTGTTTGATTTTCCTCATGGAATAATTAATTAAACCATAATTTAATTATTATTCCCAGTCATGTTTAACCCAAAAACAAAGAAATTAATTAGATAAACCTTTATTTATCTATTATTTTCTAGGAATAATTATTTAAACCTTATTTAGATAATATTCCTTGTTAAATATGACCAAATCACCCACAAATAATTAAATAAATCACTATTTATTTAATTATCTTTCAACCATTTCCTTAAATAATTAAATAAATCATTATTTATTTGATTATCTTCTAACCGCTTCCTTAAAAAGATAAATAAATCATTTATTTATTTATTTTTGACAAATCAAGGGGTTTGACCCAAGTCAAATACCTTTTCCCTCCAACAAATATAATAAAATATTCCATAAAAGGTGGATCTAGATTTGGTTAACATTATTTTAATCATGCACCAAGATCTAGAATGACCCAATATTTTTGTTATAAATAGGAGGGTTTTTCCTACCATTCTTCACCTTTTGTTGCCTATTAGATCACTCTGGATCTATACACTTGGTCACATTTTTCTATCATTTGCTGTGTGAGCTCCCATTGAGCTCTATTCTTTGCATTGGGTTTTCTACACCAACAAGAGAGAGAAATCTTAGATCTGAAGTGCTGAGGACTTCCAAGAACCCATCCCACTGAGGAGAATTGGATACGCCTTCTTGTTTTCCTCCCAGGTGCTCGATTAATACAAAAATTCTTTCAAAAATTGTTCTTGCCTTGTCTATTGGTATATGGAGCAAACCCTTGTTTTTACTGCTTAATGTATTTCCATGCATAGATCTGGTTTTTTTTGCAGCTCTTTTCTAGTTCAACTAATCGCAGATATGAAGATATTGGCAGCCACTTTTGTTGTTAGGGCTATTAGTTATGCGTAGCTAAAGTGGTCATTTTTCGTACACTTCGACAAAGGATTCATACTAACACCTATAGCAACGGTGATGGTCCCACTGCAACAAATCATAACTGATCTGATTTATCTCCTTGTTGCAGCTGCGCTAGACCCTTCCCTTTCTTTGAAACTTGCACTAGACAACTCACACTTCCACTGACACTTATTTTTGACAACTGGAAGTCGAAATTGTTGCCTAGATATGCATTCTGGCTAACTCGCACAACCTCCTTTGGCAATATCGTGCAGTCATCACTGCAAAACTGCAAAATTTGTGAAACTAAAAATTGGAGAAAATAAGCTCGAAAATATACCTCTTTCCCTCTACTTGACTGCTGCTTTTGCTATTCACACTTCCTTCTAGAGTGAGAAGATCCACTCACAACTACTGCCAATATTCTTGGAAAAGTTAAACTTCTGAAACTCGAAGTCCCCAGAGAGAATTTTTCCCTTTGTGAAAATTTCAAATCTGAAATCCTATTGCAACAACTGGAAATTATTCTTCTAATTGTTAATTAATTTAAAAATTTATTTTCTATGAAAAATACTAAATAAATCACACTATAACCTTCACAAATAAAATTATGGTAGTAATAGTGCTTGAAACTGAGAAAATATAGCATACACATAAATAAATTTAACACCATTAGTTTTGGACAAATGTCCCCGGAAAACCCAACTTGGGAAAACTGGTGCAACAACTGAGGGTTTTATATTATTAAGCAAAATTGAAATCTGAGTACAATCTGGATGCAAAAAATGGAAATCCACTACAAGGGAAATTTACCACAAAAAATTAGCGAGACAAATTTTGTCTCACCTGGCACTCATCCAGCTCCGAAACTTAATCTAAATGGGCTCTATGAAACCCCTGCGCTAGCCTCTGTGTCAAGCTTGCATAGGAACTAGAACACTATGTTTGGAACTGCAACTGATCAAGCCATCTACCCAATGTAGCCTCTGAGAATGATTCGTTGGAACCTTCCGGAAATCTTCCCGGCCTCCAACAAATAGATCAACCCTCTGTCTGACCAAATCGAACTTTGCCTCTGAAGCTTTTGTGCTGCTTCTGCACAACCTCATTGAGGAAACTTGACCTCCTGTAGCTGAATCTATGGATATGAAAAATATCCTCTGGACTCATTGTCCCTACCCCTCATTGTCTCTGTTTTTGAAGCTCAAACTCTCTGAAAACTAGTTGCTGCTACTATGGAAAATCGAATTCTCCAAGTTTCTCTGGTGTATGTTTTTCTCTTCCACCCGAATTTGATTTTGCTGCAGCAAAACGCACTACGTCTAACCAGAAATATACACAATGAAAATTTGAGTTGTATTTTCTCCCTCTGACTGTTGGAATAAATAACCCGAGCAACTCGACTTTTCCGCAACCTTGCAACTGAAAATAAAATTTATGCCTCAATAATTTGGCTTGCCTATCAAGGAACTGTGTTAACTCTAATAATTTTGGCTTCATGCTATCTCTTAGCAGCAAAATTATCTCTTCTGCTTTTGAGCTTCCCGGCTGATCACTCACACTCTGATACCATGTGAAAATTTCACATCATAAATCCTATTGCAACAACTGGAAATTATTCTTCCAATTTTTAATTTAATTAGCAATTTATTTGATATGGAAAATATCGAATAAATCACACTACAAAATTCACAAATAAAATTGCGGAAATAAAATAGCACTGGAAACTGAGAAAATTATAGCACACACACACACACACACATAAAAATGATATCGTTATTTTTGGACAAATGTCCCCAAAAAAAAACAACTTGGGAAAACTAATGCAACATGTGAAGGTTTTTATTATTAAGCAAAAGTGAAATCTAAGTACAATCTATGGATGCCCAACTGGAAATCCAAATAGCAAGAAAATATGGCCAAAATTATTTAAGGGAATTTCCCTTCTTCCGTAAGCAACCCTGGCACAAATTTCCATCAGAAAAATCTCCTCCCGGACCCTCTTCGTTAGCCTCTGCATAGTGCTTGCGCAAGCCCTATGACGTATAACCCCTGAGATGCCTCTGATGAATTCGTTTTTCCTGTCTTTGGTGAGGAAATCACTTTTCCAGCACTCTGGAACTTATACCCGACCTCTGAAACAAAAAACGATTTCTCCTCCGGCCAAATCGAGTTGCTATTTTGAAGCAACTACGCAGTCCTATGCACTGCCTCAGTAGGAATAACTCAACCCCTTTTTGATGCCTCTCCGAATCTGGAAAATTTCCTTTGGATCACTACCTCTTCCCCTCACTGAATCTACTTTGATCTCTTACTCTCCAATAACTGTTGTTGCTCTCTAGAAATCGATCTACCAAGGAAATCGAACTGCTGATATATATTTTCCATGTTCCCATCGAATTCTTCTTATAATCATACATTGGAGAACCAATGAGAAATATTAAAACTTAATCAATGGTTAATATCATATCAGATTCGATCTGTGCGAGTTTATAGATCATTCTCACCTTGACTTAATTAATTTTGATCAATTAACGATATTCCCTATGTTTAGACTTAGGAAAGATTTAAAAATCAATTAATAATCTAATTAAGCCATCTATACGTGGAATTCCGAGAAACAATTTTTGGGTTTTGGATATCTCATGTATTCTAACCTCTCCACCAAATTTCATGGCCATAACACACCAATGCTAAAAAAAAACTAAAAGAGGAGGCCTGCAAACAACATCAAAGATATGTCACATATAAATTATGTCTTGAGTTGTGCATTCCCATGCCCAGTAGCTAAAGAATAACAATACATTGTGGATCCATGTAGAGAATGAAAGATCATGTCCACCAACAGGTACTGTTGAAAATGCAACAAGAAAATCTCAGTTTGACTTTGCCTTGGTCAAACTAGAGAAAATTCGAATTTCCACATTAGCCGAATCTTGGAGGTATTTAACTAAGGTGACATGGCACTTGTCACTCAGTTAACTCAGTAAATTCGATTTGGGGAAGCTTGAGTTTAGTTCAGTATCATTGATTTCTAATTTGTAGCAATCCATCTAAGTTAAGTTGTGTTATTGCCAGCTAAACTAGTTCCAACTGTAGGAGAAACTAGTGGAAGGTCAATTTGTGTAGTGTAACTTCAATCACACTCAATGGACATCTAATTAACTGATAAAACAACCCAAAATAAATGTTGCATGTAGAGAATTCCAATTACCCAGTTGATATGGAGATTCCAAGGCAATGTACTATCAGTTGTAGACTAGTCCCATGCGTACATGTGGTGCATGCAGTTAAACCGGCCTACAATAATTGCACAATCCAATTGAGGAATTTCCCTAAAAAATAGGGGATAATTCCTCAATGAACAACACAAGGAAATATGAGCTTGGAGGAACAAACATTTGGCTAAGTATTGGTCAAGTTCAGTTAGTTAGGCAAAGAGATAGACTATACACTTGCAGGTTGTGCTGAGGATTGAGCAAGCATTGTATTTCATCTCTATTCTTTGATTAATGAAATACAAATAGTAAGGGGTTTTGAGCAATTTCTTCCAACTAGAGAAATCTACATGCATGTGTGGTATTTATTATTGCATATTAATGATATGTGTTCTCGATCGTGAATTAGCTTCCATAGATCAGTAGAGTAGCTTCTAGTCTTGTGATTTAGTAAATTTCATGAGCAGTTTAGGATCTACACATTAATTTCTACATGGTATCAGAGAAATATTCACAATAGAGAAGAGATTTCAAAGTTGTCTTTATAGGACCAATTCTTTAGAGCTAGAAGGATTGATTTCTATGGAATAACAATCGATTATTCCCTTGAGGGAAGCTCGAACCCTGTCCCTTGGAAGGACCACATGAGGTAGTGTTGGAAGATAATGTCTTGAAGGAATTTTTTGAGTGACATTCCAAAGCTAGCAACAAATGATACACAAAATATAGCAGAATGGAAGAAGTGTGTAGCCAGGGCGAGGGGACTAATATTGGAGGGAGTACAATACCATATTTTGTAATATATCCATGGGAAAGAGACTTTGTATGCAGTGTGGCAAGAATTGACAGATTTTTTCCAGAATAACAATGACCACAGGAAAATGACACTTAAGGACAAGATTCGAAGTATCAAGATGTAGAAGAATGACTCAATTCAACAATATTTGAGTAGGTTCACGCATTATCGTGATGAACTTACAACAGTCGGTGTCACAATCCCAAATGATGATTTGGTGAGCCTAACCCTTCTAGGCTTTCCCAAGAGTTGGCACAACTACCAAGATTTGGTGAATGGGAGGGAGAAACTACCAAATTGGGAGAGTTTATGGTCTGATTTGGTACAGGTGGAAATAAGGCAAAATACCAGAGACATGACTTCATCCAAAGGATAGGATCAAGAAAATTGTGCCTTGGATGGAAAGGCAAAGAAGGGAAAAGAGAAGAAATTCCAATCCAAACCAGAGTCCAGTCAAGAGGGTGAGAATAAATACTTGTCCAGAATCAAGTGCTTTCACTGTCACGAATTTGGGAACTATGCCACGAAGTGTCCACACAAGAAAGAAAGCAAGAAGGCCTCAAGAGGAATGGAAGGTGAAGCTTTGGATTCACAATTCGAACTTGACTTCACCCTCATTGCATTCATGTCAAGCACAATGATGGGAATGTTGAAATTTTCAACAAGAAATAGTGAAATTAGCAACCAAAAAGGACAAAAGATAAACACACATTGGTGTGGAATTTCTGTGGAATTTCAGTCACACATTGGTGAGAAATTCAGTTACACAGTAGTGCTAAATGTGTGTGTCTAATTTATTTTCCTCTTAAATAAATTGGACAATAAATTGTACTTTCATCTCATAACAACTTGTATCAATTAACTAAGTCATGAAGATTGAGTTATCTCAATAATTTCGAGTTGAGTGTCTAAGATGAGGCATGTAGAGTGATTCTAATATTTTGGGGGTCCAGTTGCAGTTGTAGCACTATTGTAGTGTGAGTGTAATAAGTTAACTCAAATGAATTGAGTTAAAATAAGTTTAACTAGTTCTAACTGAGTGATGAATTAGTGAGAGTTCAGTGAATTAAATTAGATTTAATTCACAAGTAGTGATCAATCAATTAACTTATGATTAGCTATTAATAGCTGCATGCATGTCAGTTCTAATGAAGACCCAGTTGAGACAAAGGTTAAATGGAACATAACTATTAGTTGTATTATTAGAAAGTTTCCTGGGTGCAATTATAAAGTCATGAGAAGGCCATGATGGACTACGCAATCAAGGAAGGTTGAATTTCCTATTTAATAGGGATTTATTTCTCTAGGAATTGCATGAGCAAGATAGGCTGGAGGAAGGAAAGGAATTGGCTAAGTGTTTGTCCAATTTTGCCTAGATCAGTGTGAGACGATTGGTAGAGTGCAGGAGATTCTTGAGAGAAAGAATGCATTGTATTATTTCATGATTCCTTGAATTTATACAATATATGAAAGAGGGGTTTTTAGAAGTTTCTTTCCCCAAGAACATCTTGTGTTGTGCGATTGATTTACTTCTTTCTCTTACTTGCATGTGATTAAGCGATCGTGTTTTATATTCCGCAAATATTGTAGAAGGATTTAGTATCTTGTTTTAGTACATCACAAGATCAGATTGAACCCATTGGTATAGAATCTATATAATCTTCTATATAATTTCTAAATGGTATCAGAGCGCCATGAATCAAAATAGAAGAGAATAAATTGAGCTTGTCTTGAAGAGGTTCAAATTTGTAGATTTATTCTTCAGGATCTAGTAGCAGATCAAGATGTATTTCAATGGCTTGAGACTCGAATTGCACTTGAGGGAAATTCGAATTATATTTCATGGAAGGACAAGATGGAGGCAATGTTGGAGGACATCGGGTTGAAGTAATTCATAGATACTGATATTCCCAAGCCTGCAACAACAGATGCCCAACTTCTTGATGCATGGAAAAAGAAGGTAGCAAAGGTGAGAAGGATATTGTTAGAGGGAGTTTGAGATCATATGGTCTTGAGTCTCCATGGGAAGGAAACTTCATATGCTATGTGGAAGGCCTTGACATATATGTTTCAGAATAGCAATGACCAAAGGAAGTTGGTGCTTAAGGACAAGCTTAGAAAGATCAATATGGAGGAGGGCGAGACGATATCAACATACTTGGCGAAGTTCATTCAATGTCAAGATGATCTTGGAAGTGTTGGTGTGACAGTATTCTAGGATTATTTGGTGAGCCTAGCACTTCTAGGCCTTCCCAAGAGTTGGCATAGTTACCAGGACTCTATGAATGGGAGTGAGAAGTTACCATAATGGGAGCATTTGTGGTCCAACTTGATAATAGAAGAGATAAGGCGAAGCACTAGAGACGGGACCTCCAACACCAAAAAATAAGAATATTGTGGATTAGTTGGAAAAGGAAAGAAAGCCAAGCGAAATAAGTACCAAGGTGAAGAGGGCTAGAGAGACTTGTCCAAGATCAGGTGTTTTCACTGTCACGAGCATGGGCACTATGTCTCGAATTGTCCACTATATAAGGAAATCAAGAAGGATCCTACAGTTGCAATGGGTGAAGCATTGGCTTCATAGTTCGAGCTTGATTTTACTCTCATTGCATGCATGGCCAACACTGTAATGGGATGCATGTGGTATCTAGACAACGGTGCATCGTTCCATATGACGAGGAATAGAGATATCTTCAGTGACTTGGAGGAGAAGGACCTCCAACATAACATAGATTTTGGAGATGACGGGAGGTATAGTGCGACCGACATAGGTACAATTACCTTTCAGAGCGAGTATGGCTCCCCTCTCAGACTAGCAAATGTTTTGTATGTTCCATGCCTAAGGAAGAATCTTGTCTCCGTATCAGTATTCGAAGACCGTGGTTATGATGTGATGTTTAGAAAAAGGAAAGGTTTTCCTTAAACACATAGCCACGGGACAGGTGAAACAGATCGATGTAAGAGTCAAGAACCTGCATGCTCTGGAGGTCGAGGATGCATGAAAATATTTGAGGAGCAAAGAAATGGTTAATGACTTGGTGTTGAGAGGGAGAAATTATCTCTCAACATGTAGCCTTAGAAGCAGTCTCAGAAGGTTATGGAACAACCACAATTGGATAAGCAGAGAGGAGACTAAGTGGAAGATTCCAATCAAGCAGAGACCTCCAAGAGGGGGAAATTTCGAGCCAGATGGGCAAAGGGAGTACATGCAACTATACCTCTAGGTGTGAGGTGGGGCGATGTGCAGATATAATCCCAAGAAGAAATTTGGGCAGGGTCCATTGAGATGGTGTGTCTCATAGATCGAACCTGGCTACGAGGAGCCCAAAGTACAATAGTAGCAGTAAGGATTGGTTAGATCAATGTAGTCAGATGTCAGGAAGACAAACAATAGAGTGAAAGATGTCGGATACTGGAGCGCAGATCAGAGTTGGCAGCAGTGCAGAGGGCATGGATGTAGATGTCAGTAACAACGTAGAGACTTCAGTAGACAATGCAATAAATATTAGTAGTTACAGACTCTGATGACATATGGATCATATTGATTCACTTGTTTGGAGTCTATTCAATTTCAGGAGTTGGAGGTGAAAACAACACTAGGGAAGTGTTGCATGCAAAACATTCCAAAGGTACCAGATTAGGATAGATTGAATTCCTTTCTTGTTGAGAGGGAGTGTTGAAATTTGCAACAAGAAACATTGAAATTGGCAACCAGAAAGGACAAAAAATGCACACACTGGTGTGGAATTTCAGTCACACATTGGTGAGAAATTCAGTTACATATTAGTGCTAAATGTGTGTGTCTAATTTATTTTCCCTTAAATAAATTGCACAATAAATTGTAATTTCATCTCATAAAAATTTGTATCAGTTAACTGAGTCATGAAGACTGAGTTAGCTCAATAATTTCGAGTTGAGGGTCTAAGATGAGGCATGTAGAGTGATTCTAATATTTTGGGGGTCTAGTTGCAGTTGTAGCACTAGTGTGGTGTGAGTGTAATCAATTAACTCAAATTAATTGAGTTAAAATCAGTTTAAATAGTTCTAATTGAGTGATGAATTAATGAGAGGTCCAATGAATTAAATTATATTTAATTCACAAGTAGTGATCAATTAGATAACTGATGATTAGCTATTAATAGTTGCATGCATGTCATTTCTGATGAAGACCCAGTTGAGACAGAGGTTAAATGGAACAAAACTATCAGTTGTATTATTATAAAATTTCCTCGGTGAAATTATAAAGTCACGAGAAGGACATGATGGACTGTGCAATCAAGGAAGGTTGAATTTCCTATTTAATAGAGATTTATTTCTCTAGGAATTGCGTGAGAAAAGTAGGTTGGAGGAAGGAAAGGAATTGGCTAAATTTTTCTCCAATGTTGATGATAAAGGATGTCTCCAAAAAAATGATGGCTCTCCCAAAAATGTATTGAATATAGATCTTTGATGGCAAAGATTATTTTTCTTGAAGAGTGGATTCTTTTAATGAGGTTGAAGGAATTTCTTGAAATAGCTTGAGAATCTTCCTTTCAAACTGATTTGATTTTTCAACACAAAATTTGACTTTGACTTAGATTCTTGCTTCCTTGAGTGCCTCGTTGCTAAGTAGCCCTTAACTTTAGCACCTTATCTCTGATACCATGTTGGAATTTGGGAGTACAGTGATTAATTTAAATTCTCTACTTGATAATCACTGGTGAACTTACTTATTTTACTCATATATTCTCTTCTTAGCTTATTAAGTCTTTGATAAAGTCAAATACCAAAAATACAAGAGATACAAAATTAGGCTCTTCGAGCCAGGAAAAAACCTCTCCCTCTTGGAGAGGAAAACCCACGAGAAATTATTCTTATAGACTTTCAGATGACAAGTACCATAACCATGACATAGACCCTAGACCTTTATATTCCTTCAATACCTTGTCACTTCATCTTCAATGACTCCTTGAGCTAATCCTTCTTTCTTGCACCTTCCTACACCAACTAGCACTGTTCAACACCAGCGTTTGAGAGCTCGGTCTCTAACCTTCAATTTCTCCTTCACCTTGGATCCTTCTTGGCTTCTTCTTGTCTAAATCTTATGTCCAAGATAGAGGTACATATTTCTGTTCCTATTCTTTTTACGTGAAAACCTTAGCACAATTGAAAACAACTCTTAATTCGTACCTTGACACAGTTGAACACAACCCTTAATCCGCACCTTAAAACATCTCCTTAATCCACACCTTAGCACAATTGGATTTAGCCCTAACTTCACACTTACCTTAAAAATTCTTCTTGCTATAATGTCCTAGAGATATCCACACTTCTTACTTCAGACTAATCCACACTTTAACATTGTCTGAACAACACTATAATTCTGTTGAACACAACCCTGAAATTCACACTTGTTCAGTCTTGAATCTCACATTTTATCACAGGAAAACTTGCCCGAATTCTGTCTTTTCTGCATAGAACCTATAGGGTATATATAGTTGTTGCTACCTATAATTTAGCCAACCTGTCCATAGGTTATGAAGCCGACTTGTTATATGGTTAAAGAGCTGACTTGTAGGGCTTATATTCTAGCATGAAGGAGGTTGACTTGGGGGTTGTCATGAGCTATTTCTCCATGGTTGAATGACAAGGTCTTGAGGCATATTTATCCGACTAGACTCTTCATATACATGAATCCTAATTACATTTATAACGAGAAGACAAATCCTAATAGACATCAAGAAGAAGTCTATTGACCTATAATAAAACCTTGCTCATGAAACCCATGAAGCAAGCATAAAATAAAATACATTTTATTATCTTTATCTTCTTCTGTACATAAATACATAATTAAATAGTCAATATGAACACCGATCCTAGTTACAATTTTCAATAGAAACATTACCTCTAGTGGATTAGCAAAAGGAGACAAATAAGCATTATTCCCAATTGTTGGTTGTTCTTGTACTATGCCATCAATTTCAAGATCACTCTCATAGTAAATGGCGGCAATTATTTATCATCCTCATTATTAACAACAAGGAGAAAATTTTTATATTCTTGAACAATTTCACAAAAGAAATCCACAACATATACACCAGCATCAGTTACAGATAACCCTTCATGTGATTCTTTTTGAAGTGTGTCATATACCGAGTTGGTTCTTTCTTGCAGCTTTATAGTATGTGTTGTTTGAGTGTCTAGAGTTTCTACATCTGCATCTTTAGAAAAATGATTAAGCCCAATTTTTTCTTGAATCAAATAATCAAGAAATGAAAAATTTGAAGAGAGATATGGATGACTATCCTCATACCTTTGATCATCAAAATACTGACAATTCTGCTGCAAATGTTCATCAAACTCATAGGATGGAACATGAATATCATACGTAAGCACCAAATCTTCATTAAAACATGACTGAATGTTCCATTTTTCTTCTGAAATGTCTACAGGCTGTTGAATATCATCAATAAGTTCAGGAAAAAGCAGGTTATTGAAATGCATATTTATTTCATCTTCAACCAAGAGAGAAATTGTTGTTTGTTGTATGTTTTCTTGAATGTGATGGCAACTAATTTATACATCTTCTTCATGTTTGAAAGGATTCTCATGGAATGCCTCTACAGTCTCACCATCCATAAACTGATCTTCTTCATAAATACTTTCCAAATGCTCAATAACATTTTCAAAATATGTGCAACAGTCTTTGACCAACAACAAGGAAGGATGAAATTATTTATACATATCATAAAATGCAACATGAAAATCAGCAAGAGAATATAAGCAACCATTTGGAAGGCTTTTGTACCAAGACCATGATTTTCGCTCTAAAGTGGCCATAAACATCTTCATTAAATAGTCCTCATGAAATTCAACCTTAATTCTGCGTAAATGCATGTGAAATTTGACCAAATGAAGAGCAACATCACCTCCTTTTTCATCTCTGAATTTTGGCAAGTATGTTTTCCAATCTATCTGAGGCATATGATTTGGAAAGCCTGGAACATGATCTCGATGCATAGGAGAATATCTTCTGGATTGAGAACTCATTTCGATTTCTGGATCCTGTTGGTAGTGGAGTCTTTGGATCAATTTGGAGTTGCCAGGTGAATGATCCAGCCTTCATATGTCTGACTATTGTTCACCATCAACAGTCAAAAACAAAGCTTTGAAGATATTACTTGGAGAAGATGAAACTTTTCGTTCCCCAGCAATGACACCAAAATTTTAGGTCTCCTTAGTTTCCCAAGGGTGAGAAAGGAAACCAAAGAGGTAACCACAAACTAGTATTTATATTTGGTATCTAGCACTACCAAATCAGAGAGGGATCTCTCTATCAAGCTCATAGTCAATGGAAATGACTGGAGAATAAGGATTTTAGGCTAGTTATAAGCTCAATAGGGTTTTTGGTTTAGGTTTTATTAGGGTTTTCTGGATAAAGAAGCTCCAAGTTTGGAAACTAGGCAAGATATCTCAAAAAGATCAGTTGCAAATATAGTATGAGTTAAGGTAGATGTGATTTAGTGACACAATTGGTTTGTCATTATAGTGTAGTAAGGATGAAATAATATAATAATTTAAGTGAGCATAATGAATTCACTTATTTTAGAGGATGAAATACTTAGATGCTTACCTTAAACAAAAACAAAGCATAAAAGCATGATTTTTGTTTCAAAAACTTAAAAGATTAAGCATAGGAAGAAAGTAGATGGTTGCTTGAACAACTTGATCATAAGATGCATAGGAAAATTAGAGAAAACACTATCACTAAACACATCACAAGAATCCATAAAAATAGCTACAACTGCCTGTAAATTTCTTTTACAAATTGTCAAATACACTAGTGCTAAAGAGTGAGAAATTCAGATATCCAACCCTCTCAATGACTTGAGTTTGAATACATATGGAAAATAAAACAACATTACACCTCTAGGGGACGAATCCTGATCCAAAGCAACTAATTAATGCACCTAATGACTCATAGCCTAATTCTAGGGGAGTTAGAAACAACTTTCCCCCTTTTAGTTAACAAGTTGAGTTTTTCTCTCAAGTCATTAAACATAATATTTTTTAACAAATATGACCATAAATAGGCTTATTAACCATAAAAAAACTCATGAGCCACCTGTTTCATCATAGATTTTGAACATTGACCTCCATGCGTAAAAAAAAATCTTCAAACCCAGAAACGCTACAAAATTTCTTAGAAACGCAACAGAAGCGCAATAGAAGTTTGGAAGGTGATTTGGAAGCCTTAACAGATGATTTTTTGGCTAAAAAAGGTATGTTTGGAAATATAAAGATGTATAATACACCATGGAATCATCAAGCACTGGAAAAATCTGCTCCAAACCTCTAAAAAGTTTCCTTGAAGTCAAGCTGTCTCAGAAATGCAGCGAATTCTCCAGAAGCACAACGAAAAAATAGGGGTCAGAGATGAACTGAAATATTTTTAACCATAACAATTTAAAAAAAACTGGGATAGGTTTGTGGAGATAAGGTTTTTTTGGAGAAAAAATTCTCTCAGTTTTTGGAAATTAATTTCCATTTGCTCGTAATCTGTGCCACAAAATAATGGCTAAAATAGACAAAAAAATTTGGAGAATTTGATTTTCTGAAATAGGTCTCCAAGAAAGTTGAATATCTACCAATCTATGATATATGTGTAGAAACGGAAGGATTTTATTGTGGTTGGGTATATCCTTAACAAAAAACTCTTTTTTTTTTCCAAAATTCATCTTCATTTGGTTAGAAACGTCTTTTGAAAACGATGAGAAAAAATAGAGTCAAAAGCGCAACGAATTTCAAAGGAGAAAAACGAGAGGGAAGCAGGGTAGGAAAAATTCTAAGAAAACTATGGGGGGTAAGGATAAATTTTAGGAAGAAAATGGATATGGAATTTATTTAAATGAGTGAGAAAAGAGGGGTGAAAAGAGTGAATTACCCAGGGAAAAAACACAAGCAAAAAACTAGGGTTTTTGGGAAAATGGTGAAATGAGAGGGAAGGGGGGTAGGAAAAATTGCAGAAAAATTATGGGGGGTAGGTATGGGTGTTAGGAATACAAGGGTAGTGAAATTTCTTAAAATGAGTGAGGGAAGAAGGGGAAAATTTGAAAAACACAGGGAAAACCTAGAAACGCAACAAAAGCGCAGCGAGGGCTTGGGTTTTTAGGGAAAAATGATGAGATGAGGAAAATAAGTATACGAAATGGTTGGGGAGGGTGGGATGAGGGATATTTAGGGTGTATCGGATTAGAAATTAAGAAATTTCCCTTGAAAACAATCAAGATACCATGAAACCATAAACGTGCAACAACTAACCCTATAGGAGGATTTAATCAATTTGCTGGAGAAATTTGACTATAGGAAGGGTGTGTGGGAGCCTCACTTAATTTTTTGAAGATTTCAGAAACAATGAGATGATTTTTTGACCTATTCTTCCCCTCCTTATATCTCCAAAACAAAAAACACAACACCCTCTAGAAACACAGCAGAAACGTAACAACTTGATGAATGGAGAAATTTGATGATGGATTTTGACCTTCTGATGGCTGTGGTAAGTTTTGGAGTGCAAGAGAGGAGCTCTTGAAAACTTGGAAGGATGAGATGAACTTCTTTAGTGATTGGAATCTCTTTTATTAGGTTGAAACTCGATTTTTTTCCTTTGGTGGTGATGTAACATCATATGTACTTTTGAGAAATGACTTGATGAGGTGATTGTACTGGAGCATAATTTCTTGAAAAGGAAATGTTACCTTTTTAATTTATTCCAAAATTTGATAACTCCCATGATGATGACCCAAATAATGGACATGAATCCCTTTTTTCTTTTTATGACTAAAATTATGATGACAATCAAATGAAAATCCTAGACCATGACCTATATGATGGCACATTAACTCTTTTGATGACCAAGGACACCTAAATGATGACATGAATATGATGAGTGATGATGACCTATGAGCAAGTGGAGGGAGTAGCACTGACCTAGACAATAACCAATGACCATACGACAATAGAGAGATGCCAAATTTATTTGACTTTTTTTTGAAAATATAACCATTTGACCCTAAGACCTTATCAATCACATGGTAAAAGTACATTTGATCACTGGTGACCCATAGACACTAACACATACCATATATGGAACTGTGATGAAACAGGTTTACAGGTAGGAAGGAATTGTGGCATGCAGTAAATTTCCAAGAGAGAGAGTCGAAACGTGCCAAATATTTGCCTAAGAGTAGGGAGTGGATAAACATTTTATGCTGTGTCAATGCAATTAGTGCTCAAATCCCATGATTTTATCTATTCAAAGGTAAAAATCAATTGAAAAACTATATACAAAGCTGTAAACTAGGTGCATGCATGGCTTCACATCCACATGCATGGATGAATAAAGATTTTTTTTTTTTTAAATTGGCTTTTCCGCTGTGCTGCATTTGTTCCAGGTGGTGTCTCACATAATAACATACACCTATTGATATTAGATGGCCATGGAAGCCATATGAAAAACCACTTTTTCAAATTATCTCCCTATGGGTTTACTCAAATTTCGAGTGGGAACACTCATTGGATACATAATTTGATTCATCATCCAACTAGTACCCATGTTGCATACTTTTGATAGACCATGCTACATGAAAAATGAGAAATACATGAAAAACATGATTGCAATCACATTTTTTTTTATGTATTTCATATTTTTCGTGTAGCAGAGTCCATCAAAAGTATGCAACATGGGTACTCCTTGGATGAGGAATTAAATTTTGCATCGAACGAGTAATCCCGCTCAAAATTTGAGTAAAAAATTAGGGAGATAAGTTGAAAATACAAGTTGAAAAAGTAGTTTTATTATTTTAATATTTTTACTTTTTTACACCAAAAATGGTGAATCTTCCCCCATGGTTGACATCATCATCTTAAATCCTATTGGTGCTTATCAAGTTTATTTTTGTTGTACATTTTTCTTAGGAGGCCCATTTTAGACCTCAAAAATTTTCTAATGAGCATTCGTTTGGGCCGAAGTTCATAGTTACTCACCTCAGAAGCCTATATAAAACTCTTAGTTGAGTCTAGAAAAAATTAAGTTGAAATTCATGAATTAAAACAGAAAAAAAAATGATCTAGCCAAGGAGAAGAATCCAAAAAGGAAATTTGTAGCAAAACGTCGAGTTGATGAAAGGCCTAAAAGAGAGAGAACAAGGCAACAAAAGGAGCAACAAAAACAATTGGCAAGACAAGAAAAGGAAGCAAGAAAGGCTAAACAAATTCTTGAAAAGGAACAAGGGATGAATGATTGTTAGGTAAACATGACTCGGGGGTAGAGTCAATGTTGAGTAGGGTAAACAGTAGTGGTTTTGGGGCACATGGTTTTGTGCACCCATGGTTTTGACCCATGGTATTGCATGTAATGGAGCCTATAAAAAGGCTTGGAAGACTTCATTGTAATGCAGGCCTGGAGGTGAGCGGTGAAGGCTCACTTGGCCGGATTGGCCAGGGTTTTGGCCAATGGTTAATGAAATTTCATTGGGTGGGTTTTTCCCCGGATTTGGGGTTTTATCGGATAAACATTTGTGTTTATGTTCATGATTTGTTGCTGGTTCTTTTCATGTTTAATTATTCTCTCGGTAAATTATTTTATTGCTGCGGTAATTTTCCTAACAACTGGTATCGGATCTATGAAGATCTGGAATCTAGAATGTAAGGGTCTAGAAGCGCTGGAAAATTTCTCTGGTAGCTGAGAAAAGGTAAGCTCTGGGCTCGTGAGGTTGATGAAAAAATACGAGCACTATGGCCGTATCTACATCATGGAGAAAACTGTGGCTGGAGCCGATGCCATTAGAGGAATTACTGTTGGCAGAGGAGATTTTCTTTGGCAGTGAAGAAACTGCAAAATTAGGACGGTGATTGGATACCTTCTTGCATATTGGATTGCGAAGGAGGAATAGTAGCTTGCTCAGAACGATGGCGGGGAGCTCGAAATGTGGGGATTCAGTCGATGGATCGTCAAACGGACGTGGATGACTTGAGCAGTTCTAATGAAAATGGGAACATTCCATTGGATCTTGTATTTAGCATACAGTCGAAGGCTTATGTTTTAGGTAATCTGGTTAAACAAAAGTTCCGCAGACATATTCACTGTAAAATTGTACTGGATTCAAATAAGTTGAAGGTCATCGGTTCACTGCAAAAGGTTTGCCAATATGATTGATTTAGACTGACGGGTATCTTCCAGCTTGGGAGACTTTGGAATGGTCAGTATGGAGAGGATTCGAAGCTGGGTCGGGGAATATTGCGAAAATGCATTTTCATGCGAAGTCGGAGTCTGAGGTGACGAGCATGGGGGCGTCGCCATCGTCGACGCCGCGGAGGCCTCTCTACTTCGTGCAGAGCCCAACGTCCAGGGACTCGTTGCCCGATGGCGACAAGACGCCCTTCTCTTTCACTTTGCTCGACTCCCCCTCGCACCGGTCGGTGTCGGCATCGCTGTCAGGGCGCCACTCGAGGACTTCCTCGGGCACCCATTTTTGGAGCAAGGTCATGCCCGACGAAAGTCACATCAGAACTAAGTGGCCTCAGGCCAATGCCATAACAGAGGAAGCGTTCCGGGACGATGAATCCGGCGGCAGAAAGATCTGGCCCCGTCGTTCTCATGTCCTGCTCTTTGTATCATGTTTTGCACTGCTTTTCACCACTTCTTTTGTCTGGCACTGTGGGGCGCTAGCCGTCCCTACAAGCCCCAAATTACCCTGAAGAGTATTGTCTTCAGCTACTTCCATGTTGACGAGGGAGCTGATGGGACTAGTGTGCCCACGATAATGATGTCAGCTTTTTGAGGACATACACCCAAGAAAAGCAGATCTTGTCACGAGTGATACCGCTCGTAAAGGCATCTTCCAGCTGGTTCGTACATTGAAGGTGATTGACCACTGTAGAGATGGATAGAGAGTTTCAATAGATGTGTGGTGGACAAAGAAAATAGGATGAGGTTTTACATTCACGAGAGTAGAAGGGCGTGGTGTAGAGGAGGATCGATACATAACCCATTGGAGGAATTCTTAGGAGAGAAAAGTGTTTGACAGAATGTGTTAATCAAATACTTTGAAGAACATCAAAATGAGAGAGGATATTTGCAGGTGGATTAACTAGTTGATGAACCATGTATCTGAAGAGAACTCCTAGAGAACTGGCGGTTACAGAGGCTGGTGACCCATGTAATCCGGTAGATGGATTCTTTCTATATGGACATTGATGTCATTCGGCAGATTGATGTACAACTATGATGTCCTCTTTGGAGAGGACATCATGTATGAATGTAGAGAATGGTCATACAAAGAACAACAACAATGAAAAAAAAAAAAAATCATTATAATGGAGTTAATTTTTACATGTAAATGGGCATACTACTGTAAGACCTGGTATGGCATGTGTACCCCTAGGTAAATCACTGTTAAAGTCTGGGTTAGACCTAGGTGATAGGGGGGATGCCAAAGTAACAATTACCCTGGGTAAAAATTTGAGGGGGGAAGAGCTAGAGTGAGCGGGGTTGACGCTTTAGCAGGTTTGGCTGGATTTAGTCAATAATCCCCAAGTCAAGTTTAAGGGGGGAATTTTTAGGTAAACATGACTCGGGGGTAGAGTCAATGTTGAGTTGGGTAAACAGTAGTGGTTTTGGGGCACATGGTTTTGTGCACCCATGGTTTTGACCCATGGTATTGCATGTAATGGAGCCTATAAAAAGGCTTGGAAGACTTCATTGTAATGCAGGCCTGGAGGTGAGCGGTGAAGGCTCACTTGGCCGGATTGGCCAGGGTTTTGGCCAATGGTTAATGAAATTTCATTGGGTGGGTTTTTCCCCGGATTTGGGGTTTTCTGCGCATTTGTGTTTATGTTCATGATTTGTTGCTGGTTCTTTTCATGTTTAATTATTCTCTCGGTAAATTATTTTATTGCTGCGGTAATTTTCCTAACAACTGGTATCAGAGCTATGAAGATCTGGAATCTGGAATGTAAGGGTCTAGAAGCGCTGGAAAATGTCTCTGGTAGCTGAGAAAAGTTAAGCTCTGGGCTCGTGAGGTTGATGAAAAAATACGAGCACTATGGCCGTATCTACATCATGGAGAAAACTGTGGCTGGAGCCGATGCCATTAGAGGAATTACTATTGGCAGAGGAGATTTTCTTTGGCAATGAAGAAACTGCAAAATTAGGACAGTGATTGGATACCTTCTTGCATATTGGATTGCGAAGGAGGAATAGTAGCTTGCTCAGAATGATGGCGGGGAGCTCGAAATGTGGGGATTCAGTGGATGGATCGTCAAACGGACGTGGATGACTTGAGCAGTTCTAATGAAAATGGAAACATTCAATTGGATCTTGTATTTAGCATACAGTCGAAGGCTTATGTTTTAGGTAATCTAGTTAAACAAAAGTTCCGCAGACATATTCACTGTAAAATTGTACTGGATTTAAATAAGTTGAAGGTCATCAGTTCACTGCAAAAGGTTTTCCATATGATTGATTTAGACTGACGGGTATCTTCCAGCTTGGGAGAATTTGGAATGGTCAGTATGGAGAGGATTCGAAGCTGGGTCGGGGAATATTTCGAAAATGAATTTTCATGCGAAGTCGGAGTCTGAGGTGACGAGCATGGGGGCGTCGTCATCGTCGACGCCGCGAAGGCCTCTCTACTTCGTGCAGAGCCCAACGTCCAGGGACTCGTTGCCTGATGGCGACAAGACACCCTTCTCTTTCACTCCGCTCAGCTCCCCCTCGCATCGGTCGGTGTCGGCATCGCTGTCAGGGCGCCACTCGAGGACTTCCTCGGGCACCCATTTTTGGAGCAAGGTCATGCCCGACGAAAGTCACAACAGAACTAAGTGGCCTCAGGCTAATGCCATAGCAGAGGAAGCGTTCTGGGACGATGAATCCGGCAGCAGAAATATTTTGCCCCGTCGTTCTCATGTCTTGCTCTTTGTATCGTGTTTTACACTGCTTTTCACCATTTCTTTTGTCTGGCACTGTGGGGTGCCAGCCGTCCCTACAAGCCCCAAATTACCTTGAAGAGTATTGTCTTCAGCTACTTCCATGTTGACGAGGGAGCTGATGGGATTGGTGTGCCCACGATAACGATGTCAGCTTTTTGAGGACATACACCCAAGAAAAGCAGATCTTGTCACGAGTGATACCGCTCGTAAAGGCATCTTCCAGCTGGTTCGTACATTGAAGGTGATTGACCACTGTAGAGATGGACAGAGAGTTTCAATAGATGTGTGGTGGACAAAGAAAATAGGATGAGGTTTTACATTCACGAGAGTAGAAGGGCGTGGTGTAGAGGAGGATCGATACATAACCCATTGGAGGAATTCTTAGGAGAGCAAAGTGTTTGACAGAATGTGTTAATCAAATACTTTGAAGAACATCAAAATGAGAGAGGATATTTGCAGGTGGATTAACTAGTTGATGAACCATGTATCTGAAGAGAATTCCTAGAGAGCGCGTTCTGTTTGGTGACCCATGTAATTCGGTAGATGGATTCTTTTTATATGGACATTGATGTCATTCGGCAGATTGATGTACAACTATGATGTCCTCTTTGGAGAGGACATCATGTATGAATGTAGAGAATGGTCATACAAAGAACAACAACAATGAAACAAAAAAAAAAATCATTATAATGGAGTTAATTTTTACATGTAAATGGGCATACTGCTGTAAGACCTGGTATGGCATGCATACCCCTAGGTAAATCACTGGTAAATTCTGGGTTAGACCTAGGTGATAGGGGGGATGCCAAATTAACAATTACCCTGGGTAAAAATTTGAGGGGGGAAGAGCTAGAGTGAGCGAGGTTGACGCTTTAGCAGGTTTGGTTGGATTTAGTCAATAATCCCCAAGTCAAGTTTAAGGGGGGAATTGTTAGGTAAACATGACTCGGGGGTAAAGTCAATGTTGAGTAGGGTAAACAGTAGTGGTTTTGGGACACATGGTTTTGTGCACCCATGGTTTTGACCCATGGTATTGCATGTAATGGAGCCTATAAAAAGGCTTGGAAGACTTCATTGTAATGCAGGCCTGGAGGTAAGCGGTGAAGGCTCACTTGGCCAGATTGGCCAGGGTTTTGGCCAATGGTTAATGAAATTTCATTGGGTGGGTTTTTCCCCAGATTTGGGGTTTTCTCGGATAAACATTTGTGTTTATGTTCATGATTTGTTGCTGGTTCTTTTCATGTTTAATTTTTCTCTCGGTAAATTATTTTATTGCTGCGGTAATTTTCCTAACAATGATATGGTTGACAATGATGCAAGCATAGTTGATGAAACCAAGATTATGTCCAACACATTGGAAAATATTACAGATAATACACTATTATTCCGAGACCTCATAAACATTCGAGTGTCTCACTATCAAAATGGGGGTTTACCCACTTGCGTTATTCCTACCAAAGGAGGTGTCAATCAATGTATGCTCATCACACATCTCCAATTAATGCATGGGTTAGTAGCGCAAGTGTGAGGTATGGGTACTCAATTCATCCATGGTTGGAAGGGACAAATTGGACTTAATTATATGGCAGAAATCAACCACATCCTAATCAACACTTTTTAGGAAGGCCAACCTAATTGGTTCAATCAATCAACTCAGGGTTTGGCACTAAAGATTCTCAAGGCCTTAAAGAATAGGGGTGTTATATTTTTTTGGTTGTAACCACATTATGATGTGGATTTTGGATGGACTGTCTATTTTTATTGTCACATGAAGGTTGATTTATTCCATATTGTATGCGATGTTGTAGCCAAAATTGATCTTATAAGGAACATCTATAGTATATTATAATGGAGAATTCTGACAGAATGACATGATGATGTTGTTAGTTCTGTTAGTTTTTTGATACCGTATGTTATTAGTTCTATTAGTTTATGATGTTTTTCTATATGTTTGGAATTTTTTTTTATCTTAGTAGATCTAAGATTTCCTGTATACTACACTAAGTAGAATTAAAATGTTTTCGTAATAATTCACAAACCATATCTCACATATCTGTCCACACACAACATGCATCAAATCATACCTCTTTATACAAACTTCATTCATATGAATATTAACATCTGTCTTAGAAGGAACATCTATAGTCTATTATAATGATGTTAATTCTGATAGTTATTTGATATTGTATGTTGTTAGCTTTTACTGAACACATAGGATGACATCACTATACACTACATAACTCAGCTAACAAAACATAAAAAACAATGAATAGTTCTAAAGCAACGCCAAGACACATCTATAAATAATTATAATGGATAATTCTGACACAATGACATGAGAATGATGTTAGTTTTTTTATACTCTATGTACCCTCACTCAAAATTACAAAGCTTCAATATAAAATTCAAAGTATGTATACAGCTCTCTGCTACATGTGACACTTTGCCATAACTTCTTTGCAAAAAAATTAATGTCAGCATACAAAATTCCAACACATAACCCTACAATAAACTCAGGTAATTAAAATATTCCATACTCTATCACATTGTCCACTCCATTCTCTTCTACAAGTAATCTCCTAACACTGTCTTTGCTTCACTATGTGGACCAACGCTCCTTATTCATGGTATCTGCACATCACTACACCCCTTCATGACTAATCTCTCTCAGTCATAGCCCTTATTAAACCATATGACCATGAGTTTGGTAAAATAAATTCAATCCAAAAATGTCTAAATTTCTATTATAAAGTCCCTAAATTTCTAAACTTTGACTAAGTTCTCACACTTATTCCAAAGGTATGAAACTAATTGCAACTAGGAAAGAAACATTCCCAAAAGAATTATGAACTTACCAAAGTATTTAACAACCCATAAATGCATCTAAAACACTACCCATCATTTCACATCTACTTCTTTTGTATTTCCCAATATTCTCATCACCAAACAAGGATACAACTCATTGCAACTAGGAAATAAACATTCCCAAAAGAATTATGAACTTACCAAAGTATTTAACAACCCATAAATGCATCTAAAACACTACCCATCATTTCACATCTACTTCTTTGGTATTTCCCAATATTCTCATCACCAAACAAGAATACAACTCATTTATTCCATCCCATAATTGGCTTAGCATATTCCATTCACACTAACTAAATATAGGAAGAGCCTTAGTGTCAAATTAACTTGTGCATCATACTTCACAAACCATATCTCACATATCTATCCTAGACAACATGCAACAAATCTTACCTCCTTATTAAAACCACTACATTATTATTAAAACCTAATATCATATTATATCAATTCAGACTAACACTAGCTAAGCCATTTTCATTTTCCTGAAAAATGGTTAGTAGTTTAGAATTACATTGAAAAAATTTAAATTAGAAGGCTACAAACAAATAAATAACATGACCTTGAAGATCAGTGCACCAATAGAAAAAGTGAACTAAAAATTCAAAGCTAGACACCCATAGCAGTAGCATTGTAATGAAACCTATTCCAAATTCTCTTTAACAATCAACTTTAAAATTACTACAACATGAACATCTCAAAAGGCTAAAACAAAAAGAGAAAACAACATGGGAAAATTGAACTTCAGAACCAACCAGAAAAATTAACCACCATAATATCATAAAACCCCAAACTCAGAAAACAAACTAAACTGCAATGCAAAATTTTACTTACCCCAATCAGAACTTGAACATCTTAAAAAGATGAAAAAAAAAAAAACATGGCTGAAAATTGAACTTCAGAACTAATGAGAGAATTTAACTATTGAAACGTTGAGATCTAAATTCTTCCCAACCACAATGAGAGCTAAATTCTTCCCAACGAGTTAAAAAATTATACAACAGAATTATAAAATAAAACTCAATACCAATATGTTTGCAGATGGCATCAAGGATCTCTAACACAATGAATCAACCATAAATGAATGGTAGATACCCATAACAAAAAAATTCACTCAAAATTACAAAGCTTCAATATAAAATACAAAGTATGTATATAGCTCTCTGCTACATGTGACACTTTGCCATAACTTATTTAAAAAAATAATAATTTCAGCATAGAAAATGCCAACACATAACCCTACAATAAACTCGGTTAATTAAAATATTCCATACTCTATCACATTTTCCACTCCATTCTCTGCTACAAGTGATCTACTAACACTGTCTTTTCTTCACTATGTGGACCAACACTCCTTATTCATGATCTTTGCACATCACTATACCCCTTCATGACTAATATCACTCAGTCATAGCCCTTATCAGACCATATGACCAGGAGTTGGGTAAAATCAATTCAATCAAAAAATGTCTAAATATCTATTATAAAATCCCTAAATTTCTAAAATTCGACTAAGCTCTCAGGCTTATTCCAAAGGTATGAAACTAATTGCAACTAGGAAAGAAACGTTCCCAAAAGAATTATGAAGTTACCAAAGTCTTTAACAACCCATAAATGCATCTAAAACACTACCCATCATTTCACATCTTCCCCAAAAATTGACACAGATAATTCTTTTGGACCTCCCTATTCTCATCACCAAACAAGGATACAACTCATTTATTCCATCCCATAGTTGGCTCAGCATATTCCATTCTCACTAACTAAATATAGGAAGAGCCTTAGTCTCAAATTGACTTATGCATCATACTTCACACACCATATCTCACATATCTATCCTAGACAACATGCAACAAATCATACCTCTTTATTAAAACCACAACATTATTAATAAAACCTAAAATCACATCATATCAATTCAGACTAACACTAGCTAAGCCATTTTCTTTTTCCTGAAAAAATGGTTAGCATTTTATAATTACATTGAAAAAATTTAAATTTGAAGGCTACGAACAAATAAATAACATGACCTTGAAGATCAGTGCACCAACATAAAAAGTGAACTCAAAATTCAAAGCCTAGACTCCCATAGCAGTAGTAGTGGAATGAAACCTATTCCAAATTCTCTTTAACAATCAACTTTAAAATTACTACAGCATGAACATCTCAAAATGCTAAAACAAAAAGAGAAAACAACATGGCATAAAATTGAACTTCAGAACCAACCAGAAAATTTAACCACCAAAACATCATAAAATCCCATACTCAGAAAATAAACTAAACTACAATGCAAACTTTTACTTACCCCAACAGGAACTTGAACATCTTAAAAATATGAAACAGAAAAATCAACATGGCTGAAAATTGAACTTCATAACTAATAATAGAATTTAACTACTAAAACATCGAGAGCTAAATTATTCCCAACAACAACGAGAGCTAAATTCTTCCCAACAACGAGTTAAACAATTATACAACATAATTATAAAATAAAACCTGATACCAATTTGTTTGCAGATGGCATCAAATATCTCTAACGCAATGACTCAACCATAAATGAATTGCAGATACCCATAACAAAAAAACTCACAACTCACTCAAAATTACTAACAACAGTTAAAAAAACATGTCACAGAACAACAACGAGAGCTAAATTCTTCCCAACAACGAGTTAAACAATTATACAACAGAATTATAAAATATAAATCAATACCAATATGTTTGCAGATGGCATCAAGGATCTTTAACACAATGACTCAACCATAAACGAATGATAAATACCCATAACAAAAAAACTCACAACTCACTCAAAATTACCAACAACTGTTAAAAAACATGTCACAGAACGACAACGAGAGCTAAATTCTTCCCAATAGTGATTTAAAATATATACAAAATAATTATAAAATAAAACGCGATACCAATATGTTTGCAAATGGCATCAATGATTGCTAACATAATGACTCAACCATAAATGAATGACAGATACCCATAACAAAAAAACTCACAACTCACTCAAAATTACCAACAACAGTTAAAAAACATGTCAATGAACAACAACGAGAGCTAAATTCTTCGCAACAACGAGTTAAGTGTTAAAAAACATAGAGTAGTGGCTGGTAGGATTGTGAATCATACCATAGAATCACATAAGCCACCACAATGTCACCCCAAACCTCGTCAGAGCTCTTCAATGCCATCCATGGAAAATTATTGCGACAAACAGAGAATTGTTTTTTTAAAAACCCTAACATTAAAATTTGCAAAAAAGGAAGACATAGACCAGTCGACCACCGACTTGCCTATCGACCATTGAAGTTGCTCGAATCTCCCACTCGCTCCTTCGCAAACCATTGGTAAACCCACACGTAGCAGAATGAACGGACATGGGAGCAATGATAAATCCTAAACCAACCTCTGCAAACATACATTTTGGGTGAGCAACGCAGCAATGGGAGACCCATAAAGCCCCAACCAACATCTACAAACAAGAATTATGATTGAGCAAGGCAACAAATGTGGACCCATAAATCGTAATTTTCCCTCTGCAAACAAAAATTCAGGTTGGCATAAACCCCAAACGAACCCCAACAGACAACAATGGCGGACCAACAAAACAACAACGATGAACCAGGTGAACATGATCTGGAGCGGGCCTGGACCATCGTCAGCGGAGTGAAATTCCCACACACTGTTCCTGAACAAAATAACACAAGGCGGAAAAGACATTTCACAAAATCACGTGGTAGAAACCCTAAAACCTCCATAAAGGCGTGTATTAATAACTCTAACCAACCACGAAAAATGGTTGCATACAATCAACATGTGTTGTACAACTTATGTGGAGCTTTCCACGTCGAATGTCGAGGTGGAAGGAAGGGTGCACATGTTATGGCGTCCCTCCCCTAACTAGTATAAATCCATTTAACCATTGTTCTACTAGATATTTTATTACATATATAGTATATTCATACATAGAGTGCAAAGTTTGGATCTACTAAGTGCCAACATGATCATATTTTTTATATGCATACTTAGAGTGTAAAGCTTAAAAGAAGGTTCACATATCAAAATATTTAATCATTTTTCATGGTATATATATCATGTGTAATTTTTCAATGTTTAAATTGCATTTTTTAGTGTATAAATGGATGCAATACATTGAAAATCCCCTTTGGAACTACTCTATAGACTACACAACTTAATTTTGAAATCTTTAAACCACATTTTCCAAAAAATGTACCTAAAAATGTAAAATAGGGAGTCAATTTGAAATGTTTTAAAATATTTTAACAATAATATATATATATTTTTAGTTGCTCTCTATCATATGTACATTATGCATAGTTGACATTGAAGTATTTTATGGTATTGAAATATATATATATATATATATATATATATATATATATATATAACATTTTCTATATTAAAATGTTTTTATGTTATTAATATATTTTTAAATATACTTCGACACTACTTAACCTTATATAATGAAACATTTTATTTATGAACAACATTGAATATGTTTATTTTTATTAATATTTTTTAATGTCACATATCTATTTTATATTAATAATTGAATGAATTACATCTCTCTCTCTCTCTCTCTCTACATATATGAAATTCAGAATTGAATGAATTACACATCTCTCTCTCCCTCTCTCTATTTATATATGTGTGTAAAATTAATATTGAAATATATTAGTTAACATGAATATTCAAACAATTTATGAAAATGAAATATTTTTAACACATTTCTTTCATACTAAATTATGGGATTATTGATGTTTTATAGTTATTTATTTATTAAAACTAGCCAAATATGTACATTGATTTATATTTTTATTACAATCGGCATTGTTCTTTTATTTATGATATATTTTATTTCTATTTTATTACACATGTTCCTCATACTCGGTTGTAGAATGCGCCTCTTCATGCAATTAAAATATTTTTAAAACTTATATGAAATATATATCTTCATCATTTACCTCTATAGTGGCCATCCCTACACCATGTATTCCCACACGATCACCTTTCCTGAATAGAAATTTAGAGTGTAGTTGTGTAATTATACCTTTGTGACAACCTCAAACCTCAGAATTCCTCGAGTAGTATGAATCAATGTGACATTTGAAGCACCAAGACATGCCTCATTTCCAATATTCTTCTCGAAAAAGTTAATGAGCATTCCCAATATGAAAAAAATAAAATGAAAATCTTGGTTACTCAGTGGTTCATCTTACTGATTAAAACAACAATATCCATTGGTTGGCAATTTTTCTTTTATTATTACTCGAATCAAAGAGATGACATTGGAATATAGGGTAACTAGTATAAATCCATCTTAACCATGGATCTACCATGTACCAAAAGGGATTAAATCTACATTTTAAGAGTACAAAACTTGAACAAAGGTTCACATGTCAAGAGATTTAATCCTTTTCCATGGTTCACACACACACACACACACACACACACACACACACACACACAAATTTTTCATTGTTTAAATTGAATTTTTGAGAGAATAAATGAATGTAGTACATTGAAATTCCCCTTGGGCACTTGGATTCTATAGACCACATAACTTAAATTTGAAATTGCAACAAATATTTGCAAGGTTTTTAGACCAAAATGATCGAAAAATATACCTAAAAAATGTAAAATAGTGAGTCTACTTGAAATGTTTTAAAATATTTTAACAACAATGTTTTTTATAGTTGCTCGCTATCATATTTACATATGTGCATAGTTGAAAATGAAACATTTTTCATAATAGGGGCATTGAAAGATATTATTTAGATACGACATTGTCCATATTAAAATGTTTTTATGATATTAATATATTTTTAAATACACTTCCATATTACTTAACCTTACATAGCGAAATATTTCATTTATGAACCACATTGAATGCTTGTATTATTATTAATATTTTTTAATGCCATATATCAAGTTTATATTAAGAATTGAATTAATTACACATTTCTCTCTTTCTCTCTCTCTCTCAATATATATATATATATATATATATTAGTTAACATGGATATTCAAACAATTTATGATAGTGAAATATTTTTATCACATCTCCTTCCTACTAGATTATGAGATTATCGATGTTTTATAACGATTTTAATAAAAATTAACCAAATATGTATATTACTCGTCCTTCATATTGTGTTGTAGAATGTGTCTCTTAGCACAATTAAAATATTTTTAAAACATATATGAATCATATATATTTTTCACACTGGAAAGTGAAAACTTTTGATTATTTATTTATTTATTTTTATTTTTTATTTTTTTGCTTTAAATTACTTTCTCTCTTTATAGTTGATAAAAAAATATGTTACTTAACATGGACATTAGAATATTTTATTTATACCTAAGGATGAGAGTGAAATATTTTTACACAACTCCTTCATATTGGGGTGTGATATCAATAACTAACTACATTGAAAGTGAGATGTCTTATAATGTTTTTAATTAAAACCAACCAAATATGTATTTTATTCTTTTAAAAGGGACTCAAGCATAAAAGAAATTACACATTTCGTTCATACTGGTTGTAAAATGTGCAACAATGAACAAAGTGAGCACATTGAGAGTGGGATTTCTTATAATTCTTTTAATTAAAACTAAACAAAAATGTATATTCATTTATGATTATTATTATAATAGATATTATTTTTTTAAGCATATTTTATCTTTATTTTAAAAGAGACACGTGCCAACTCGAGGCTGAGCACAAAAGTAATTACACATATCCCCCAGATTGGGTTGTATAATGCACCTATAAGTGCAATGATCAACAATCAATGAATCCATTACATCAAACCCTCCAAAAACTGCCACTTGTTGACCACTAATGGGATTCTTGTGTCATATTGATCAAGACCTCGACAATTGAAAGGAGACAATCATCGAGTAATGTGCTAGCTTCAACCCACTACCTATCCTTAAGTTTATTGTCATAATTATATTTCTCATAAAAAAGGCAAACATATGCATGAGAAAGATGAGGAGATGGTCAAATCAGATTATAGAGTGACTTATTTAGTAGTGTCGTTTTCATGAAATCTTGAGAGGCAATAATGGCTTGAATAATTGTTGATTGTTGGATTTCTCTTCCTTTTTTTTTTTTTTCCTGGAGCAATACTCACCATCAGCTTCCTAGAGATTGTTAACAAAGGGAGGATCAAAGTAACTCAATAACATGTCGATACATGTAGTGTGTGCCTAGGTTAGTATAAACATACAAGCAATAGACAAAGTTTTAGTGGTAGGTGACAAGAGTTTTCAAGTCGTGTGCCTTATTTTGACTACGACCACTTATTCTTGAAGTCCCTTAGCAATCTTAGCATGGAATGGCATGAATTTACACAACAGGTGACATAAAATATCTTGTTTCATGCCCCTGCTAAATAACAAATTTGTGATTAAACACCAAGTTTTTCCATCCCACAGAGGCACATATTTTTTCCCTAGGATGTAAATATATCTGGAAATAGACATACATTTCTCATCCTCCATGGCTCAGAATGTATTTGAAGCCTTACCGAAGGGAAACCCTCTCAACCAAAATCTTGTTGATTGGAGTCAACTAGACTTGAAATTCCAAAGGACTCCAATGGCTTATGGAGCCAATCCTAATGAAGAACAACATTCGAGACCATCATTATAATAGGTATGAATCCCCCATTCCCTCATTAACATCTCAGACATTCAATATAGCTAAAATAATGAAACAAAACTATTATTGTGCATCATAACAAGAAACATCCAATTCACTGATATAGAGTGCCACATACACATTGACCATATACTTACACCAATATATGAATAAAAAATATCCATAATATTCATGCATATCAACAATAGAAATCACACACTGTGAGAAACAAATAAACTCAACAAATACCCATACATACTAGGTAAGTAACCATGCATTCATAAAATTATTAACAGTCACAGGGCTCTGTAATCCCTCTCAAATCATGAGAACAATCACACATGCATCTCATTAAAATAAACCAGGAATAGTACCATTCCTCCATAAGTAATATTGATACATTGATGGTGATGATCCCACAACAATATCATTCAACATTCATAATGCAACATAAATGCAAGTAGTTATACTTATATGTATAGCTTAATGCCTGGAAACTGAGAGAGGGACTTCAACTCTTCACCCAACCATATACCCACTACACTACAATATTTGTTGCAGTTGACCACCCCCAAGATAGATTTAGAGTTCGAGGTAATTTTCCATGAGTACTCTCACCAACAACCAATCAACAAATGGAAAGAAGTAGAGTTCATTTTTCACATGGGTTTTCAACAAACCCCAATTATAATACCACAATGACTCTCTATTTAGCGACCACCAACCACGAGGCTTCATTAAAGGCTCAATGAGTTTCAAGTAAATTTTAGGATAAGGAATATATATATATATATATATATATATATATATATATATATATATATATATATATATATATATATTAGGCATGTTTATAATTTTTTTTTGTACTATAGTAGTAAACAATCCACTTCCAAGAGATTTATCAAAGTACTAAGAAATTGTTAGGTCCCTATATTACTAGTATAGTCCCTTATTGTTGTTAGTGTAACCCCCTTATTGTTATTGTTGTACTTCTGTAACCCCAATATTGTTATTATTGTGCCCTTACATTATTATTGTTAGGTCGGCTAGGATTATATTGTGACCCCATGGACTCCTATATGTAGAAGGAGGTTTTTTCATTTGTATCATCCAAGAATTTTTCATTTATGTAATGTAAAGGAGGTTTCCCCCTAAAAGTGGCTTATTTATAAGGCGTTGATCTCTTTTTTCTTCTATTTTTGGAGCTGGTTTCATAACGTTTGGTATCAGAGTTTTGGATTCTAGGGTTTCGCTGCTCCAAAAAGGTCATCGTGGAATTTACGCTATCAATTTTTTTTACGAAGGTTCAAAAGCTGAAATTTTTACAGAAAGAATTCGAAATCCTAAGGAACATCATGTAAAAATTTCATATCTTGGTTCACAATAATTTCAGAGATATGATCTGTGGAAGTTAGGGTTTTTCCAGGCTCCCGAATTTCACCTAAAATAGGCCACCGTGGAATTTGTACTATAAATTTTTTTCTACGAAGGTTCAAAAGCTAAAATTTTTACATAGAGAAGAAGAAATCCCGAGGAAATTCCTGTAAACATTTCATATCTTTTTTCACAACATTTTTTGAGATATGATTCATGGAAATTATGGTTTTTTTAGGCTCCCAAATTTCATCTCAAAAAGGTGACCGTGGTAAAATCGACATTACTCTCTCTTTGAGCGTCCGATTGGAATTATGTAAAAATTGGACGTAAGTACATGGACTGTAGTTTCCTATATATCAATTTCAGAGCCGAAGAAGGAAACGATGACACATGACATGTCGTACAATTTCACTGTACTAAACCAGTCTATAATTAGGTCATTGTGGTAGATTGGGCATAACTTTTCCTTGAAGAATCCAAATCAAGTAAGACCTATGGCATTCAAAATAAGATTCATATGGCTAATACAGGGTCAAATTTCAGATATTGACGATTTGAAATCAAAGAGATAATCCATTTTCAATACCGAGCTCCTCAAAAGAAAGAAAAAGGTGTGTATTTTGTTTCCTTGAATTGCATAAGTCTTGTGTGAAAAATCAGTTTGAAGTGATTCCAAGGGCATATTGAAGCATATGTATCAGTATTGGGTTCTAAAATTCCACCTAAAAAGAATTCAACACCCATTAAGCCTTCAAAAGGCTCTAGTATGACTCATCAAGAGGAATAAGCGCAACATGACATATCAAAATTACAAGAGCAAGTGCACCAAATTTAACTCTCACAAAGAGAAGCAAAAAATGAAATGGAAGTTTTGAAGAAAGCTATGGAAGCTAAGATGCATGGTTTGAAGAAATACATGGAAGCTAATATGGATGGTTTGAAGAATGGAATTGAAGCTGAGATGGATGGCATGGAAGCTAAGATGGATGACATGGAAGCTAAGACTGATGAAAAAATGAAAGACAACATGGAAGACATGAAGAATGATCTAAAAGGAGACATGGAAGGTTTGATGACAAGGTTAATACAAGAAATGATTCCTAATGGCTGAAATATAGTAGAGGAAACTCATGATGATGAGAACAAAATAAATGTTAATCGTGATTTCATAAACTCTAATGTTGGATTGAAGAATTACCATATTCCAAAGATGAATATGAGGAATTTTGATGGCAAGCATCCCGTAACATGGATACTTTATATGGAGCAATATTTTTATCTCAATAATGTGAAAAACACACAAAAGGTATGCATTGAAACTTTACATTTAGAAAAAAATACATTTGTATGGTATCGATGGCTTTGCTCCTGTAAAAAAATTGTCACTTGGTTAATTTTTACGGAGGAAATGATAACACATTATGAGGATACAAAGAGAAACACCTTCTTTATCCAATTGATAAATCTCAAACAAAAGGGTTCAGTGGTAGAGCACATTGAGGAATTCCAAAAATTGAATATAAGGGTAACTGATATTCCAGTGGAACACAGGATTGATGCCTTCATAGGGACTTTAAAGTATAACATCCAACATGAATTTCACGTTTGGGAACTTGATTCATTGGAGAAGGCATTCAGGTTGGAAAGAAAAATTGAATGTAAAATTATGGCGACAAGGAAGCATACCACTCACATCTATAAAGATGTAAGTGTTTCTACTCCTAGAATTCCACAACCTACAAGGCTGACACCACAACAATTGGAAGAAAAAAGAGAAAAATGGCTTTGCTACAGTTGTGATAGAAAATACACTAAAGGTAATAAGTGTGCTGAGAATTATTTTACATATATTGTGAAGAGGAGGAAGAAAATGAACAAGAAACTTCAAAAGAAGAGGATATACACCAGGAACCAACCTTAGAAGAAGAAATGAGTCTGACCATATCGTGTAATGCATTGTCAAGAATTACCATTCCTCAAACTCTTATGATAGAAGGAAATGTCAAGAAGAAAAAGGTAATAGTGTTGGTTTATTCAGGTAGTACCCATAATTTTATTCATTGTAAGGTAGCCAAGGAATTGAATTGTTTCCTATACCTAGCACCAGAATGTCAAGTGATGGTTGCAAATGGAGGAACTATAAATTGCTCTGGAAAATGCCATATTCAACAAGCTAACCATGGGGGAATTGTTACTGAATAGTCCATTGCTTTCCATTGCAATGGGAGGTGATGATGTTGTACTAGGAGTACAATTGTTACAATCTTTGGGGACGGTAGCTTTTAATTTTCAAGAACTTTTCTTGAATTTTTTTTCGGAAGGAAAGGAAATCAAATTACGGGGTATCGCAGGGAAGACAAGAAATATAATAAGCTCTAATTTCACGAAAATTTTTCTGAAGAAAGAACAACTAGGTGTAATTTCACAATTATGCTCACTAGAAGTTCTAACATCAAAATTATCTATTTCTCGAGATCTCCAAAAAGATTTGGAAAATCATTCCAAGGTGTTTGAAACTCCCAAAGGACTCCCACCTATTTGTGATCATGATCATGCTATTCATTTGATTCCAGGAAGTGTTCCTCCAAACATCAGGACTTACATATATCCTTATGTCCAAAAGAGTGAAATTGAACATATGATTGCAGAAATGTTAGAGGCTGGTATAATTCAACCTATTCAAATTTATTTCTTTGCTCCTGTAGTTGTTGATTCGGATTATATGCTTATAATTTTTCAATCATGAATTGTCAACCCAGGAATGTAAATTGATGAGATGCAATGCAAAGTATATGTAGGCTGATTACTTCAAGTGTTAATAAATTACACACACATTAATCAATTCTTCTTTCCCATGTAAATACTTGGTAGCAATGGCTATGGAGTGGCATATATCATGCATCTACAACACTTATAATTGCTAATATTGACCATGAAAAGATAAAGATAAAAAAACAATCATCAAATCATGCTTCTTTCCTGTATCAATACTTTGTAGCAATGGATATGGAGTGGCTTATAACATCCCTCTACAACACTTGGGTTTGCTGATATTGATGAAGGAAAAGATAAAAGATCAACCACAATCAAGAATCCAACTTAAAGAGCATGAATCCAAACATTGATCAAATGAAAAGAACTCATTAACATAAATAATTAAATCACTTAACCAATTAACAGTTTTCTGCATGAAATGCAAAAAGAAAGCACTAGCTGTGTATAGGAATTATTAATGCATAAATGAAACATAAATAAAACACACACTATGCTACGGGAGTTGTGAGCGAAGGGGGCCCTCCCTCACTCACAACTCCTTCAAAAGTCGAAGAAGCTGCTCAGAAAGGTAATCAAAACAAAAAATATTTTATTAATCTAGAAATTACAGTCAAGTACAGTTCGATATCTTGCTATCAACAACAATCCCAACCCATCCTCCTTACAAAGCGAAATACATCCAATTTATACATTTCTCGAAGCCCATATTTGGCTTGAAGAAAGTAGATCACTAATCTAAGCCTACAACCAATGATACAGATACAAATTGAAAATTATGTTAAGTCTAATCCATGACTAGAAGCATGGATTAGGCAATTTCTATGGTGCGGCTGAAGCTGTTTCTCCATGTGGGCACGAGAGAAGATTTGGAGGTTTGGGTGGTTGCAAAAGAGAATTCGGAACAGTGAATAGGACAACTTCCATATCCAACAAATTCCCTTCAAAACCCATGTCTTTGCTCGATCTGGAGATGAGTGGAACATGGTCAACCATAGATCTCACTGCAGGTAATTGAGACGGTTGTAGGAAATTGATGTATCTATAGGAAATTTGGAACGTCTACAGGAATCTCGGCCGCATGAGATGTCTGCATGATTTGTGGAACTGTTCGAATCTAGCAAATCTGTGCACGAGTTTTGGACTAGTTAGAGTAGTAATGAAATAAAGACACAACTAGATCAAAGAATACTCGAATTTATATAAAATGACACTTCTTATGATAATTTAACATACCTTAGGCTTATGGTACACTTTTTAGCCAAAACTAGATAACATAGGCAAACTAGGTATAATTAAAGTGCGAAAAGGGTTCAAAAAAAGGGGAGGCAAGGCCTAGGATAGGTATAAAAAATGGGTAAATTTCAAACTTAACATCTCCACACCAAAAATCTTACATGTCCCTTTGCAAGCAAAATTGAGGCAGTCCCCAAATAGAAAATCAACCTTTTTTCTGGGCTGCAGCTACTATAGCTAGATAATCTAGCTGGCCCTGACAAGATTCCACTAGAATCTGTCCTTTGTACGCTTCATTCTTCCTTTTCCAGTGGTCTATTTGGGCTTGCTTCTTTTTCATGATACAGGCTGCCTTCTCATGCCACTCTTCGTGTTCTTTCTGCATCTTAAGGCTATTTTCCTTCAGGGCTGTGTTCTCTGCTTTCAGGGCCCATTATGAAAGGGTAGGTTCCTTAATGGTCTCTTAAAAAATATGTCGAGAACGTTTATTCAATGGATTCACCTCTCCCTCATGATGCCCCTGTGTGGATTAGGGCACACTCAAATCCTCCTGCAATTTCACGACTTCATTCTGACTTTCTTGCAGTGAAGGATCTCGAAAGGACATAGTGTCCTTGTCAATGAATGTATCAGGGTTTACCTTCTCCTTTCCCTTGGCCTGGCCATGGGACTCCTCTGTATTCTTGGTAAACTTTTAGGGTGGTATCCCTTCTTTCGCTGTATCCTTAATGGCCAACTGAGTAGCCTGGCTTCTGGTATATCGTTTAGCAGGTGTAGAAGGTTTCTTCTGTTGGGAGCCCTCCACAGTAGTTTCACTGGTGACCATAAATTCATCATCCCCATCATATTCTTTCACCTTAGGTCCATGGGTCCGCGATTTGTTCTTCAGTTTATCTGTGGTATTTTCCTCCCTAACTCTCAAGGAGTTAGAATCTCCAACATTCACAAAATGGTTTTCTGTTAGAAAGTCCTCCCATGAATTTTTCTGTTTCCGCAGGACTTCCACCAGAATAATATTCACTAGCATGTGATGGTAGATTTCTTCCTGTATGTGGGAAACCCTCTCTTTCCCGGCCATGAGCATTTTGATCAATGACATTTTTAAAAATTAGGGAAAATTTAGGGGCTTGTATCGAAACTGTCCGAGAAGACTAATATGAAACAGGAATGCGAGGCCAAAGCGACCCTCACACGTAACATACTTCTGCAGGAAAAACAATAATTGATGATACTTACTCCTTAAAAACTCCTTCGAAATCCACTTACTCCATTCGGAGTCTGAGTGATCCTTCTGTAGGAAAGATGCACACATTTCTTTGTTTAAGCGACAATTTTTAAACCATCACTCTCCATCTTGAGGAATTTCACATGCGCGTGCCACCAAGTCTTCCGTAAACCTGAACTGTATGTTTCCAACCTATGCTTTATCCCCATTCAGGTTCAGGGTGAAATATTTTGTTAATTTAGAGTTATGGCCACTGAACCTTTGGAAGAAAGGTAGCCATCCTGCCTTTTATATTCTCTCCTGACTGCGAGGATCAACTTCAAGCAATGCAAGGATCTGTGGGTCGAAGCAGATGGGGGCTCGGAGCTTAGAGATGACGGAGGAGAAACTGGATAGGAAAGTGAGAAAATAGACAGGGAAATTGAGGACAAAAGGAACAGTGAAAATGCGGGTTGCGGGAATATAGTCCGAGACTTATGCAATGGTTTCGACAGCGGAAGGGACTAAATACAAAATATGGGGCTTTTTTGGCAGCAGGTCGTGATCATGATTTCCATCATGATCCAACTTGCAGGACAGAACTTAGAAGTACAACCACCATCAGTGTGATGATAACAGTTCATGGGATTAATGTCGCAATGACTCACGGCCACAAGGGTTACCAAAGCCTTAGTTATGCGAAATTTTAAAAATTAAAGCATCATTATACCTTTACCTCGAGCATCTTATCACCTGCTATACTTTACAGCTTACCTCTTATGGTCCTGTCCTCGATAATGTAGCTTTCTCTTGCAATGATAAGCTATTACATCATACATATAACCCACAAACTTAACCAAATAATCACTGTTAGTACTTTATTACATGATTTTAATCTAATGTTATGTTTAATGATTTTTCTTTTCTCTTGTCTTTTCAGGAAACCCAGGTGTTTCTGTGCCTAACAAATGTTCTACAGGAATTTAAAAATGACCGTCGAATGTTCTGGAGGAATTAAAACTAAAACTGCTGAACATTCTGCAGAAATAACTATTAAATACTCTTCAGGAATTGAACTGTAATTGATGAACATTTTGCAGGAATTGAAATAACTGTGAACATTCTTCAGGAATTAAAAATTGCAACAGTTGAACATTATGTAGGAATTGAAGCTGAATCTGCAGGAACCGCTTTCTACACCCATTGTGTACAATCCATCACACATGAATGAATGTGTCGATGTTGAATGTGCAATGAACTCATTTGGTTACCAACCATTGAGGTCAAATGTTAACCAATGCGATGTGCATCACCATTAATGGGAGTGAGGACCAAGGTACCTTGATGCATCCTATCAGGTGTGAATATATGAGTTGTTTTCAAACCCCCTGTAGGATCCAATAGTAAAGAAGCCATGATGATTCTCCATTACCACTGGCGAAATAGCCTGTCATTGGGGCATACAAGCTTCAATGCATCACAAGGCTCTAATCCTACACCGAGATAATTTGTTGATGTCGATGGGCCAGAATTGTTGGAAGGAGGGCCTTAATAAATCCCACATAAGTCCAACATGAGAAATCCATAGATTAATTGAAGAATACATTTTTTTATAGAGAGGATCTAAAAGGATCTACTGAACTTTTTTTTTAACGAGCCCAGTGGCAGTCCATGCTCACCAGATTTCAATTTTAGAGAGTCTGAAATACTGAAAAAGAAGACTCCAGATGGTTCCTTTTCCGTAAGTATTCCATTGGACCCATAAAAATGAAAAACCTATACCCAATAGACATTCCTCTCATGGTTTATCGAGCATGAGGAGGAACAAAGTGAGCTCATTGTATCAGTAGGGAAACCAAGAAAAGACAGTGGAAGGAAGGATCCATTCACTTACCATCTGCAGCTGTTTCTTCTTCACAATTTCTTTCACAAATTCCTCCTTAGATTGAGGTTTTTGATATAGCTTGAGTTTGTGCCCATTCACTAAGAAGGTAACATTATCATCATCAATAGTTTTAATCCGAACATATCCATTATCAAAAGCTTTTTCAATCTCGTAGGGGCCTAGTCAATGTGTGTTAAATTTCCCTTTGAAGTTTTTAAATTTAGAATCATACAACAATGCAAAATATCCCTCTTTGAATTTCTTCTTCTTGATCTATCTTTCGTTCCATTTATCCCTTTGTTGTTCGATCAAGTCAATATGATGAAAAGCATCCTGCCTAATCTCATCTAACTCATTGAGTTGCAAGATTCTCTGCTGTTGTGCTTCATCAAGGTTTATACCCAAATCTGATGCCATTCTAAAGGTTTTGATTTGAAATTCGATGGGCAGTAAAACTTGTTTTCGATACACTAGTTTATATGGAGAGAAGCTAGTGGTACCATTCCATGTAATCCGGTAATCCCACAAGGCCTCTAATTGCCTTGTGTAATTGCATTGTCTTGGTAAGGATTGTTTTTACCACCTTGTTGGTTGATTCCACCTGCACATTGGCCTGTGGATGATAAGGGGTGGACTTTCGGTGGGTAATATGATAGTTTTACATCATTTCCTGCATAAGATTAGACACAAACTGAGCACCTTGATCAGTAAATATTTCCCTACGTACTCCAAATATTACAAAAATATCAGAGAAAATAAAATCTGTCACTACTTTTTCCATTGCTCTAGGTAATGCTCTTGCCTTCACCCACTTTGTCACATAATCAATAAAAACCAAAATATACTTCTTACCTTTGGATATAGGATTGATGGGACCTAGAAAATCAAGAGCCCACCTCTCGAATGGTTCTATGAGAACCTGTGGCTACAAAGGCATCTCATCTGATTATACAGGCCACTCCATTCTCTGGAAGCTATCACACTTTTGAACATACTCCTTTGCACCCTTGAAGAGATTAGGCCAATAATAACATGTGCGAAGGATATTATAAGTTTTCCGCTTGTTTGCAAAGTGTCCTCCACAAGGTTCATCATGACAAGCTCTCAAGATGTCATAGATCTCATCTTCTCTGACACACCTGTGGATAATCAAATCAGGTCCAGTAAAAAAGATATCTCCCCTAATCTAAGAATAATCAACACTTTTCCTATTGATTCTCTTTTTCTGATTAGATGAAAAGTAAGGAAGAAAATTTCCTGTACAAATATAATTGGTCATGTCTGAAAACCAAGGTGTTTTAACAGAGATGGAAAAAAAATTTTCATATGGAAATTCATCATTAACAGGAACGTTCTCACTTGCATGGTTGAGCCTAGACAAGAAATCAACTACCTAATTTTCTTTTCCTGGTATATCCAATACCGTGATGTCAAATTCCTGCAACAACAACAACCACCTAGTAATTCTGCCATTAGTGATTGGTTTATTCATGAGATAACGAATAATAGAATGATCTGTGTGTACAAAAACTTCATAACCCATGATGTAGTGCCTAACTTGTTAATAGCATAAATCACAACAAGGAATTATTTTTCAGTTACCGTGTAATTCAGTTCTACAGGAGTCAAGTTTTTACTAATAAAATAAATGGCATGGGTTACAGGATCCTCCTTTTGACCCAATACTACTCCTATGGCTGAATCAGAGACATCAATGGAAATATGAAAAGGCAACTTCCAATCTGAGCATCTCAAGACAGGTGCCGAAGAAAGCTTTTCCTTGAGTTTATCAAATGCAGCTTGACACTCATCAATCCAATGAAATTCAGATTCTTTGGTCTATAATTTAAACAATGGAGAGGCTACCTTTGTAAAATTTTCAACAAACCTTATGTAGTAACCTGCATGTCTAAGAAAACTACGAACTCCCTTTTGATTGGTTGGTGGAGGCAACTTTACAATAACCTCAATATTTGCTGGATCAACCTTAATTCCTGCAGCAGAAACATGATGACCCTAAACAATACCTTCAGTCATAATCATAAAACATTTTTAATTACTTAACGAAATATTAGTTTCTCTACATCTCTGCAATTTTTTTTCAATATTATGTAAATATTTTTCAAAAGTATCACCCATAACTATAAAATCATCCATATAAACTTCTACGCAATCATGCAAAAGATCAGAGAAAATACCAAGGACATGCCGTTGAAATGTCGCCGGTGCATTGCATAGACCAAATGGTAATACTTTGTATGCATAGGTACCCCAGGGAAATGTAAACATTGTCTTTTGCTGATCCTCAGGGGATATCCTAATCTGATTGTATCCGTTGAATCCATCTAGGAAGGAAAAGTACTTTTTCCCTGCTAGAGTATCCAGTACTTGGTCTATAAATGGTAAAGGGAAATGGTCTTTTAATGTAGCTTTGTTTAGTTCCCAATAATCTACACACACTTTCCATTTCCATTTTTCTTGGGGACAATGATTAGTGGGGATACCCACTAGCTATCTGAGATAAGATAGATGAATCCTACATATAACATTTTTTTTCAATTCATCTTTTACAATTTACCTTAAATTAGGGTTCATCCTCCTTTGTGGTTGTCTCACAGGCCTAGCATTTTATTCTATATAAATGTGATGAATGCATGTGTTTGGGTGAATGCCTCTCATATCAGTATATTCCCATGCAAATGTACTGAATATTTTTTCAATGTTTGAATTAATTGCTTTTCTTGTTCATGAGTTAAGGCAGAATTAATGTTTAAAGATTTTTCAGGAAAAATTTCCACTACCTTACTCCCCCATTCAGACATTGAATATGCAGGAAATGCAGATAAGAGGGCTGAATGTAATTCAGAAGATGAACTATGTTCATAAAAATCCTGCAGATCAATAATGATATCTAAATTATGACTAGGTTGTCCTTCTAAATGTTGTGGGAAATCAGGATTAGAAATACAACAATTTATCATATTTTCCTCAGAATTTTCCTTAAGACTCATGGCTTGGGCTATTGTTAAAAATGGTTGGGTACCTTCCGAATCATGTTCTTCTTATTCTTCAACCCAATGTGCATTTTCTGATCTCAGGAGGGGTTTAGCGAGGGGATACAAGTTGGTATGTTTTGTTTCAGCCCCATGAGTGATAGTCATGTTTCCAGATCTACACCCTATGTAGGCATAATTCGTGGCTAGCCACGGTCTCCCCAATATTAATGAATTCCCTCCCAAGTAATTTTTAGGTTGAAGAACATAAAAATCTATAGGGTACTCCCAAGAATCCAATGAGATGACAATGTCTTCTAAAACCCCCTCTGGCTCTACCTTAGACCTATCTGCTAATTCTAACATGGTAGGAGTAGGTAATAAGTCAAAGGATCCTATATGAGATAAATATTCCATAGTCATCACATTGATGACTGCACCTAAGTCAATCAAAGTGCTCTTTATGGGGTATCCATTGATGAAGGTGGTCACTACAAGGATTCTGGGATCCACATATTTTTCAGTAACAAATCCAGTAGACATCAAACTTGCAAGTTGTCCACCTACTTGAATTGTTGAGGGTTATTTCTTTTGTTTCCTTCGTTTCTTGGTACATAGTTCCCTCACTATTTTGGTATATATTGGGATGTAATTTATTGCTTGTAGTAATGGGATCTTGATACACATATTTCTTAGTTCAGACACAAGATCAAATTTGGGCTGTTTTGTTTTAATTTCCATTTCCAACCTCTCTGGAAAAGGAAGCTGGACTATATGAGATGAGGAAGGTTCTTGTGGCCTTGAGGTGGATGTTTTTGCTGGTTTAGGTGTGGTTTCCTCTTTAGGCATTTCTAAGGTATCTTCCTGTACAATCTCCTCAATTATTTCGGGCTGAGTCACCACTTTTCCTGACCTAAGGTTCATTTCCTGCAGTTTGTTAGGTCCCTATATCACTAGTATAGTCCCTTATTATTGTTATTGTAACCCCCTTATTCTTATTATTGTACCCTTGTAACCCCCATTTTTTTATTATTGTGCCCTTAAATTATTATTGTTAGGTCGGCTAGGATTACATTGTGGCCCACTAGGATTACATTATGGCCCCATGGACTCCTATATATAGAAAGGAGGTTTTGTAAATTGTATGATCCAAGAATTGTTCATTCATGTAATGTATTGGAGGTTGCCCCCTCGAAGTGGCTCATTTCTAAGGCGTGAATATCTCTTTTCTTCTCTCTTTGGAGTTGGTTACACAACATTTGGTATCAGAGGTTTGGATTCTAGGGTTTCGCTGCTCCAAACAGGTCATCGTGGCATTTTCGCTATAACTTTTTTTCTACGAAGTTTCAGAAGCTGAAATTTTTAGGGTGCGAAGCTGAAATCCTGAGGCAGATTGTCTAAATATTTTAGAGCTTGGTTCGCAATATTTTTGGAGATATCATCTGTTGAAGTTAGGTATTTTTTCAAGCTCCTAAACAAGTCATCGTGGCATTTTCGCTATAAATTTTTGTCTACGAAGGTTTAGAATCTGAAATTTGTATGGTGCGAAGCCAAAATCTTGAGGAAATTCGTCAAAAAATTTCAGAACTTGGTTCGCAATATTTTTGGAGATATGATCTGTGGAAGGTAGTGATTTTTCAGGCTCCTGAATTTCATCTCAAAGAGGTGATCGTGGGAAAATTTCAATAAATCTCTCTCTAGGTAGTGGATTTGAGTGCCGTTAAAAGTGGTCGCAAGTACACGGATTGCAGTTTCTTGGCTATCAATTTAAGAGACAAAGGACAAAACAGTGACACGTGGCAAGTCCTACAAGTTTGCTCTACTGAACCAATCCAGAATTAGGTCATTGTGGGAGATTGGACACAAATTTGTCTTGGGAAATCCAAATTAGATGAGACCTATGGAATTTGAAAGAAGCCTCAGAGGGCTACCACAGCGCTGAATTTCAGATATTGATGATTTTCAATTACAGAGATAATTCAATTTCAATATCGAGCTCCTCAAAGCAAGTAAAAGGTATCAATATTGGATTCTAAAATGGCCCCTAAAAAGAATTCAACACCCATTAAGCCTTCAGAAGGCTCTACCATGACTCATGAAGATGAATAATTGCAACATGATCTATCAAAATTACAAGAGCAAGTGCAAAAAATTTCACTCACTTAAAAAATAACAGATAAAATGAAGTTTGAAGAAAGGTGTGGAAGTGAAGATGGGCCGGTTTGAAAGGCATGGAAGCTAAGATGGATGGTAAGGAAGTGAAGATGGAAGAAGTTTAGAAGAAAGGCGTGGGAGACTAAGATGGATGGTGTGCAAGCTAAGATGGATGAAGTGGAAGCTAAGATACACGCACTGGATAGCATGGAAAGTTTAGCATGGAATCTAAGATGGATGATATGGAAGCTAAGATCGATGAGAAAATGGAAAACATGAAGAATTTTATAAAAGCAGACATGGAAGGTTTGACAAAGTTTATACAAGAAAGGTTTCCTAATGGTGAAAAGATAGTAGAAGAACCTCATGATGAGAACAAAATAAATGTTATTTGTGATTTCATAAACTCTAATGTTGGCGGGAAGAACCACCATATTCCAAAGATGGATATGAGGAAGTTTGATGGAAAGGATCCTGTAACATGGATACTACGGATGGAGCAATATTTTGATCTCCATAACGTACAAAACACACAAAAGGTACGCATTGCAACTTTACATTTAGAACAAAATACATTTGTATGGTATCAATGGCTTTGCTCCCGTAAAAAAATTGTCACTTGGTCAATTTTTACGGAGGAAATGATAGCAGATTATGAGGATACAAAGAGCAACACCTTCTTTACCCAATTGATAAATCTCAAACAAAAGGGTTTAGTGGGGCAGCACATTGAGGACTTCCAAAAATTGAATATAAGGGTAACTGATATTCCAGAGGAACATAGGATTGATCTCTTCATAGGTACTCTAAAGGATAACATCCAACATGAAGTTCATGTGTTGGAACCTGATTCATTAGAGAAGGCATTCAGGTTGGCAAGAAAAGTTGAATGTAAAATTATGGCGACAAGGAAGCCTACCACTCAATTCTATAAAGAAGGAGGTGTTGCTACGCCTAGATTTCCACAACCTACAAGGTTGACACCACAACAATTGGAAGAAAAAAGAGCAAAAGGGCTTTGCTACAGTTGTGATAGCAAATACACTAAAGGTCATAAGTGTGCTGAGAAGAAATTATTTTACATAGATTGTGAAGAAGAAGAAGAAAATGAAAAAGAAGAGGATATACACCAGGAACCAACCATAGAAGAGGAAGAAATGAATCTGACCATATCATGTAATGCACTGGCAGGAATTACCACTCCTCAAACTCTCAAGATAGCAGGACAGATCAAGAAGAAAAAGATAATAGTGTTGATTGATTCAGGTAGCACCCATAATTTTATTCATTGTAAGGTAGCCAAGGAATTAAATTGTTTCCTATACCCAGCACCAGAATGTCAAGTGATGGTTGCAAATGGAGGAACTATAAATTGCTCTGGAAAATGCCACAATATCAAGCTAACCATGGGGGAATATGTATTGACTAGTCCAATGCTTTCCATTCCTATGGGAGGTGCTGATGTTGTACTAGGAGTACAATGGTTACAATCTTTTGGGACGGTAGCTTTTAATTTTCAAGAACTTTTCTTGAAATTTTTTTCAGAAGGAAAGGAAGTCGAATTACGGGGTATTGCGGGGAAGCCAGGAAGGATAATAAGCTCTAATGTCATGACAAAGCTTCTAAAGAAAGAACAACTAGGCGTAATTGCACAATTATGCTCACTAGAAGTTCCAACATCAAAATCATCTATTTCTGCAGATCTCCAACAAGTCTTGGACAATCATTCCAAGGTGTTTGAAGCTCCCAAAGGACTCCCACCTATTCGTGATCATGATCATGCTATTCATTTGATTCCAGGAAGTGTTCCTCCAAACATCAGGCCTTATAGATATCCTTACTTCCAAAGAGCGAAATTGAACGTATGATTGCAGAAATGTTAGAGGCGGGTATAATTCAACCTAGTCAAAGTTCTTTCTCTGCTCCTGTAGTATTGGTACACAAGAAGGATGGATCATGGCGAATATGTCCAGATTATAGGGAGCTCAATAAGCTCACCATTAAAGATAAATTTCCCATTCCTGTGATTGATGAATTATTGGATGAATTACATGGAGCAATTTATTTACCAAGTTGGATCTTCGTTCAGGATATCATCAAATTAGAATGAAGACTGAAAATATTCCAAAAACAACATTTCGAACTCATGAGGGTCATTATGAATTTTTGGTCATGCCTTTTGGCCTTACCAATGCACCTTCTACATTTCAAGGGTTGATGAATTCCATTTTCAAACCCTTCCTTAGAAAATTTGTGCTAGTATTTTTTGATGATAAACTAATCTACAGCAGGTCTTGGAAGGATCATGTTGAACATGTTGACAGGGTGCTCAAACTATTGCGGGAGAAACAATTATATGCAAAAAAATCCAAATGTTTCTTTGGAGTACAAGAGGTGGAATATCTGGGTCATATTGTATCTCACGAGGGTGTTAAAGTAGACCCTAACAAAATTAAAGCCATTAAGGAATGGAAAGTCCCCACAACCATGAAGCAGTTGCGAGGATTTCTTGGGTTAACAGGGTATTATCGCAAGTTTGTTAAGAATTATGGGAGAATAGCAACACCTCTAACAACATTATTGAAGAAAGATGCATTTTCATGGACACTCTGGAAACGCTAGGCCTTTGAGGCGTCTTAAGAGGCAGTATTTTCACCAAGTCTATCCCTTGGAGACTTCGAAAACCTTTATTGTGGAATGTGATGCCTCAGGAAATGGAATTGGTGCGGTTTTAATGCAAGAAGGAAGACCCATTGCTTTTGAAAGTCGTCCAATCAAAGGAAAGTATTTACAGAAACCTATTTATGAGAAGGAAATGTTAGCAATACTACATGCACTAAAGAAATAGCGAACTTACCTAATGGGAAGACACTTCAAGGTAAAAACTGATCATGATAGTCTTAAACACTTTTTGGAACAAAGACTATCTTCAGAAGAGCAACAAAATGGGTCACAAAGATGTTGGGTTATGACTTTGAAATAATCTACAAAAAAGGAAAGCTTAATGTTGTTGCAGATGCACTCTCAAGAAAGAATGAAGAGGTGGAAGCATTGCTTTGTGCCATTTCTATTATCCAACCAGATTGGATAACCGAAGCAAGAGATGAATGGAAGAAGGGAAAATATGTATGGACACTCATTCAAAAGTTGCAACAAGATCCTAGTACATCTGATACATTTAGTTGGAAAAATGATTCCTTATGGTACAAAGATCGCTTATATCTTTGTAAGAATTCCCAACTAAAACAAAAGATTCTTCTTGAATTGCACACTTCTCCTTTAGGAGGACACTCAGGATTTTTAAAAACTTACCACAGGGTGAAGAAAGAATTTTTTTGGGATGGCCTTAAATCTGATATTCAAAAGTTTGTGGCGGAATGTTTGGTTTGCCAGCAGAATAAAGTGGAAACAATTAAGACCCCGGAACTTCTACAACCTTTATCCATTCCAAGTCAACGTTGGGAGGAGATTTCAATGGATTTTATCACAGGTTTACCTAAGTCTGAAGGAAAGAGTGTCATCATGTTGGTAGTTGATAGACTTACCAAGTATGCACACTTTTGTGCATTATCTCATCCATTTAAAGCAAGTACAGTTGCTACTACATTTATGGATAGAATTCAAAAGCTACATGGAAGCCCAAGGGTTATTGTGAGCGACAGAGATCCCATTTTTACTGGAAATTTTGGACGGAGTTATTTTCTTGTTTGGGTACTCAATTAGCTCATAGCTCATCTTATCATCCTCAATCTGATGGTCAAATTGAGATCGTAAATAAATGTTTGGAAGGATATCTTCGTTGTTTTGTATATGATAAACAAACACAATGGGTCAAGTGGTTACCTCTTGCTGAATGGTGGTATAACACTTCCTTCCATACTACAGCAAAAATGACTCCATTTATGGCACTTTATGGATATCACCCACCATCCATCACATCATCTTTAAGAGAAAATTCTAAGGTTCAAGCAGTGGAAGATCACATGGAGCATCAACAAGAAGTTCTCCAACTCTTAAAGGATAACCTGAATTTGGCACAAAATCGAATGAAACAACAGGCAGATCAACATCGCAGCGAGAGAAGTTTTGATGTAGGAGATTGGGTATTTTTACGGCTGCAACCATACAAACAAATGTCCCTCAAGCAAGCTAAGAAGGATAATAAATTATCCCCAAAGTACTATGGTCCTTACAAGGTGTTGCAAAAGATTGGTTCTATGGCATACAAATTGGAGCTTCCTGCTTCTTCGCGAGTACATCCAGTTTTCCATGTTTCATGCTTAAAGAAGGTTATAGGTGAAAATCTTCCAGTTCAAACAATATTTCTAGAACTTGATGAGGAAGGAAAAATCATATTGGAACCAGAAGCGATCATGGAAACAAGAACTCGACAACTACGGAATCGATCAATTTCAGAGTATCTCATCAAGTGGAAGAACTTACCCACTGAAGATTCTACATGGGAGGATGTGAATTTTATACAGAAGCACCCAGAGCTACTCAAGCGTTGAGGACAACACTTTTTTGAAGGAGAGGGGCATGTTAGGTCCCTATATTACTAGTATAGTACCTTATTGTTGTTAGTGTAACCCATTTATTGTTATTATTGTACCCTTGTAACCCCATTTTGTTATTATTGTGCCCTTAAATTATTATTGTTAGGTCGGCTAGGATTACATTGTGGCCCACTAGGATTACATTATGGCCCCATGGACTCCTATATATAGAAAGGAGGTTTTGTAAATTGTATGATCCAATAATTGTTCATTTATGTAATGTATTGGAGGTTGCCCCCTCGAAGTGGATTATTTCTAAGGCGTTGATATCTCTTTTATTCTATTTTTGGAGCTGGTTACACAACACAGTTGCACAGGTAATTCCTTCAACTGTATAGGAACAGACATTTCCCGCAGATACGTAGGAAATTCCTGTAACACAGGGTCAGAAACTTCCTGCAACGGATGAGGTGAAATATAGTAGGTAGGAAAGGTGGGATAAGTTACGAATCCAATGTTGTGAGCGGATTAGACGATTTTATTGTTGGGATTAGACATTGGTTGAGTAGGAAGCTGTGAGGGATGAGGTTGATTTGGTGGGGTAGTCAATTGGAGCTGTTGCTGCAGTTGTATCATTTGTTGCGGTGTTGGCTCTTAATAAAAATTTTGAGTCGGGAAAATTTGTGTAGTAGGATAAGTATATTTTCCCTGCCAAGGCTGTTGAGGAGGCCAAGGATGCTAGGGCATTAGAACATTCCACATCTGATTTTGAGCATAAGGAAATTGAAAATTTGACTGTGACATACCTGCAGGACGTGGATGCCATGGTCTCTGAGGTGCCATTGCATAAAGTGCATTGATAGTTCCTTGACCTTATATGTATGCTGCTTTAGTTTTAGGCAGAGAAGGACATTGATCAGTGGAATGCTCAGCCTCAGAAATTCGACATACCTCGATACTATCAGCAGGGCATTCCCTTAAAGCATGTTTCTTCTTGCATTTGGAGCAGAACACCGCCAAGGATTTTTCCAGTTCATCCTGTTTCTCATGTTTATTATTAGCCTAAAAAACATCCAATTGTGAAGATAAAGTGCTAAGAATATCAGTTTTAAAATTTTCAAATAAATTACCCATTTCAGCTCTGGTTACTCCAACTCCGGCAATTGATTTGACAAGCTTGGAAGAAGGATCGCTTGGTCCTCCTCCAATCTTGGAATTTCCTCTCGAATATCTTTTACAAATCTCACACACATCATCATAACTCAGCTTCGATACATCACCTGCTACCATTAGATTTAAGATCTCCAGATATTCTGGTCTAATTTCTGTAAGAAAAATGTTTCTCTTGGTCTCTCTATCCAATTGATTCATATTATATCTCTGTAAATTGTATTGGAATCTTTCTATCAAATTTTCAAGACTCTCCCCTTCCTTCTGAGTCATCCCAAAAATATATTCTCTGAGGTCTCTGGTGTTACAATAGTCTTGGTACTTTCTCAGGAATACCTTCTTCATTTCATCCCAAGTTGCAATGGAGTTTGACCCCAACCCCATAAACCACCTGAGAGTTGCAGCCTTCAATGTAGCAGGAAACAACTTTAGCTTCTGAGCATTGGAAGAATAGTCATAGCTCCGACACAACACATCAAATTTGAATAGGAAGGCATTTGGATCCTCACTAGAAGTACCACGAAAATTAGGCAAGGCCGAAGGAGGGATATTTTTCATCTGAGTAGCTCCACCAGTCTCCCTCATAGGGAATTAAAATGTGACCAGTTTCTCCTCCATTGGTATTACCAGTACCTTCTTCGTGAGCCATATCAGTCCAAGAAAGAGTAGGAACTTTGAAGACTAGAGATTCCTCAGAGTCAATGGTATGGAATTATGGTTCTTTAACAGGGACAAGGAACTCTTCTTCGGGCTGACCACTGAGCAGAGATGTTATCTTCCTTGAAAGGGGAGATTCTAGATGGGCAACAATGGAGGATTATCCAACAGAGTTTTCTTCTATGGAAGTGTCAATCTGCTTCGGACTGCAGACCTCTTGTTCAGATTCTTCTTCCTTTACTACCTTGTTTCTTGCAGACTTCCTTTTCCCTGCCAATGTATTAGTAAATGAAGTGGTGCTCACACCACCAAGAAAAAATATAGGAAATATTGGACCTTATTCATCTAGTACTAAAAAAATTAGAAAACTTACCAATCAATTAGGACACGGCTTTGGTGAGTGTCTGACATCTGTGGGTGTGTGGGATTTTCTCTTTGTCTTTTCACTTCGACTCCCACAGTTCTAAAAAACAAAATCTACAAAATCAGACTAAAACACTTTCAGTATCATCCCTTAGCACCTCTCCAACAACGACACCAAAATTTTGAGTCAAATTATATTCTTATTATTTTTCAATCATGAATTGTCAACTCAGGAAGGTAAACTGATGAGGTGCAGTGAAAATTATATGCAAGATGATTACTTCAAGTGTTAATAAATTATACACACATCAACTAATGCTCCTTTCCCATGTCAATACTTGGCATCAATGGCTATGGAGTGGCATATATCATCCCTCTACAAAACTTAGGATTGCTGATATTGACCATGAAAAGATAAAGATCAAACAACAATCAACAACTCATGCTTTTTTCCTGTATCAATAATTTGCAGCAATGGCTATGGAGTGGCTTATAGCATCCCTATACAACACTTGGGTTTGTTGATATTGATGTAGGAAAAGATAAAAGATAAACCACAATCAAGAATCCAACTTAAAGAGCATGAATCCAAACATTGATCAAATGAAAATAACTCATTAAAATAAAGAATTAAATCACTTAACCAATTAACAGTTTGCTGCAGGAAATGTAGAAAGAAAGCACTAGTTGTGTACAGGAATTATTAATGCATAAATGAAACAGAAATAAGACACACACTATGCTGCGGGAGTTGTGAGCGAAGAGGGCCTTCCCTCACTCACAACTCCTTCAAAAGTCGAAGAAGCTGCTCAGAAAGGTAAACAAAACATAGACTATTTTATTAATCTGGAAATTACAGTCAAGTACAGTATGATATCTTGCTATCAACAACAATCCCAACCCAACCTCCTTACAAAGCGAAATACATCCAATTTATACATTTCTCATAGCCCATATTTGGCTTGAACAAAGTACATCACTAATCTAAGCCTAAAGCCAATGATACATATATAAATTGACAATTCTGTTAAGTCTAATCCATGAATAGAAGCATGGATTAGACGATTTTTGTTGCGCGACTGAAGCTGTTTCTCCATGTGGGCACGAGTGAATATCTGGAGGTTTGGGTGGTTGAAAAAGAGGATTCAGAATAGTGAATAGGACAACTTCCATATGCAACAAATTCCCTTGAAAACCCATGTCTTTACTTGATCTGAAGATGAGTGGAACATGGTAAACCATTGATCTTGTTGTAGGTAATTGAGATGTTTCCAGGAAATTGGCGTATCTGCAGGAAATTCAGAACGTCTGCAGGAACAGATGGTAGCATGCTAGAATGTCTAAAGGTTGAGGAATATGAATCCATAAAATGCGCAGGGTTATGGACTGATTAGTAAATAGCAGCAATAAATACACAACTAGATCAAAGAATACTGAATTTAGATAAAATGACACTTCTTGTGACATTCTGTATTAGGCTTATGATTTTCCCTTTTTGTCAAATATAACCTGAATAGGTATAATTAAAGAGTGAAAGGGTTTAAAAATGGGGAGTCAAGGCCTAGGATAGGTGCAAAAATGGGTAAAAGTTCCGACTTAACAATTATTAGTTTAGAAGATGGATCTTCGGCACATGTTATTAGAATTATGAGAACTCAACAGCTCACTGTAAGATGTTTACATTCATGATTGATGTATTATTGGATGAATTACATAGAAATTTATTTTACCAAGTTGGATATTATTTGGATATATATAAAATTAAGATGAAAGATTGAAGTATTAAAAACAACATTTCAAACTCATTATGGTCATTATGAATTTTTGGTTATGCCTTTTGGACTTACAAATGCACCTTCTACATTTCAAGGGTTGATGAATTCCATTTTCAAACCCTTAGAAAATTTGTGCTAGTATTTTTCGATGACATAATAATCTACAATAGGTCTTGGAAGGATCATGTTCAACATGTTGACAGGGTGCTCAAACTATTGGAGGAGAAACAATTATATGCAAAAACATCCAAATGTTTCTTTCGAGTACAAGAGGTGAAATATCTGGGTCATATTGTATCTCACGAGGGTGTTAAGGTAGACCCTAACAAAATTAAATCCATTAAGGAATGGAAAGTCCCCACAACCATAAAGCAGTTGCGAGGATTTCTCGGGTTAACAGGGTATTATTGCAAGTTTGTTAAGAATTATGGGAGAATAGAAACACCTCTAACAAGATTATTGAAGAAAGATGCATTTTCGTGGACTCCTGAAGAAACTAAGGCCTTTGAACATCTTAAAGAGGCAATGTGCCTAGCACCAGTCTTATCTACGCTAGACTTCACAAAAACCTTTATTGTGGAATGTGATACCTCAGGAAATGGAATTGGTGATGTTTTAATGCAAGAAGGAAGACCCATTGATTTTGAAAGTCGTCTAGTCAAAGGAAACTATTTACAGAAAGCTATTTATGAGAAGGAAATGTTGGAAATACTACATGCACTAAAGAAATGGTGACCTTACTTAATGGGAAGACACTTCAAGGTAAAAGCTGATCATGAAAGTCTTAAACACTTTTTGGAACAAAGACTATCTTCAGAAGAGCAACAAAAATGGGTCACAAAGATGTTGGGTTATGAATTTGAAATCATCTACAAAAAAGGGAAGCTAAATGTTGTTGCAGATGCACTCTCAATAAAGGATGAAGAGGTGGAAGCATTGCTTTGTGCCATTTCTATTATCCAACCAGATTGGATAACCGAAGCAAGGGATGAATGGAAGAAGGACGAAGAAGTGTGGACACTCATTCAAAAGTTGCAGCAAGATCCTAGCACATTTGATACATTTGGTTGGAAAAATGATTCCTTATGGTACAAATATTGCTTATATATTTGCAAGAATTCCCAACTAGAACAAAAGATTCTTTTGGAATTGCACACTTCTCCTTTAGGAGGACACTCATAATTTTTAAAAACTTACCACAGGGTGAAGAAATAATTTTTTTTGGGATGGCCTTAAATCTAATATTCAGAAGTTTGTGGCGGAATTTTTGGTTTGCAAATAAAATAAAGTTGAGACAATTAAGGCCCCTGGTATTCTACAACCTTTATCCATTCTAAGTCAATGTTGGGAGGAGATTTCAATGGATTTTATCACAGGTTTACCTAAGTCCAAAGGAAGTGTCATCATGGTGGTAATTGATAGACTTACCAAGTATGCACAATTTTTTGCATTATCTCATCCATTTAAAGCAAGTACATTTGTTACTGCATTTATGGAAACAATTGAAAAGCTACATGGAAACCCAAATATTATTGTAAGTGATAGAGATCCCATTTTTACTGGAAATTTTTGGACATAATTATTTTCTTGTTTAGGTACTCAACTAGCTCATAGCTCATCTTATTATCCTCAATCCAATGGTCAAACTGAGATAGTCAATAAATGTTGGGAAGGATATCTTTGTTGTTTTGTATCTGATAAGAAAACACAATGGGTCAAGTGGTTACCTCTAGCTAAATGGTGGTATGACACTTCCTTCCATACTGCAGCAAAAATGACCCCATTTATGGCACTTTATGGATATCATCCACCGTCCATCACATCTTATTTAAGAGAAACTTCTAAGGTTCAAGCAGTGGAAGATCACATCGAGCATCAACAAGAAGTTCTCCAACTCTTAAAGGATAACCTAAATTTGGCACAAAATCGAATGAAACAACAGGAAAATCAACATCGCAGTGAGAGAAGTTTTGATGTAGGAGACTGGTTATTATTACAACTACAACCATATAAACAAATGTCCCTTAAGCAAGCTAAGAAGGATAATAAATTATTTCCAAAGTACTATGGTCCTTACAAGGTGTTGCAAAATATTGGTACTATGGCATACAAATTGGAGCTTCTGGCTTTTTCGCGCGTGCATCTAGTTCTCCATGTTTCATGCTTAAAGAAGGTTATAGGGGAACAAATTTTAGTTCAAACAATATTTCCAGAACTTGATGAGGAAGGAAAAATCATATTGGAACCTGAAGCAGTCACAGAAACAAGAACTTGACAGCTACGAAATCGATCAATTTCCGAGTATCTCATCAAATGGAAGAACTTACCCACTGAAGATTCTACATGGGAGGATGAGAATTTTATACAGAAGCATCCAGAGCTACTCAAGCATTGAGGACACCACTTTTTTGAAGGAAAGGGGCATTTTAGGTTCCTATATTACTAGTATAGTTCTTTATTGTTGTTAGTGTAACCCCCTTATTGTTATTGTTGTACCCCTGTAACCCCAATATTGTTATTATTGTGCCCTTACATTATTATTGTTAGGTCGGCCAGGATTATATTGTGACCCCATGGACTCCTATATATATAAGGAGGTTTTTTCATTTGTATCATCCAAGAATTTTTCATTTATGTAATGTAAAGGAGGTTTCCCCCTCGAAGTGGCTTATTTATAAGGTGTTTATCTCTCTTTTCTTCTATTTTTGGAGCTAGTTTCATAACAGAAATTACTTAAATGGTGTATCAACCCCAAGGCTGTCCACTTAGTGGTTTATTATACCTTTCAATAAATTCTTTAGTGTCTTAGCTTATCAATTATTTTATCAACCCCAACTAGTATCCTAGTTACTTATCAACCCCAATATTAGCCACTACCTAGGTGTTTATCAACTCTCTGAGCAAGTCATTAACTGGTTTATTAGCCCCAACTAGCACCTGAGTGTCTCAACTCCACTAAAATATTTCTGGCCAACCAAATCACAAGCACACACAGGCCTCAAAAAACACAAGGAATACCATCCCAAAATAGAATACAAGCTATAATAGGTTATATATTCCTGGAAGATTCACATCCAATTCCAATTCACACTGTGTGTTCTATTCCTTTTGTGCATTCACTTGTTCTATTTCTCAACAAACTATCTCTTTCTCAACTCACTATACAATATATATACTTGTCTCAATAATTCCTCAATGTCTCTCCCTTTCCACACCTTGTCTCCCGTTAATATTTTCCTTCTCGTACTTTTACAACTCATGCTTTACTAAGGGAACCCATTCCCTAAATTCAATTTTGCACCAACAGTGTCATAAATCCAACATGGAGATAGGTGGTGAAATAAATAAAATGGCTTGGGTTTAGAAGCAACTCCTCCTCCCCAGTCCCCTAAGTTTGTTTCCACTTCCCTCACCCATTCAATGTGTTACATTTCCACATTATTTACATGAATTACACTCTGTAGAAATTTTACGAGGGATTAGAAAAAAGGGTTATCACAGACTCCACCCCCTTAGAGGAACACCATCCTCGATGTTCAATACCTAAACACACAATTTACAAGAGCTTTATATACACATCTCTTTTAAATTTAAAATTGCTTATTCAAGAAACATAAATGGGTATGATAACCTTGTTTGCTTACCCATTTCTGAAGTGATTTAATTTAGTCCAAAGTGCCTCCACTACACCTTTACCCTCTTGATTGCTTGATTCCAAAGTGTGGTCTGCCTCTGATCCAGAATGCACAATGGCTCTTGTTGGAATTCTCCCCTGAATTCCACTTGTATTATATACTGATCAAAAACATAATTAGCATCATGTACATAAATTTTAAGCAAATAAATGTGGAATACATCTTATGCCTTCACAGTGGGTGGCAAGGCCAATTTGTATACCATTGGCCCCAGTCTTTCAATGATTTGAAATGGTCCACAAAATTTGGGTTCTATCTTTGCATAAGACCCAATTTTCACTGAACTTTTCTTTGGTTTGATGTGAAGATAAGCATGTTCCCCCAATTGGAAATCCTTGTGCATTCTCTACTGATGTGCATAGCTCTTTTTCCTATCATGAGCTATTTTCAATTGTTTTCTGATAACAATTATTTCCCGTTACATTTATTTTAGCATATCAAGTTCAATATGCACTCTGTTCACTGGATCATTCCAACTAATAGGAATATTTAATTTTGTACCACAAAGAGCCTGGAATGGGCTCATATTAAATGATTCTTGGTCACCATTGGTGTAGGAAAACTCTACCAAGGGTATAAAATCTTCCCACCTCTTTGGCTAATGCAAGGCATACATTCTCAACATGTCTTCCAACAATTTTTTTATCCTTTAAATTTGTCCATCCATTTGAGGATGATATGCTATGCTCTAGGTAAATTTTTCCCAAAACCAACAAATAATGCCATCCAAAACTTAGAGGTGAACTTAGCATTCCTATTCGAGACGATCTTTTTGGGCACACCATGCAATCTCATTTTTTATTTTATAAAAATATGGACAATATCACTTGCCTTATCAATGGATTGAATATATAAAAAATGAGCTACCTTTCTCAACTTATCTACCACCACCACTGTGGAATCATGCTGCCTAGATATTTTTTCCAATTTGGTAATGAATTCCATTGATATGATTTTCCACTTCCACTTAGGAATAGGGATTGGTTGTAGAAATCATGTTGTGTGTCTACATTTCACTTCCACTTATTAGCACTCCAGGGACTTGGAAATTTATTCTGCCACATTCTTCTTCATGTTTTGCCAATAGTATATATTTTTCATGGTTGTTATTATTTTCTAATAACTTGGATGACTAGAGTATGGTATTTATGAAATCCATCCAAGGTTATATTTTTCAAGTCACCAATGCAAGGGATATACCATCTACCTTTAAATTTCAAAAAACCATCATTTGTAAGTGAATAATTCTTGCTCACCATTCCTTCTGGTTCTTTTTGCAAACATTCTTTGATTTATTGGTAGTACTCATCCTATTTTATGGCCTCCTTAATATTTTATTAGATGTACACTTCACAAGAACCTACAACTACCACATGAGATATCTATAACTTCTTGTTGAGTGCATTAACTACCTTTCTCTTATGACCTTTGATGCACTTGATTTCAAAATAAAACTCACTAATCAATGCTAGCCATATTTATTTCCTTGCATTCATCTTGGGCCGATCAAAAATATACCTCAACCCTCCATGATATGAAATCAATACAATTTTTTTCTTCGAGGGGGTAATGCCTCCACATTTTTAGTGTATGGAATAATTCTTCCAACTCTAAATCATGAGTAACATAGTTTCTCCCATGCTCATTCAACTATTTGGATTCATAACAGACCACATGTACTTCTTTCATCAGGACTTCTCCTTTCCCCTCCTTGTAAGCATCATTTCACACTACACAATCCTTTTATAGGCTTGATATCCTCAATATCCGTGCATGTGTGAGAAAATATTTCAGTTGTTCAAAGTTGCCTTCACATTCCAGTGTCCATTGGAATTTGATTCATTTTATTTGTAATGATATGATTGGATTCCAAATATTTGAGAAATTGCATATGATCCTCTACTAATAACTAGCCAATCCCATGAAAGATCCTAATTTAGTCACATTTTGAGGAGAAGGCCACTCCATAATAGTTTTAATGTCTATCATGCTCCTCGGTTTTTGAATAAACCAAGAATTCATTGATAAAAATCAACACAAACTTGTCCACATATGGAATAAGAACATTATTCATTAAACACATAAATTTTTATGGGGCATTTGTGATCTCAAAATGTACAACCACAAAATCATAGTGCCCATACCTAGTTCTAACTGTTGTTTTGTGAATGTATTCATCTCTAATTCATACCTAATCAATCCAAACCATAAATCAATCTTCAAAAAGACCAAAACTCCTCCCATCTAGTAAAATAGATCATCAATCCTTGGTAGAGGATATTTGTTATTTATTGTGGCTTTATTGAGCTATCTATAGTCTATATACAACTTCAATGTGTCATCCTTCTTCTTTACAAATAATACAAGAGATCCCAAAGATGATACGTTAGGTTTGATGTATCCTTTTTCCAACATCTCTTTCAATTGTAGTTTAAACTCTACTAGTTCTAGTGTACTCATTTAGTATTGAACTTTGGATATTGGTATTGATCCAAAGTCAATTTCCTTCGTTTGCGATAGTCTTGGGATATATTTAAGGAAAATATCACTAAAATTTTCTATTATTTGGTGTTATTTAACTTTGTCTTTATCATCATTTGAATAATTGGTCACTTGAATAAAAAATAGTTCATAACCCTTCCTGTTGCACCTCTTCAATTGCAATGCACTAATTTGTCAAATTGTCAATGTATTTCTCTTTCCTTGCAATGTTGTCTTTTATCCTTTCTCATTGAGACACTCTACTGAATTTTTGTAGCACTTGACCTTACTTCTATGGGATTCTAGCTAGTCCACCCCAACCAACACGTCATACAAGCCCAATGGTAACAAGTTTATATTTATATTCGTGGAAATGCCATTTATCATGATTGGGCATGACTTCACCACATGTTCAACTTGTTTCTTAGTCCTCGTGGAAAATTGAACCAACCATGACCTGTCATGGGCCATGCTCGTCAATGCATACTTTTCTGCAACTTGTTGACTTACATAACTAAAATTGGAACCATATACAATCAAAATTGAAACAAATTTATTATTGATCGTACCTTCCATTTCAAACACTGAGGCTTGGTGATTGGCCTGGCTATTGTCCAACAATGCATAGATGTGTGAAATGCTCTGAGCCACATCATTTAATGCATCCACTTCCTGCACATTGTACATTCTTGTACAGTTCCTATATAGTCGAGGAAGTCCCTCTGCAAGTGGTCTTCCCCACATTTTCAACACTCAATGAATTTTCTCCTAAGACCATATGTTTCCCCTTTTGTAGAATTAAAGATACGGTCTTGATTAGTAGCATGGATTTCTACTGAGACTCACCTCTTGCGAGAGTGGTAAACATCGCATTCTTTTGTTTTCGGCATCTTGCATTTTTTCTCCCTTAAATTCCTTTATAGTTGGTCTTGCATTTTATTTTACAATCAACCTTGTAATCAAACTTGTGCTTATATTTCTCATAAAAATACTTCATTTTCCTGATAAATTAGTCTAGAATTTGTGGCTCATCAAATTATATTCCGTCCTTAAATGCTTGTGGAAACCCACTGATATATCTTTGAATATTTGCTTTCTCATACTTGAGGTAGGGCACATGCCTCAAAAACTACAATAATCTAGTCGTATATTCATAGTTTTCAGTTTCCTTAGCTTGCACTCATAGAATTATTTTTCCTTGATATCATAATACCTTTGAGATAGGTACTTTTCCTATAAATATCTCCTGAATATCCTCCTCTTCAGTGTTCTTAACATTCTTCAAGTCTTCCCACCAAATATCAACCTTTCCTCTCAGGCTGAAGGTGACTACTCTCTCCTTCATATTTTCAAAGCAATCATGCACCTTGGAAATTTTATTCATTCCAAGCAGCCATGCCTCTACTTATTCAACCTTCCTCACCTCTCCATTGAATTTAGGAGGTATTTCCTTCTTAAATTCTTTTGGCATGAAATATTTTCTCTTCCTTTTTGTTGCAAGTGTCATTTGTCGGCAACACTTGACAGTTGCTTGTGATTGTATGTGTTTCTCTCAAGAGTACTAATGTGTCTTCACTTGTCTATTTATGTCTCTTCCTAGAACTATTTCCTTCTGCAACATCAATTCTTAATTCATTGTTTCGAAGTCCTGATGTGATTTTCCTATCTTCATCTCTTCCCAGGTGGTTGACACCTAGATCATGTTTCCTCTTATATTTTCAAGCATGATAGACTCTGCAATATAATGGCATTTACTTCTACCTACTTCTCCTAAGCCATGACAATACTTTCATTGTTATCCTTGTAAATTCTCAACTCAACTCTAATGCTTCTAATGGTGTTCATCTAGTTAGGAGAGTCTTACTCTATCCTCTTTCCAACTGATTCTTCTTGTCAAAGTTGGAATTTATCAACATCATGCTACTCCATCCTGCATCTCATCCTTGGTTCCTTCTCATGTGTTGTCACACACACATAATTATTAGGAAAAAATATATAAATAATCATACTTTCCCATTTCCTTGGAAAATCTACAGTAAGTGTATGAATGTGTGTTTTTCTAAAACACAATATTTCTAGTTAGTATGTAATTCATAATCAAATTCTACAAGAAACACAAATTTACACACAACAACAATTTAGTAGAAAACACCACACTACATAGTAGTGTTTAAGGATTATCCTTATAGGTCCATCTAGCCCAAGTGTTGAACCTGGGTGGTATGTCAGGGCATCGATAAAAATCTATTTGACTGAAAGGTCAACATTTATTTACCAGAGGAGTTGGTTCCTCAATGAGTGGATTTTTTTTCTTTTTTCTTGCCATGTAATTCATTAACTTAGCAAAGTATTTCAATTTGTTATACTTTCCCAAATTTGAGCCATTTTATCCTATCTTCGTGTTTCTCAACCAAATGCATGATGTATTCTTTGTATTTTGTTGAATTAATTAAAAAATAAACATGTGTGAAGCCCAAGCTAGAGTGATTCCCCAATCAAAGCATGTAACCAGTCCTTCTGAAACCATTATTTTAATTCTTAAACCAATCCTTCTGTAATCATTGTTAATTGATATGAATAATATTCATATATATATATATATATATATTCATAAACTATTATTAATAGAGGAATTAAGTATTTATTTGTTACTGTGAGAGTGGAAGGTTTGCAAGAGTGATAAAGAAGAGAGAAAGAGGAGTTGAAGCTTTAATAAGCAAAGCGAAGCAAAATATAAGGTGAGAGAATAAAACATTTAGGTTTTTTAAAGGTCCCAATGAGTGTTGTCATTTAACAACATGAGGGGACACAAAGGTGAAGTTATGTTAAGGAAATATGACATTTAAAAGTGTCGGGCCAGAGGATTTATCCTAGAAGGATAATAGGAGCACATGAATAAAATAAGTGGGCTGACAAGGACTGGGGCGCTGGCGCGGAGCCTAACCAATTAGAGATGAGTTGGGCTAGCATGGAGCGAGTAAGTGGGACCATGTAAGGATGTTGAATCATCCCATAGGCGGAAGGCTTTTGAACTTTCTAGGAATGATAAGGAACGACAATTGATAGACCTAGGGCCGAAAATAGACAAAGAATTCCCAAAGTCTATCTCCCAGGTGCAATCCTTATGCACAGTTACAAGACATGCTGGGATGATGTAATATCGGGCCGACATAGCCAAAATAGAAGCATACCAACAATTGAAATATATTGGAGCCGATAATAGATGGGAAAATCCCAGAGTTTGTCTCTCTTAGGTTCCCCTTTGCATGCCTTGTGAGTAGACTAGGATGATGTGAGCCTGGGATGACATAGTCGCTTTGGATTCATATGCAAACCAAAAGGTGAGTGGGGCTTGGTCACGAGAGGTGGTCATGTTGCAAGCACAAAGAGCTAGAAGAATAAGATGTGAGGTTAACACCTGTATAAAAACTTAAACCACTATTTGGACAAAGGTAAGCCCTCTTTTTGGCATTTTTATGTAACTCAATTGTGGTTGTTCTATTGTAAGCCTGGATATATATATATCCAGGCTCAACTATAATGGTTCTTTGGGATTTTTCCCTAGTTCCTTCCTTTTGTTTATTTATATAAATCATATTGGTTGTGGTGGTTCTAGTTTTAACCAGGAATTTTGGCTTAGTCACCATTTAAAATCATAAGGAAAAAGTAAGGCCTGCATCAGTTGGTATCAGAGTAGATCCTGCATATGATTGAGGAACAAGGAAATTTATCACGACACAAAAGTTGGATAAGGTGCTATATGAGGATGGAGAGGATAAATGCCAGTACCTAACACTAAAGTGATGAGAGTTATGCAATGGTTAGAGGAAATAATGGCAACCACAGAAACCAACAAGCAGAGGGAACCTGAAGCTGAATATTTAAGTGAGGGAGAAGAAGAATCACCGGAGGAAGAAGCAGTTGAAGATCCTGTAGAAGCCAAAATATTGAAGGAAATTTTAGGATCTATTATGAAGGTGAAACTATATATATCTTCTTACACTGGAAGTGTGAATCTGGAAGATATTATAGTATGGAATATAGAGATGGAATTTTTTTTTGAGTATGAAGAGATGGAAGAAGAGAAGACGGTTTAGTTTTTTTTCACCAAATTGAAGGGACATGCAACTTTATGGTGGGATGGTTTACAAGTTAAAAGGAGAAGGAAGAATAAGCATAGAATTAAGAGTTGGGAAAAAAATTGTGGCAAATCTCATAGGAATAATTTTTTTTCCGAAAGATTATAAACTCACTTTATTCAGGTAGATGCAGGATATTAGGCACAGATTGATGACTATAAGAGAGTAAATAGAAGAGTTTTACAAGTTTAACATCAGGGCTGGATGTGCATAATAATATGCAGAGAAGACAAACAAATATATTAATGGTCTCAGATTAGATATCCAATACGAAATCAATGTATTACCACCCAACATAGTAGAATAGGAATACTAGCTATCTTTGAAGGGTGAAGAGAAGATTGCAAGGAAGAAGTTGGACAAAGAAAAAATACTGCTAGAGGAAGAGGACAATAGTAACCAGAGGAAAATCTACAACACAGAAGGAAGGGCTAGTATATCAAGCCCAAAACGACAACAAGAAGGAGGCTTTAGAGGTCAAAGATCCTTTTCCAAAGGATTAGGAAGAGGCATAGGAAGATATATTATTTGTTACAAGTATGGAAAGCTTGGGCATATGGAATATGAATGTCCAGAAAATAGAGAAACATGCCAAATAAGTGTTTCTTTCGCCCAGTAGAATAACGAGAAGCAAAGGTATCAAAGGCATAGAATGTACCAGAGACAAGATAACCCCTGTTACTTAATAAATGGTTATTATTGAGCCAACTTAGAGGAAGGAATTAAATACTATTTGCAAAGTTTGACGGAAATGTTGCAAGATGGTGATTAATAGTGGTAGAAAAAATAACTTGTTGTCTACAAAAGTGGTGGAGAAGTTGAAATTGAGGAAGATGAAGAATCCAACCCCTTCTGAGGTGTCATAGATTCAAAAGGGTCATCAATTGTTGGTAAATTAATAGTGTGAAGTGGAGTTGCTGATAGGAAACTACAAGGATAAAATTCTGTGTGTTATCTTACCCATGGATGTGTGCCATATCCTATTAGGTTGACCATGGGGTTTGATAGAGGTGTTCTGCATGATGGGAAAAGAACGTTTACAAGTTTCAGAAGGACGTCATCAACCATATCTTTTTGCATTTTCAAGAAGAGCGGACATTGGAGAGCAATGAATCCAAGGCATTGTTGTTGAGCAGGAAATAATTTTTGCAGCAGATGGAAGATAATGAGGTGAGTTTTTATTTAGTGTGTAAACATAAGGTAATTCTTACTTCCACTACTACAAAATATTTTCCCGTTGTGATTCAAAATGTGTTGAATGAGTATAGTGATATTGTAGTGGATGAATTTCCAAATCAGTTTCCTCTTGTGAGGAGCATAATTCATCATATTGACTTGATACCAGGAGCAAGTATAAAAAACAAATTTGCATACATAATGACCCCCCGGGAGAATGAAGAAATCATAAATCAAGTAGAGGAGTTGTTAGATAAAGGGATGATTAGAGAAATACTTAGCCCATGTGTAGTACCAATAGTGTTGATTCCTAAGAAATATGGAGGTTGGCCCATGTGTATAGGTTACAAAGCATTGAACATGATCACAATCAGGTATAGATTTCCTTTACCACACATACAAGTTTTACTGGACTATTTGAATGGTGCTACTTGTTTCTCTAATATTGATTTGAAGAGTGGATTCCATCAAATCAGGATTAGTGAGAGATATGAGTGGAATGCATCCTTTGAAACCAATGATGGGTTGTATGAATGGATGATCATGCAATTTTTGTTGTCAAATGCACCCAATACCTTTTATGAGATTGATCAATGAGGTGTTAAAGGAGTTCATAGGGAAATTTGTAATTGCGTATATAGATGACATCTTGGTTTACATCCTGACCAAAGAAGAGCACTTGAGACATTTGAGGTGTGTGTTAGAGAAACTACATCAATAAAAATTGCTTATCAATTTGAAGAAATGTTCATTCTTGAAGACTGAGCTTGTATGTTTGGGATTTTTCATATCCAAGGATGGTTTGAAGATGGATCCTAAAAAAGTAAGAGCCATTATTTATTGTCCCTCTCCTAAAAGTATTTTTGAAGTTATAAGTTTTCATGGTTTGGATATTTTTTACATGAATTTAATCAATAATTTTAGGAGGATGAGTGCTCCAATTGTGGAAACCATAAATAAAGACAAATTCCAATGGATTGCTGAAGCAGAAAAGGGATTTTAGCTATTGAAGAAGAATTTTACATAATAGTTTGTGTTGATTTTACTAGATTTTAGTAAGCCTTTCCTACTACGGTGTGATACTAGTGGATAAGTGATTGGTCCTATGTTAATTCAAGAATATAAGCCCATAACATATTTTAGTGAAAAGTTGAATGAAGAAAGGAGGAAGTATATTTCTTATGACAAGGAGTTTTTTGTTTTGGTACAAGATTTAACGAAATGGAGGCATTATTTAATGTCTAAAGAATATGTTTTGTATACAGATAATCATGCCCTAGAGTATATTATGTAGCAACCAAAATTGAGTCAAAAGCATGTCAAGTGAATTGAATATATCCAAAATTTAACTTTTGTTCTAAAACATATTAGTGGCCAAGCTAACAGAATCGTTGATGCCTTAAGCAGGAGAAATTTGATTATGCAGTAAAGTCAAGTTCAGATCATGGGATTTGATTTCATGAAGGAATTGTATGAGGAAGACACATATTTAAGGAGGATTACAAGGCTTGAAAGAACCCAGAAATCTAAGAAAGGGGCCCATAGCATGATTATATGCTTAAAGAAGGACTATTGTTCAAGAATAATAAACTCTGTGTACCAAAGTTCTCAATGAGAGAGAATTTAATTAAAGAGAAGCATAGTGGAGGTCACGATGGACACTTTGGACATGACAAAACATATGAGCGGCTGAAACATTTTTACTATTGGCCAAAAATGAGTATCAATGTGCATAACTTTGTTAGTAGGTGTAGAATTTTCTAGCAAGAAAAAGAAAAGAGTCAGAATATAGGATTGTATACACCACTACCAATTCCACACTGACTGTGGTGTTTGGTAAGCATGGATTTCATATTGGGTTTTCTAAAAACTCAAAAAGGTAATGATGCAATCTTTGTTGTAATGGATATATTTTCAAAAATGGTCCATTTTGTTCCTTGTTTTAAAACTAGTGATGCTGCCCATATTTCTAATGTGTTATTTAGAGAAGTGGTGAGATTGCATGGAGTGCCCAAGAGAATTGTGTCATATCAAGATACCAGATTCCTGGGAAATTTTTGGAGGACTTTATGGAAGAAGCTTGGAACTGATTTGAAATTTAATTCAACTTATCACCCTTAGACTGATGGGAAAACTAAAGTAGTCAATAAAATTTTGGAGAATATCTTGAGAAGTTTGGGTGGAGACCATCCTAAGCAATGGGATCATATGCTTTCCTAGGCTGAATTTTATTATAATGATTATCCAAACAAAATCACTGGTCAAAGTCCTTTTCAAATTATGTATGGAATGCATTCAAGAGGAGTGCATGTACCTAGAAACTTGGAAAGATCAGAGAAAATGAGTGCAACTAGAGAGGAATTTAGATAAGAGATTGATTAAGAAAACCAGGGGCAAAGTCTAATATTCCAAATTAGCCTTTTTTATAAAGTTATCAGGAAAATAAAGTGGGTAAAGGTGACCAACAAATAAATCATAGATTAAATAATTTTCCTAAAGTCACTAAGGAAAAAATTAAAGCTGAAGTGGGACCTATGGGGGCCAGCATCATGCAGTAGGGAGCAGCCTAGTGGTAGCGCAGGAGAGGGAGTAGTAGAGGCAGCACATGGGCAACGGAGAGACAACATGTGGACAAAAACTGTGCAGGGATTGGCAGGAAGTGCAGTCCAGTAGGGCCCAAGGGGAATGTTAGGGGATCAGCTAGGTAAAAGAGGATGAGAGAATATCATTCCTCATTCATTCATTAATTAGCTAAATTTTTTTCTAGTAAACCAGAAGCATGCTTGAGATGTTTAGCCGAGTTTGTAAGTGCTATTTAGCACAGAGATTTCCAAGTGGTAATCTCAACATCATCCTCGGGGGAATTCGAGTACATTCTCAGGAGAGAAGTTTAGTTCAGTTTTGGAGGAGATTCACATAAATTCAGTCCAAATATACACAACCCCTTCCAGGGCATTGCAATCAACTAGAGAAATACACAGTCTAGCAGTGGAGCAGCTCCGGAGAGGGAGAAAGGCTAAGGGATTTCAACCGACAGTTTTGTGAGGGGATAAAACCTCCCATAGCATAGTTTTTGGGCAATTTCCAGTAGCTATTTCTAGCAGATCAGTTCAAAGCCCAATCCACCCAGTAGCTTTGCGTAAACAACTCAAGAGGGTGATTTTCCAGGGTCAACATTTCGAAAAACCCTTCGCAGGTTTTTCTGGGTTTGTTGTGGAGAGTCCGGTGTCCAAGCCCCATAATTTTCTGTGTAGTAGAACAAACTCATTATGCAGTCCATTTCCAGCCAACAACAACATTTTACAGACAAGGCAACTTAGAGGAGGAGCCACGTAGAGTAGCCAACAACCAGAGTTTCTGAGCAGGGTTTGAGGATTATTTTAGCCTGCCTTGTGTAGGCCAAGGAGCCATCTTCCTAACACCATTTGTACCTTTCTCCATTCATAAATATTAATAATATGGCTCAACAATTTTGGCTCTAATCATGGTGTTTGATGTATTTTTCTGTTTGTTGTATATTTAGTCGTTGTTTGCTTTGTATTACTGTTTGTTCCCAATTTTGGGATATGACATTGGTATCAGAGCTCATAGACTTGGTTAAGCTTATGGAAAATTTGGTCTATGACACCAGAAGATAGAGAATACATTACATACCAGAAGAAGTGGTATAGAAGCAGAGAGCGTAGGCTCAAAATAACACATGATCAAGAATACAACGTTCCGGTGGAGGAAGGAAAGGGGAAGGCACTAATGGAAAAAGAACGAGATGTGGGGAAGGAGTTTGGTAACCTTCTCCTAAATTCAATGCAAGAGCTCTACAAGAAGATATAGGAGATGAGATAAAATATTACCAGAGAACATACAACGGGAAATTCCAAGGAAATTTCATAATGGATAAGGATCTCGTACCTCTCACCATGTACTTGAGCATAACACTACGTAGCAGGTAGTGCCACACACTCCACCACGATCTACCATGCCCACATTCTTGAATTTAGGGGCAGGAACGAGATGACAAAAAGAGCCGGAGGTGGCTCACTACGGAGAGTATTTTGCAGAATATCAATTGTATGGGCAAGAGTTCGAAGATGCCCTCACCTTCAATGAGTTCTAGCAGCTGAAAAACAATAACAGACCACACAACATAAATAAAGGAGGGGGTACACGTAGGGTAATGACCTGCAATGTACCGTGGGTAGATTTTTCTTGCCTACCTTTGATGGTTAATTAAAGTGTTTGAAAAAGGCTTGGGTGGAGAAGCTGGACATTTACTTTCAGCTGAACCAAATGGCGGAGGCGGAGGCCATCAAGGTGGCAGCGCTGCACCTTGAGGGAGAATCCCATAACTATTGGTTCCATGGGATGTCTACGCTGGGTCATGCATGAGTGACAACATATGCAGAATTCACCTGGAGGTTGATTGAGAGATTTGATAAGAAGGACCTAGAGGAACATTTTTTTGAGTTGACCAAGCTCAAACAGACGGGGAACCCAGAAACTTACATTTCCGAGTTCTTGAAGCTCTCAGTGATGGGTCCAGATTTTTCCGTGCCCATGAGTGTATATGTTTATTGACGAACTGACAAAACCTTTGCGTGGGCTAGTCAGATCCACTAGGAAGGATGTAGTATGGAGGACTAGGGACTTGAAGGATGCCATGCCGAGGAAGAGGGCTCCTTTTCCCCACAGACCAACGTTCCAGCAGTAGGGGAAAGACATGAGAGCTCCATCCCCGAGAGGGAAATAGGGCCTAGGGCCTTTGGATGATGACACCCTGAGAGACTTGAGACAGTGTAAGATTTTCTTCACTTACCGGGAGCCATGGGTACTGGGTCATGGTTGTGCCGAAGGGAAGGCACATTACATTGAGGTATTCTCCGACATTGAGGGAGAAGAAGAGACATATGAGGACTTTGAGGGAGATTCCAGAATTGATGCAATAGGAGGATATCATCCACCACCACCTTTCCCAGCAGTAATAGGAGCAACGTTTGCACCTACCGGAGGAGTCCTTGCATCCTTGCAGGGAGTTCCCAAGTACTTAACGTTGAGAGTTCGAGGCACAGTCCAGGGGAAGCATGTATCAGTATTGGTGGACAACGGGGCCACACACAATTTTATCAATGCCCAACTAGTGCAGAGGAGGGGAATACATACATAGAGCTTTGATGGTTTCTCTGTGTTGGTTTCCGGTGCCAGGACCATGCAGTGCATGCGGTATGTTCCAAAATTAGTAGTGACCATGGGGACATACACAATGACCGCTCATTTTTTTGTGGAACAGCACATGGTCCTGGCCATGTTCCTCATGTCAATGGCTCTAAATTTTGTTGATGTGCTGTTTGGAGCTAGCAAGTCCCCTAGGGCCAAAGACTGGATCCAAGAGAGCCAAGACATACTTCAGGCTCTCAAGGATAACATAATATCTATAAAGTAGAACCAATAGAAACTTTATGCAGATATAGGTCATGTGGAGAGGCCGTTTGAGGTAGATAATTTGGTTTACCTTCGTCTTCAGCCATACAAGCAGTCCATGCTGAAGCAGAAGGAAGCTGAGAAGTTCAAGCCCCGCTTCTGAGGATCATACAGGGTGATCAGGCGTGTTGGGGAGATAGCATATGAGTTGGAGCTACGAGCCGAGCAGGATCCACAATATTTTTCACGTCTCATGCCTGAAAAAGGCTTTGGGACAACAGTTGACAACCACTATGGAGCTTCCACCCACTGATGATGAGGGGAATTTGGTGCTATAGCTGGAGGCCATCTTGGATACCCAAGAGAGACAATTGAGGAGAAGGACCGTGAAGGAATATCTGATCCAATGGAGAAGCCTTCCAGATGAGGATGCCACTTGGGAGGGGGAGAAAATCCTGCATCATCCCTCTTTGTAGTTTCTTGAGGACAAGCAATGTTTTGGCGGGGAGAACTATAATATTCCAAATTAGTTGTCAGCTAATTGGAATATTAATTTTTGAAATTTTTTCCTTTTTATAAAGTTAGTAGCAAAATAAAGTGGGTAAAGGTGACCCAAAAATAAATAAGAGATTAAATTACTTTCCTAAAGTCACTAAGGAAAATATTAAAGCTAAAGTGGGACCCATTGGGGACAACATAACGTAGTAGGGAGCAGCCTAGTGGCAGCGCATGAGAGGTAGAAGCAGAGGCAATGTAGGGACAATCCAGAGACAACGTGGGGATAGCAGCTGCGCAAGGATTGGCAGGCAGAGGTAGTAGCGCAATCCAGTGGGGCCCAAGAGGAATGTTGGGGGCTGAGCTAGGTAAAATAGAACGAGAGTAGATCATTCCTCATTTATTTAGTCATCAGCTAAAATTTTGTGTGGTAAACCAGAAGCACGCTTGAGCTGTTTAGCCGAGTCTGCAAGTGCTGTTTAGCACATATATTTCCAAGCGGGAATATTAACCTCATCCTTGGGGTACTTCGAGTGCCTACTCAGGAGAGGAGTTCAGTTCAGCTTTGGAGGAGATTCACAAAGGTTTAGTCTAGAGATACACAACCCCTTCCAGGGAAGCACAATTAGCCAGAGAAATATGCAGTCCAATAGTGGAGCAGCTCCGGAGAGGGAGAAAGGCCAAGGTATTTCAGCTGGGATTTTGTGAGGGGATCAGCCCTTCCACAACAGATTTTTTGCGCAGCTTCCAGTAGCTATTTCTAGTAGATCAGTTCAGAGCCCAGTCTACCCAGTAGATTTGCGTACCTAACTCAAGAGGGTGATTTTTCGGGGTCAACATTTCGGAAAAACCCTTCACGGGTTTTTCTGGGTTTGTTGTGGAGAGTTCGGTCTGCAAGTCTTAGAATTTTCTGTGCAGTAGAACAACCCCATTACGCAGTCCATTTTCGGCCAACAACAACATTTTCTAGACTGGGCAGTGTAGAGGAGGAGTGATGCAGAGCAACCAACAACCAGATTTTATAAGCAGGGTTTGAGGAGTATTTCAGCTTGCCTTGTGTAGGCCAATGTGCCATCTTCCTAGCACCATTTGTACCTTTCCCCATTCAGAAATATTAATAAAACGGCTCAATAGTTTTGTCTCTAATCATGGTGTTTGATGTATTTTTTTGTTTGTTGTAGATTTAGTCTTTGTTTGCTTTTTATTACCGTTTGTTCCCAATTTGGGATATTACACAAAGAATATTACGAGTATTTTGTTAAGTGGAAGGACCATCGAGTAGTTAATGCAACTTGGATGATTTCCATGTTATTGTAGAAAAATGGCAGAATTGTTAAAGACCTCGTGGGAAGAATCACATTAATTCTTTGTTCCTTGGGAGTATGATGCAGGGGCATCCATAAAAACTAATTGATTAAGAGGTCAAAATTTATTTACCAGAGGATTTGGTTCCTCAATGAGTGGATTTTTTAGGGTAGATTTTGTTTTTCTTGCCATGTAATCCATTAAACTTAGCAAATCGTTGCAATTCGTTTTATTTTCCAAAATTTGGTCCATTTGATCCTATATTTGTAGATCTAGACAGAATGCATGATGTATTCTTTATATTTTGTAGAATTAATAAAAATATAAACATGTGTGGAGCGTGAGCGAGAGTGATTTCCCAATCAAATCATGTAACTAATCTTTCTACAACCATTATGTTAATTCTTAAAGAAATGATTTTGTAATTATTGTTTATCGGTATATATATATATATATATATATATATATATATATATACACACACACATATACATATACATATACATATACATATACATATACATATACACACACACATATACATATACATATACATATACATATACATACATATACACATACACATACACATACACATACACATACACATACACATACACATACACATACATATATATATATATATATATATATATATATATATATATATATTGCATAAAATATTATTAACAGAGGAATTAAATATTTATTTGTTACAATGAGAGTGGGAGGTTTTCAGGAGTGATAGAGGAGTTGAAAATTTAACAATCAAAGTGAAATATACAGGCGAGAGGATAAAACATTTAGTTTTTTAAAGGGTCCCAACGGGAGCCATCTTTTAATAATGTAGGGAGATGGAAAGGTGAAGTTTTGTTAAGGAAAGTCGACATCTAATAGCATCGGGTCGAAGGATTTATCCTGGAAGGATAATAAGAATGCATGAAGAGAAAAAGTGGGTTGACAGGGACCAGACTGGTGTGGAGCCTAGCCAATCAGACTCATGAGTTAGGCTAGCATGGAGTGAGTAAGTGGGACTGTGTAAGGACATTGATTCATCCCAATGGCGGAAGGTTGATGCACTTTCCATGAATGAGCGGGAACGACAATAGATAGGCCCCAGACCGACAATAGACAAAGAATTCCTGGAGTATATCTCCCAAGTGTAACCATTATGCACGCTTTTAAGACATGCCATGATGACATAATATAGGGCCGACATGGTTAGAATGGAAGCAAAACAAAAATTTATAGAGCTCAGAGCTGTCAATAGACAGGAACATCCCAAAGTCTATCTCCTAGAGGTTCCCATTTTCATGCCCTATGAACAGATGGAGATTACGTTGTCACTTGGGATTCATGCACCAAAAAAAATGTGAATGGGGATTGGTCACAAGAGGCGGTTATGTTGCAAGTGCCAAGAGATAGAAGAATAATTTGTGGGGTTAATGCCTGTATAAAAACTTAAACTGCGATTTGGACAAAGGTAAGCCCTCCTTTTGGCGTTTTTCACATTCCTTGACTGCGGTGGTTCTATGGTAAGCCTATATATATCTATATATATATAATCCAAGCTTGGCTATGGTGGTTCTTTGGGATTTGGCCTTAGTGCCTTCCATTGATTTATTTATATAAATAGTATCGGTTGTGGTGGCTCTAGTTTTAAAGGGGAATTTTGGATTAATTACCATTTAAAATCATAGAGAAAAAGTAAGGCTTGTATCATGTTTCCACAATGTAACAAAACTCCACATCTATTTATTTCTAAGCTAATCCATGTCCATTGTCGAACCATGCTTTTATACCACTCTGTAACACTCCCTCCCACCCCCTTGGGCTTTCCAAGCTAGTGGGAAGTGTTACCATCAACTAACTCATCCTCTATGGTCTCATTAAAAATATGGGATTACAAAATTCCTTCCCACCCAAAATGTGTGAAACTCACTTTTATGACACCATCACTTTTAGCTCGTCGAAATCTTTCCGACAATATAAAATTTATCTCTATCCGACTTATGAATTAGAATTTATGCCCATTTGAAGTTTGGGCTTCGTCACCCTTTACATATCAATAAGGATGAGCCACATGGTGCCTTTGTGGCATTTAATATTCATGTGAAGTCCAAAGTGGCACTTGCCATGTCATAGTGCCTTAGTTCCACCAAGTCCCGTGCCATTTATTCATAATGATACCTCATTATAACTACACATTGTGCCATACATTTTCATGTTAAGTGATGGGGAAGAGAATTTAAATAATTTGGTGTCTTGGAGTAATGTTGTAAAGGGTGTGTTTCTTCAGTAGTCTGTTCAGGCTGTGGTTACCGGCCATGCAGGTCAAGCTAGCAAAGCTTCACAACCTTCACCGTTCCAAGCAAGACAATTTTTAATCGCAATGTTTGTCATCGACACCTGGCAATAATTTCTGTTAGAAAATTATATATTACAGAGCAATGAAACACATAAAATATGCGGAAAACACAAGCACACAAAACACATAAAACCAGAGAGACATAGATATATGTGGTTCACCCAGTTTGGGCTACGTCCACCCCGAACAGCTAGTCCTTCCTTTTTATTATCCAACAAAATGAAGAGACACAACCTACAACAGATCTGTTGTAATATCCTCTGTTATCTCTCACGGTATCCATATCTATTTCTTGCTCCGAGAATACACGTACAATACATAGCCGCAATACAATACCCTCATACAAAAGAGGGGTTGCCTTCTAGGGCAAAAAACCCTAAACTAAACATAACTTCTACCATCAGATCATCCACCTAATGAATGGCCCAGATTTACTAGAAATTACTATACTTTTACAAGGAAATTTTACATATGTTTTTAGCTCCATAAAGTCGCAGGCGCCCCCCTAGACCCTCCAGGCAGCTTTTAATTACGGGCGGCGTTGCCGCCCCATTAAGGTACATGGGTCCAACACTATGATACAAAATAAACAAGATAATCAGGTTCCACACCCAACATTTTCTCCACCGTTATATGAACTGGAACACATTCTTGTATCGGTACATTCATTCACATCATCATAAGCTTATCATTCCATATGCTTTTGGAGAACTATATAATAATCCACTAGAAGGTTTTTTTCTAGACAACATTTGATATTAATATTATTTTTCTCCTTTTCAACAATTAAAACAATTGATAATCACCGTGGCCTTTGATATCTGGGAATCCATTTGGGAACAATACAACATATCATTCCATTCATCATCAACAATATGGTGCCAAGTACAACATTGACCAAACTTTCTCTGTAATGTGGGATAAAATTCTAGAAACTTTTATGCCTTGTAAAATTAAAAAGCAACCAAATGGTGACTTTGTAGATGGACCAGACAAAAGTTTCTATTTTGGAAATGTAGAGACTTGTCATTTGCAACATCATCAACATATTTGAAAAAGCAGGTCCTAATTTGGTGAATGTAAAAGTGCATTTTCCAGCAAGTGATTGATACAAAATTTTTAGTTTGATTCTGTCTTGTTAGTCCCTGCTGCCTGCGGCATCGGACTATTAGTAATCGTTTTTTAAGAGATGGCATTAATCCATGTGAGAATTTGAAGACAAAGCTAAAGCTTAAGCTAAATTTTGGTCTCTTCGTTTCAAGGAGTATAGCCATTCAACCTATCAAATAGAGACATTGTTTCGTCCACCAATAAGGTTTTTTCTCATCTTATTGGCCTCTTCCTGAGGAAAATAGACTAAAATATGACGCAAAGAGGCTGAAATATGATGCAAAAGGCTATAATATCATGGTTAACAAGATTTTTTTGATTCATATTTTTGAAACTAAAACTAATGTCAACATTAGTTCACTGACATTAAATGTTTTTTTTTGGTTGCTAATATATGTAGGTACATCTTGGTCAGATTTGTTGGTCATGTTCTTAATCATGTAATATGTGTAGGCTACAACACATGTCACCAGGCCAGGACAAATGGTTAGCTGCGTGACTACATATGTCACCAGGCCAGACCACATGGCTAGTTGCATGACTACATGCTACATGGCATGTGAGTCGATGATGCTTTCGACGGTGCGTGAAACTGTGATCATAAAATTGTGAACTGAAACTACGAACAAAACTTGAGGAGGTTGATTGTTTTCTGAAATTTGCAAGCATCCTCCAGTCTATTTCTTGTTGTTGTATGTCCAAATTAATTCCATACACTGAAGAGGTTCCTCCAGTCTATACATTGAAGAGGCTCCTTGTAATATTCCTAAATTAGCATGCAACTAATAAGAATATTAATTTTAGAATATTAATTTTGATTTTAACACCTAGTTAGATGAATAAATGGGTAAGAAGGCCAATAAATATCTTAGATAGGCATAAAAACCCTCTTGATGTGAAAAGGGATCATGATAATAACTGGATCTAGCACCCTCATGTGTGAACAGGGGCAAATACATGTGGACAAGGTCAAGTTTGACCAAGTCAACAACGCTGGTATGGATGAAGTAGATCACCAATATAGACAACACAATGTTAGTGGGAGGAAGATTCCATGATGGTGGAAACCCTAATGAGTGGGACCCAAGGTAAGAAGGCTCACATTTTTTAATAAGGAGGGAAAATCAACCATAGTGAGGCATGTTATTGATTATTGATTTTATGGTCTGCATGACTATTTTGCATTCTTCAGCTGTTTAGTTGATATTGCTGTGCTGTTTAGCACCGGGTGTTCCCGAGCGGGAATCCCATCTCCTTTCTGGAGAGGCCTCTTTGGGGAGAATTGTACTTCATTTTCCACACTCAAGATTTAGGCCAAGCTTTAGTCTACAGCTACAATGCAGTTTCTGCAGAGTATTGTGTTGTGTTGTAGGGTGTTGTAGTGGAGGGTTGAGAAACCCACTTCCGGAGCTAGTTTTTCATAGGAGGAAGGATTCCTGCTATTGGGTGATCATCTAGAGATATTCTTGAGCGTATTTCATATCTTGGCATCAGGCCAACATATTCCCCATCATCTACAACACATTATCCCTCTTTGAATGCATTATTCTAGTGAGCATTTGCAGTGGGGATTTTAGCGTTTGATTTGGAGGGTGAGATCTTCGGTGTTGGGATCCGCCTTTCACTTGAAAGATCTATTGGAGGAGATCCATTCATTCAGACATCATCTTTAGCCATCTCCATCTAGTTATTGAGTTTTAGCTGCTATTCAGCCCTAGGGCTGCATTCTGACATTTTGGTATTTTTGTATATTTTAGGAAATCCTTTCCGGGTTGTCTTGAAAATGTGTTTGGGAGATTAGATCTTTGTTCCTGGAATTTTATGAGCCATATAGTTCTAGATCTGTGTATTTACACTTTCTAGCAGCATTTATACTTAATAAAACTACGTTGTCATAGCCTTGGGCATTATTTGTGTAGCAGTGATCCTCATATTTCATGTACATGTTCTCTTGAGGCTTGCTTTGCCTAACTTGAGTGATCATTTCCTTAAGGATTTGTATACATTTTTCTGCTATGATATTAATATGATGGCTATATGATATTCTTACATTTTATGTGTTGATTTATCACTACTCTTTCCATTATTGTGTTCATATATTGCTGCTTCCCCATTTGGGAATATTACAGTGGTATCAGAGCATAATCTTGGCTCAGCTTGTGGATCTCAGCCATTATGCTATCAGGAGGATAAGAAGAAGAAGTAAGAGTTCAGAATGATGGGAAGAATGAGTGTTATCTCATCTCTTTTTAGACCTAATAAGGACCTCACCAAGGAGGTCAAGCAAATAAGAGTGGAGAGAAGCCATGAAACCGCAGTAGGGTTTCAGGATAAGGAAGGTCCATGTACTTCCTATCAGCAGAAGAAATAACCGGTGTTGTATAGAGATCCAAAGAAATAAACTATGCCCTTTTCTTTTGAAGGAGAATACAAAATGCATGGAGATGGAGGAAAATTGGATCATGAGATTCTAAGTGAATACCTTGCAGAATATAAATCTCAACCTATTTCTTTCAAGGAGACCCTAACTCTCCCACAGTTCATTCAGCTTGAGGAAGAAAGGAGACCTTGCAGCAACAGGAGAATCAAGGGAAATATATTTTTATTGTATACTTTTGATGGGTCATCCACATGTACAACAAAGGCTTGGGAAAGGAAGCTATATGGATTATTCCTACTACATCCAGTGGTAGAAAGATAGGTTGTAGAGATTGCAGTGTTGCATCTTGAGGGTGATGCAAATAATTGGTGGTTTAGCCATTTGAGTCATGCAAGAGTGCCTACTTTTGCAGAATTTACTCAAAGGGTGATAAAAAAATTTGGCAAGGAGAAATCAGAGGAGGAGAAGCCCTCAAAACCACTTGAGGAGGATTATACCAGCGTTGATACAACTATGGAGGAGCAACTATCAACACCAGCAGTTGGGGGAACCATCACATTGGAGGAAGGAATCCTTGTAGCAATACAAGATGTTCCCAAGCAAAACCAAGGTATGCAAACATTTTCACTTTATATTATTTCAACACATCTTATGGAGGAGTGTGGAAAGATGCCATTGCATGATCTAGGGTCAAGATATATTGCTGATTTGGAGCAGCAGATTATCACTGCGCTGAGGGGCCTTGATAGAATCAATGAAGAGATATACAGTCATCCTTGTTATTTATTGTTGAGCTGCACACAACTATTGATGTTGGAGTGCAAGTTGCTGGAGAAAAGGATGAGGTTTGTCCAAAATAATGCAATGCAGAACCATATGTTCATCATTGAGCATGACCATGAGACAACAGATGCACCATCATGGAGATCAACAGCGCTGTCAATGAGCAGTATTGATGAGTCGGGGGCCCAACTAATATTGAGACATTCTTATGGCCAACGCACTTGTGTAGAAGTGGATAGGCATATGGGTGATGGAGGGAGTCTTATGATGGATGGCATCCTCCATGAATACTTCTTAATGAGCACTTCACATCTTTATGAGAAGTTATTGCCTACAATTTATGTGGATCATTATGGATTCAACTTGGTCATTGAGGAGTGGTCTTCATATGGAGATGTTTAGGAGACTACATTTCAATATCCCATGAAATGCAATGATAGAAATTTGATTTGGGAGGATGGTAATCTTCATTGGAGGAATTCCAATGTTGGGCATGATGATAGACACTCACCATTGGTTGGGTGGGTGATGTTGATGAGCAAGAGGCTAGAAAGCCACTTGCAGATCTATGACACAAGGCAGCAAGAGGCAACACTGCGCTGACTACTCTTAAAAGAGTTTGACCATCATGTGACATATCCTTTGTCAAAGGGTATGTTATGGGTTGAGGCATTGCATGGCCCCCATGTATTATGGCAGCAAAATATTTGGTTGTATGGGGAATTCTACAAGTCAACTATCATTATATTACTCCATGACTTGTATGAGGGAGAGATGAGGGAGCAGCAGGAGATGTTGTTACCTTGGTTATTCTTGAGAGAGTATGGGTTGATTCTCTCCCATACTCTGCATGATGTTGTAGGAGTAGGTGATGGCACTAACATGGTGCAAAAGGGATACTACTTAGCCTTGGAATATCAGGAGGTACTACCACTTTGGGAGGAATCTCCCATATACAACAGCATTATGGTAGATGACTTTGACATTGGACATGTCAAAGAATGGAACTATGAGATGACAGGAGCCTTATTACAAAGGCCAAAAACGCTGTCACTTGGGAGCTTGGGTTTATTGATGGAATGTTCCCAGGATCACTTCACATATGATGCACTTGATGGGAAAAGGGGAGGTGAGAGTGATGGAGTAGTGGGCGGAGACATCTATTACCGTGATATGATCTTTTGACTTGGATTTCCAAGCATAAGAAGAAATATCGTTATGCAGCATATGGTTCATTCCTCTTCATGGGAGTATGTCATACGACTATGGAGGGCTTATTCATGGATCTTATTATCATCTTACTCTCAGTAAATGGTACGATATATATATATATATATATATATATATTTGGCGTTTATTTATTATCTAACATAGTATTTGCATTCTCTTACCATTTCTATATAGTGCATTGCTCCACAAGAGGGCAAGACTCTCTTTGGGCTTCATGGTCAATTTTGGGCCAAAATCTATGATGGGGATAGCCATCTCTTGTATGGTTTTGGGCAAGTGTTTTATTATTTTTTGTATGCTCAGTTGATATACAAAGCCATTTACTGTTCACTAGTAGATGTGTTGATACACACAACTAGCAGTTTGTTAAGAAACAACTTGCCATGTTATTTTCTGAAACAACAGTTAGAAAAAACACATTATGACTACTTGGGAGACTATTGGTACCTTTCAGCACTATGTAAAAACTTCAGTACCTCTCTCATGTGGATCCCATATGATGATAATTTCATATTCACTTTATATGGGGTGGTATGGGCAAGAACGAAAGAGTGGATGTTTGAAGATTCAACTGCCCTTTTGCTTCATGAAGGCAACATCACTGCAACCAAAATTCAATAGTAGATATACACTTATCATAAGTGGAGAGAGATATAGCGTGGGATGGACAATTAGATCCATCATGTTCAGCTATGCATCCCACCAATTTCTCAGGAGCTTCAGGTGGAGGGAATTTTTCATGAGTTGCCATGTTGGAAGGTGACTCATTTTGTATGGATGATAGCTTGGGGATGGAGGTTTCACATGGGAATGATAGTTCCCAATGTATTTCAGATTCCATGCCTTAAGAGGACATCTAGACATCACCTTGTTGCCTCCATAGGTATTTTAATTCTTCATGATGATAGCTATTTGGGATGGTCACCAAAAGCTAACTTACATATTTGGGAGGGGAAACTTGGAGATGTATTGATGAGACAACATCTTGTTCCTTGGAGGAGTTTATCATATGAGCATGCTATAGGAGGAGGAGAGGAGACTCTTTAGTTATATCCTTGCAGTTTCTTGAGGAAAGCAAAGTTTGGGAGGGGAGGGCTGTAACATTCCTAAATTATCATGCAGCTAATAGGAATATTAATTTTTCTTTTAACACCTAGTTAGATGAATAAATGGGTAAGGAGGCCCATACATATCATAAATAGGCATAAAATACCTCTTGATGTGAAAATGGATCATGATAATAACTGGATCTAGCACCCTCATGTGTGAACAAGGGAAAATACATGTGGACAAGATCAAGTGTGACCAAGTCAACACCGCTGGTATGGATGAAGTAGATCACCAATTGAGATAGTGCAGTGTTAGTGGGAGGAAGATTCCATGATGGTGGAAACGCTAATGAGTGGGACCCAAGGTAAGAAGGCTCACATTTTTTTATAAGGAGGGAAAAGCAGCCATAGTGAGGCATCTTATTGATTATTGATTTTATGGTCTGCATGGCTATTTTGCATTCTTCAGCTGTTTAGTTGAGATTGTTGTGTTGTTTAGCACCGGGTGTTCCCGAGCGAGAATCCCATCTCCCTTCTTGAGAGACCTCTTGGGGGAGCAATGTACTTAATTTTGCACACTTAGGCTTTAGGCCAAGTATCAGACTACAACTACAGTGCATTTTCTGTAGAGTATTGTGTTGTGTTGTAGGGTGTTGTAGTGGAGGGTTGAGAAACTCACTTTCAGAGCTAGTTTTTCATAAGAGGAAGGATTCCTCTGTTGGGTGACCATCTAGGGAGATTATTGAGAATATTTCACATCTTGGCATTAGGCCAACACATTCCCCATCATCTACAGTGCAATATCCCTCTTTGACTGCGTTATTCCAGTGAGCATTTGAGGTGGGGATTTTAGTGTTTGATTTAGAGGGTGAGATCTTCAGTGTTGGGATCAGCGTTTCACTTGAAAGATATATTGGAGGAGATCCATTCATTTAGACATAATATTCAGCCATCTCCATCCAATTATTGAGTTGTAGCTGTTATTCAGCCCTAGGGCCGCATTCCGGCATTTTGGTATTTTTGTATATTTCAGGAAATCCTTTCCAGGTTGTCTTGAAAATGTGTTTGGGAGATTAGATCTTTGTTCCTGGCATTTTATGAGCCATATAGTTCTAGATCTATGTATTTACACTTTCTAGCAGCATTTATACTTAATAAAACTATGCTGTCATAGCCTTGGGCATTATTTGTGTAGCAGTGATCCTCATATTTCATGTACATGTTTTCTTGAGGCTTGCTTTGCCTAACTTGAGTGATCATTTCCTCAAGGATTTGTATAAATTTTTCTGCTATGATATTAATATGATGGCTATATGACCTTCTTACATTTTATGTGTTGATTTATCACTGCTCTTTCCATTATTGTGTTCTAATATTTTTTCTTCCCCCTTTGGGAATATTACATTCCTCCAGTCTATTTCTTGTTGCTGTATGTCCAAGTTTATTCCATAGAGTGACAAGGATACACCGTTATGTTCATTCTAGTCTATTCACTTCTGAGCACCCTACCTTCCATTTCACATAAGCTTCAAATTAGAGAGCGACATGGAAGAAAAAATCAATAGATCATTGCCAATATGGGGAAGTCCATTTCTCCATATTTGGGAATAAGAGAAATCAATAGTGCCGCTTCTGGTGCTCCTGGTTGTGTTGGTTGTGCTTCTGGGAATGCCGATCATTTGGCGTGCTCCTGATTGTGTTGGTTGTGCTGCTGGGAATGTCAGTCGTTTGGGAATGCCAATATAGTAATTATGCTGGACCTACCTTTCTCCCTATTCCTTATACTACTCCTACTAACCCTTCCATGGAGGAAGTTGATATGCTCCATATTCAAATTATTCTTGGAATTATGCTGGTGGTAATGACCATTTACAAATGACCCTTTAAACCACTGAGAATGCTCCCAGGAATGAACCTGTTCAACTGATGCTGAGAGACTCCCGTTTTTTATTGATGTTGGAAATGATCCTAGGAATGCTGGTCATGATGTTGCTGAGTGTAGTGCTCTTGATTTTGATTCTAGGCCTATTCCCGGTTCAATTGATGAGAATGATTGAAATTATTTTTCTTGGAATGCTGGATGTTGTTATGACGTTGGTTCAATTTCTCATGGGAATCTCATTTCAACTGATGATTGGAATGAATGATGCCAGGGAATTTTGGTTCACCTAATGTTGTTGGGCCATGTCCAAGTTCCCCTTTTCGAATGCTAATTGAAATGCTCCGAGAAGTTCCAAGAATAATTCCAGTTTGGTTGTTGCTAGGCCTCCTTCTGCTCCTGGTAATTTGCTGGAAATACTGAGAGAGAGGGGGGGGGGGGGGTAAATCAATATTCCTTTCAATTAGAGCATTAGTTAATCTTCAATTATTATCAGTGTTTGTACAATGATAGCAGCAAACAAGAGTAACACAAATGCACACATTTTTTAAGGTGGAAACCCACTCCGGGACAAAAACCACCTAATGCTTTTCTAATAATTCTTTAATATTCAACTCCAATTGAAAATAAAGCTCCAACTTCCTAGAATCTAGAAAAGAATTCTTCTCCAGCTCCCACTGGATGGATGCTCCAACGCCCAATATTATTCAGTAGTCAACTGAATGGATGCCCCAAGACCCAATGAGCTACAACTCACCCTCGCACCACCCTATCACCCTATAGAAGAATAAAAGAATAATGGACTCCCGTACCAGGGAAAATGGCCCACTTTACAATGATATAGAATGATGTAGAAGAAGAAGATATACTAGACCATAAAACCAAATTTGACACAACCACCTAATGATGATCCTAGACCTCCCAACACATCCTCTTCAACCCTTGGCAGATAGACACTACTACAATTTTTACAGTAATGTATTTACAATGACTTCGTACAATGATACCTTTACAGTGATTGTATGCAGTGCTGCTCACTTGAAGACTTCATATGATGAACTTCTTGCTGCTGTTATGAACCTTGGTTGCTACTCTTGTCATGCCACCCTCTGCTGCACCTTGCTTTGCTTTGTTGCCGTAGAAAGTCTGGTCCTTTGCAACCCTTGACAACACATGATCTAGATTTTTATTGCCTTCTAGGAGCTCGATATTGAATCTGGTGTATCTCTGTTATTTCAGATCCTCAATATCTTATTTTTGTTCTTGTATTATTTCTCTGAGTCTTCTTTCCAATGCCACAGGTTTGACCCAATTTGGATTCTTCAAGAGAGAGTTATACCTAATCTCTCACAATGCCCTAATTATGGATTGTTTCAGCAGAGTGCACTTGTACGACGTGCCATGTGTCAATGATTCTTCATTTGGCTTTGAAATTGATAGAGAAAAAATTCCAGACTATGTACTATCTAAATTTTTTTACGTAATTCCAATCCGATACTCAGAGAGAGAGTTATGACGAATTTACCAAGGTCACTTCTTTGAGATGAATTTCAGGAGCCTACAAAAACCCTGACTTCCAAAGATCATATCTCCAAAAATATTGCGCACCTTGATCTAAATTTTTTACAGCAGATTCCTCATGATTTCAGCTTCACCTCATAAAAAATTCAACTTCTAAACCTTCGTAGAAAAAAATTTAGAGCGCAAATTCCACGATGACCTATTTTAGATGGAAAAATCCCTTGCATAAGGAGGAAATGAGGATCACAATTTATATAAATGCTTAGGTTGAGAGGGGCTTCAAAAAGTGAATGTGGGAGGGATTTTAGGAGCTTAAAAAATATTAATTATGACTTTTCAATGACCCATGCCCCAACCACATGGGGTTTTAGCCCAGTAAATTGGGGTAAAAACTTCAAACATGAATATCTCTCAAACCATGAAGAATTACATGGCGTGCCATATATCAACGGAAACATCTCGACAATTAGAAACCATCAAAAGAATTATTGATCCAGAATATATTAATTTGAGGTCAAAATTCCCATGCAATATTGGGTTAGCCCCTGGTGCTGCTTGGGTTTACATCAATGACAACCGCTAATCAACAATATCCCCCTTTGGCATTGATGGCAACACAAGCACTCCCCATGCGATCATGACACCTCTTCCTACAATAGTCTCTCCCCCTTTGACATCAATGGCATAGGGTAACTACCCCTGAAACACAACCATCCTGCAGACCTGTACACACTTCCACTCCCCCTGACACACAACTATCTTGCAGACCTGTAATCTACTTCCACTCCCCCTTTATATTCTAAAAATGGAAAATCTAATGAGAAATTGGGAGAATCCCAAGCTTCTGGCGAAGATATTCCAATGCTGGTGAATATTTAATATGTGATTCTTTTGGTGCTGCTTGGAATCTTGCTACTTATCCAACTGCTTGCATAACATCTGGTCGGGAGGCTATTACATATAGAAGACTACTAATCATAGATCTATACAACCTTTGATCCACATCCTTAGATGAGTCGTCTATGCTCAATTTGCAACCTGTTACCATTTGAGTAAGGATGGGTTTGCAATATTCCATTTTAAATTTCTTGAGCATTTCCTTGATGTACTTGGCTTGACATATAAATATTCCTTTCTCTTGCTGAGATATTGGAAGCCCTAAGAAGTATGTCAGCTCACCAAGTAAAGACGTCTCGAAATCACTTTGCACCTTTGTAGAAAACTTCTTACTTAGACGATCATCATTGCTACCAATTATTGTATCATCCTCTTTAGCTATTAGACATGCTTTAGTTGCTTCATCCAAAAAATATATGTCATTTGGAGCTCGACTTGCTGTAGCCACAATTTCACCATACACGCTTTTCCTGATTTCACATTTTGTGGAGTTGAATAGTATTATGTGTCCTTGATCACACATTTGCCCAACACTGAGCAGATTGTGATTCATGTTTTCAACCAATAGAACATTCTTGGCTAGAGCATATTTTCTTCCGAGAGTGACAATATCTGATCCTATAACATTTGAAGATCCATGATTTCCAAAGGAAATGGTTCCATCCTTCTTCTCTTTCAGAGATACAAATTTATTTCTATCTCCAGTCACATGTGTTGAGCAACCGCTATCAACATACCACACATATTTGTTCTTTTGAGCCTTGAAAGAAAGAGCACAATTATCATTCTTCTTCTTCTTCCATGTTCGTTCGTTCTGTGGCTTCGAAGATTCTTCTGGAGGATTTTCAAGTCTGCAGTCTTTGGCTACGTGTCCAAATTTTCGACATTTGTAACATTCAATATTATTTCTTAAATGTTCAAATCTATTGATGTTTCACTGAGCCCTGGGAGGTTCATATTTGATAGATCTCTTGGAATTGTATTTTTTCCTAGGGTACGTACGCCATTCTACAGCTTTATGACCAAATTTTCCACATGAATAATAGTAGCCATAAAAAATATGTTGGTACCTAGATGGAAATTTTCGTCGAGGAATTGTCTTCCAAGGCTGTTCTTGTGAATATTGTCCAATGAAGTCTTCATGCATGTCAGATCTCATAGGTTCATTGAATTTTGTTGTAGAAGGTCCTGCTTCTTCTTCTTTGTAACCGATGCTAGTTTTGTCGTTGTAAGATTGTTGATTGTTGATGAGTTCTTCCAATGCCCTTGAGTTGTTGGCATAGTTTTGGATAGTTTCTCCTTTATTCACTTCCTCACACAATGAGACTACTTCGGCTTCTAATTCTTCCCTTTCTTGGTTGCTTTCTTCCAACTTCTTTTGAAGTGATTCTTCAATGCATTTGTGTTCTTCAACTTCAATTTTGAGACCTTGAACTTGTTCTTCAAGATTATTGGAAAGGATCTTCTCTACCTTGAGATCTTTTATAAGCTTGATTGCTTCCTCATAAAATTTTTCTATGGTCCATCCTTCTTCTTCATTGTTTGATACCTCTTGTTTATTATGCTTGGCCATAAACACTACTCTCTCATTGACTTCTTCTTCACTGTCATTTTCTTCATCGGATGATGAGCTATCTTCTTTAGAGAGAAAGTTACTTTTGGATCCTTGCTTATTGAATTTCTTAAAGCCTTTATTTCCTTTTGAGTTGCCATTACTTCTGTTTGGAAATTTTGCTGCAAAATGCCCAACCTCATTACAGCTAAAACATATCAATGGAAGTTTACCTTTGAATTTTCCCTTACCAATTTTTAGTTTTCTTGTGAAGTAAGCATATTCTTCATCTAAAAGACCTTCTTCATCATCTCCCTTTTCTTCACACTTGCAGGTGCATGTATTTTCAATTGAAGGTTGTTTATCCTTATTGGTTTTCTTAGACGCAACGAACGCAGTTTCTAGATGCGAAGTACCCTCTTCTTCATCATGTCTCATTTCATATGCTATGAGAACTCCATGTAATTCCTCTTTGCTGAGTTTGTCCAGATTTGCACTGTATTCTAAGACCGATACCTTTGGGTTGAATCTCCCTGGTAACGTTCTAAGAATCTTCCGTATAATAGTCTTCTCGTCAATTGGCTCTCCCAATCCTTCCAGAGTATTGGTTATTTCATCAACGTATTGAAAGTATGCATCAATGTTGCAATCTTCTTTCATTCTGAGTTGCTCAAATTTTTCTCTATAGATTTGAAGCTTTGCTTCTTTGACATTTGAGTTACCTGCATATATATTCTCAAGCTTGTCCCATACATTTTTGGTAGTTTTACAACCCAAAACCTTATGATAAGCAGATTCAATAAGTCCACTGATAATAATATTCTTTGATTTTGCATCATTTACCAAATTCTTCTTACCTTGTTCATCTGTAGTTGATGTAAATCCATTTTGAACAGTTTCCCATACTTCGTAACCTTGCGTCAAGAGATAGACCTCCATTCTTCCTTTCCAGAGTGCATAATTATTTTCATTGAATAGAGGTACACCATTCTTGGTATGCTCCATGACCTCCTTCTAGCTGTTAAACTACTATTGAAGGAACCAAGTTCTGATACCAATTGTTGGAAATACTGAGAGGGGGGGGGGGGGTGGGGTGAATCAATATTCCTTTCAATTAGAGCATTAGTTAATCTTCAATTATTATCGGTGTTTGTACAATGATAGCAGCAAACAAGAGGAACACAAATGCACACAGTTTTTAATGTGGAAACCCCCTCCGGGACAAAAACCACCTAATGCTTTTCTAATAATTATTTAATATTCAACTCCAATTGAAAATAAAACTCCAACTTCCTAGAATCTAGAAAAGCATTCTTCTCCAGCTAAAATTGGATGGACGTTCCAACGCCAAATATTCTTCAGTAGTCAACTGAACGGATGCCCCAACACCCAATGAGCTACAAATCACCCTAGGACCACCCTACCACCCTATATAAGAATAAAAGAATAATGGACTCCCTACTAGGGAAAATGGTCCACTTTACAATGATATAGAATGATGTAGAAGAAGAAGATATACTAGACCATAACCCCAACTTTGACACAACCACCTAATGATGATCCTAGACCTCCCAACACTGCCTCTTCAACCCTTGGTAGATAGACACTAGTACAATTTTTACAATAATGTATTTACAATGACTTAGGACAATGATACCTTTACAATGATTGTATGCAGTGATGCCCACTTGAAGACTTCATATGATGAACTTCTTACCAATGTTATGCACCTTGGTTGCTGCTCTTGTCATGCTACCCTCTGCTGCACCTTGCTTTGCTTTTTTGCCGTAGAAATTCTGGTCCTTTGCAACCCTTGACAACACATGATCTAGCTTTTTCTTGCCTTCTAGGAGCTCGATATTGAATCTGATGTATCTCTATTATTTCAGATTCTCAATATTTTATTTTTAGTCCTATAGTATTCCTCTGAGTCATATTTTCAATGCCATAGGTTTGACCCAATTTGGATTCTTCAAGAGAGAGTTATACCCAATCTCTCACAATGCCCTAATTATGGACTGTTTCAGTAGAGCGCAATTGTACGACATTCCATGTGTCACTGTTTCTTCATTTGGCTCCGAGATTGATAGAGCTAAAAGTAAATACTGTGCAATATCTGCCTTTTTTTATGGAATTCTAATCCGATACTTAGAGAGAGAGTTATGACAAATTTACCAAGGTCACTTCTTTGAGATGAATTTAAGGAGCCTGCAAAAACCTTGACTACCACAGATCATATCTCCAAAAATATTGCGCATCTTGATCTAAAATTTTTACAGAAGATTCCTCAGGATTTTAGCTTCGCCTTATAAAAAATTCAGCTTTTGAAACTTCGTGGAAAAAAATTTAAAGCACAAATTCCATGATGACCTGTTTCAGATGGCAAAATCCATTTCATAAGGAGGAAATGAGGATCACAATTTATATAAATGCTTAGGTTGAGAGGGGCTTCAACAAGTGAACATGGGAGAGATTTTAGGAGCTTAAAAAATATTAATTACGAATTTTCAATGACCCATGCCCCAACCCCATGGGGTTTTAGCCCAGTAACTGGGGGTGCAAACTTTAAACATGAATATCTCTCAAACCGAGAATAATTACATGGCGTGCCATATATCAGCAGAAACATCTCGACAAGTAGAAACCATCAAAATAATTATTGACCCAGAATATATTATTTTGGTAGGTCAAAATTCCCATGCAATATTGGGTTATCCCCTGGTGCTGCTTGGGTTGATATCAATGACAATCACTGATCAAAAAAATTATGGGAATAGGATTATGCTTTAAATGATCCTAGAACTGATCTTGAAACTTTCATTTCATTTGAAAGGTGACATTCCAATGGAAACCTGGCTGCATCCAAGCTCTCATGCCATCCCAATGTTTAATTTTTTATTTTAATTATTTGTACCTTCATGATTGATTTATTGTTTTATTCAATATATATATATATATATATATATATATATATATATATATATATATATATATATATATATATATATATATATATATATATATGTATATATATATATAATAAAGAAACAAAAGAACTAGCAGGTGTTGGATGCATGGAGGAACGTGTCTATGCCACGAGAGGTGAGAGGTAATCTAAACAAACGTTGAACTCTGTTAGACATACCCGATTTTTTGATGAGGTTTTTTCTGTAATGATGTAGGAGCATCCTGCTTGATTTTCATTGAAAATTATGTAAATAGGGGGTGATGTATTTTTAATTATTTTATAAATTATTATGCTCATTTTTATTTGAATTAAGAGAAAATAATCTGAGTGTGAGGATTATTGTTAATATTCTCTTAATTAATTGAGAATATGAGGGAATTGAGTTGGGTAGATAATTTAGGGATTATGATTTCCTTAAATGGAACTTAGTTGAGTCAAATAAGGGGTAAAGATATTTTAGGATTTGGTTGAGATTTGTGTGGAGGAAATCATGGATTGGAGTTAATTCATAATTGTGTATAAATATGAAGCTTGTGTGAGGATGGAGGACAGTGAGGAATATAATGGGAGATAGAGAGAATTAGCGTGAGAGTTCATGTGAAGGGCGAGAGTCGAGAGGCCAACCATTGTAATATTCGGCCAAGGAATGGTTTGCATTTGTAAATTTATGGTTGTATTTTATGCAATTATTTAGTTACTGTTTGGCTCTCTCTTCATATGTATTTTTTATTGAGTATAAGTAGGCTTTATTGAATATTAAATTGAGGATTTCATGTAATAGGAACACACACTCTATTATTGTCCGCAAGGATCTGTTTTGTGCAGAATCCCTGCATCATTTGGTATCAGATCCCAAAGATCACATTAATTCGTACAACCACAGAAAAGAGATGAGTAAGTGAATTTAATCTTTGCAATTATATATATGTTGTATATGAGTGTGTGAACACAGGACAAATGGTGCATTCAAAAACCCAATGTTGACTAAAGGAAACCCCATATTTGTGGAGTGTAAGTGATTGGTGTGGTTTCAAATTGGAAGCCGAAACCTGAATTCTGCAAATGCTTGGAAGAAGTATGTCACTATAGGCTGGAGTATTTGTCAAAGTGTAGACCGCAGATTTGTTTGCATCGTAGATTGAAGACAACAACATAGGTGAAAGGCGTCACGGTAAGTTGGCATGGTTGTCAAATGCAAAGACCGCAGGTTTGTTTAGACACAATCCCCATGGATCATGGTGTGCGGCCAACATATGGTATTGCGTTAGCAGAAATGTATACATACCATGCCATTACGATATATATATATATAAATATAGTCAGCGTTTGAAATTTCTGGAACGACGTCCCGTGTTTTAGCAGTGACTTCACAATGCATAGAAATCTCCACCTAGTACTGATCATGGTTGATAAACACATCTTGTGAATTCGCACAGTGAAGTAGAGCCTGTAATTGCTACATTGTTTTGGGTTGTGATTGAACCATAGAGAGATTCGAAGGGTAGTTTATTGCACTTATGTTTAATTGTGGTATTTTTTATAATCTCAGATAATTTAGCCACAGATTTCACTCCATTGCGGCTTGGCAATATTTAAATTATTACCATAACTTATATGTAGACATTCATAGTTGAATGGAAATTGGGTTGGCGAATGGTGATTTCCAAAAATATTACTAGATTGTGCATACCATGAAGGTTTACAAAATTTATTTTGAAGGAAGAGATTGTTAGAAAATTGACATTGTGCATTCAAAGTAAAGTAAATCATGAATTCAATCTCATATGAAGAGATAGTATAACGCCTGCTAACAGACAACATCAGGAGAAAGAAAGAGTGAAATGATCACCATAATTATTTCTTGTGCAAGTGTAACGATCACACGAATCTGTGTTTGAAATGTGTTGTTTTTCATTTTCATGAGAAGAGATAATTTGGTCGTACCAGAGTTCCGGTTGAGGAGCGAAAGGATTGGTTCCCTGTATCGATCAGTCAATAAATCAACAGAGGTGGAGAGCCTCGGATTGGCCTGCGTAAATAAGGGGTCGTGCGAGAGATTTCGCATGGATAATAAAGCTCATGCGTTGGACTAGAGGGTTGTGTGATCCGCAAGTGATCATTTGTGACAAAGTAAAATTATTTCGTGGCATATCAATTCAATATTTCAACGAGAATGGGAATACTTCATTGGGTCGAGTTGTGAAAATATTTGGATGTGAAGGAAACCCAATCCTCACCCATATTGAAAGCAAATTTCTGATATTATTGAAGCAGTGTGGTGAGCTTCCCAATCAGGGCTAGTGTGTGGCAGTGGTTCTTCCCAAGAGATGAAATGAAGTTCCTGGAGTGTCTTGCTATAGCGGTTGTTTGTTTTAAAGTACAGTTGTTTGTACAAGATTGGGTAAATGAATTTTTATGGTGAAAGAAAGCTTGGTAAGTTATCTACGTTGAAGTAATGTTTGAAAAAGTATCATCAGTATCATGGATAAGGTTTTGTCCAACTATGCCATTCTCTTTACAAATATTTTGATAATGTTTTGCACTACTATATATACTGATACTTCAGAAAAGAGCTATAGTGCGGAAGCTCAAAAACTATTGGTGGGCACACTATGAAGGTGGTAAGTCAAATGAGTTTTTATATTATTTAAATAACATAAAATGGATATGTAATTCAGATTAAGAAGAATAGTGCTTAAGACCATATACACTTTATGAGTGTTTCACCAAAATTCATGAGTGGGAAGAGAAATATTTTAAGAGAGATAATAAGTTAAAGATCAGGATTGATCGTTGCTTGTAATGCACGTGAAAGTTCCACATTTTTTTGTCCAGAAGATAGTACAGTTTGTGTTTTTTGCTGCCAGAGAAATATATTGATGCCACCATGATAAGAGAAATTTTTGGAAAAATCCTATGAATGAATTGTTTTGTGCACTGAAGAGAGACGGTGTTGCATGAGAACCGTCACTGCAAAGAAGGAGCTTCATGGAAATACAGAACAAAATGGCTGCGCTAAGATGATGAGCGTATTGAAGAGGTTATGATATGAAGGGCATGCAAATATTCACAGTGATAAAGACAACACAGAAGAGTGAAACCCAGAGAGTTGAAATTTCAAAGAGAAGGTTTATTATATAACCTTGATGGGAGCATAAGGTATGATAATTCAAAAAGGTATTTTTAAATGTAGAAAATTGAATGGTTTATTTATTATCACCATAAAATAAATATTGGGAAAAATGGATTGCATTTCGATTTAAAAGCTTTAGTATCATGTGAAGTGATAAAGGGAGATGATGTAATTGGTGACTTGTGATATTTTCTAAAGGGTGGAGTATGAGAGAGAGTGAATATTTTTCATCATGAAAATATATTAAGGGTGGATGTTCATTGGTATGTTGTATAACTTGAATTAGAGTCAAAATATCCACTATTGTAATTATTGGGTCAAGCCTTGAAGTCAAATCAGATGTTAAGGTCGAATGGAAATTTGGATAGATTGAGTCAAGTTAAACCATTGAGTTATTGTACAAGAGGGTGTATTTTTCATCCGAGATGAAGAGTTGATGTAAATTCTAGAGTCAAAGAGTCGTAAGCCAAGTCAAAGGTTTGAATGTAATTAGGTGCATGATCGGTGGAGCCCGACACCCAAATAATTTGGTCATTGTAATGCAAGAATTACTGCAGTTGTTATTTTGCAGCAAAGAGGAGCAAGAGAGTTACCAGAGATGATTCCAAGACAGAGAACCGAAAAGAGGTCAAGTGCAGGAAGAGAGCTTGTATTGTTGAATGGAAAGTATGGAGGCTTGCTGAAAAGTGGATTCAAATAAAATCCACATGTGAACAGATGAATTTCGCAAAGGAGGAGAAGATGACTGTTGATAGTCATTTCTGAGGTTCTGAGAAAGACCACAACAAAAGGAAGAAGAAGTAAAATGCCAAGGCAAATGGCATATGGAAGCAGTTGACTGATGAAGAGTGTGAGAGGGAGAAAGCTGAGATAACAATTCACCTTGAGTTATTGATGGAATTGTTGCAGAGAAATAAAGACCAAAGGCATGGTTGGACCACGAGGAAGGAAGTGAAGTTGCAGAGGCTACACGCAAAGAGGGAACAACAAGTAAACATACAGTTGATAGAAGAGCTGAGGAAGCTCGAGTAGATGATGAGTGTGCATTGAGATGTGAAGAACTCAGAGAGGTTGAGTTGAAAATGGAAGTTTCCATTTGTGGCCCAGAATAGGGTGAAATTCTAGGTGAAAAGATCAATGAGAAAGATCTCATGAACTATTGGAATAGTTCAGAAGAATTGGAAGATATGTTGACAAGAGAAGCAGATGAGGCCATGAAGCCTTGCATTTTTAAATCTCACAATTTATGTATGTTTGCAGGATGTGCAGAAGATGATGGATAGTCTAATGAAACTATCACAGAGATGAATGAAACACTTGAGATGGAGTATGATGGAGAATTCCTTTTAGAAGAGGAAGGTAATGATTTGTTGCAATAGGAAGAAATCATAGATGAGTTCTTGTTTGGTGTAAGATAGCTAGTTGAAGCTATTATGGAGTAGAAGCATAATGAAAATGCCAAAGTGATATTCCAAGGAGGTAAACAAATGAATTTGTTTAATGAAATTGCTGACAGAATTTTGCAATGTGATGATACAGAAACCAAGATAACTCAGGAGGATTTCCAGAAGAATAATGAAACTGGGAATGAAGGTTGTGATGAAATGCTAGAAAGATTTCACATGGAAATAGAATTCTTGGAAATATGGCTTAAGGAACCTGAAGGGGAGATGAAACTTTCAGAACCTGATACAGAAGAAATTTCAGTTGTTGTGCATGATAAAGATGAAATGTTTTTAAAATTTATAGAGTTGTGTGAATGTTATAACTTTTCAAATAATAATGTGGCTGTAGGTACAGAAGGAAACATAAATAAATATGATGTTGAAATCAAAGAAATTGAGAAGAAAGTATTTGGAGATGAGATGAAAGATCAGGAGCAGCAAGGAAATTATGTCCATAGAGACATAAAGGAAATAGAAGTATTGAACCAACAAGATAAAGATGAAAGTAGTCAGCAATTAAAAAGAGAATTTACTGAAATCCAGAAAGTCTATGATGGGAGATTGGTGCTTGAAGCATCAAAAGAGACCGAAAGGTCTTATATTTTTAAAACTAATAGTTTGTTGTTGAATGCAGGTACAACATCAGATGATAAATTTGTTACTATAGGAGCAATCAATGACTATACTTCTGATTAAGGAGAAATTCTTGATTATTCTTCATTACCGAAAGTTGAGTGTTCAGTGCCATTGGAGACGAAAGCATCAAACAAAGAGGAGTTGCTCCAAGGAATTGGCAGAAGAAATTATTGTAAAGACCGATGGAATCTGGTTGATATAATGAGTGATGTTGATGTACAACAAGTTCGGGATTCTTTCAGAGTTTTGAAACCAGAAGAATGGGTATCAATGTTTCTACACGAGTATTTAATTCCTGAAATAAAGATGATGTGGTACGGAAAAGTGACAATTACATTTGATAGTATTCTAAAATTACTATTTTGGGAATCATGTGATGAAGTACAAATTGGAGTTGACATTTTAAAGGACCAGCGGTAGAACAGAGTTTGTGATCCTGGAGGGATCAAGTTATTTGAGACTTGTGGCTATCTCATTATTACAGAAAAGTCACAGACCTCATAGACAGGAGTCTATAGAAACTTGTCTACATGGGGATTATGATGCAGGAGCATCCTGCTTGATTTTCATTAAAAATTATGTAAATAGGGGGTGATGTCTTTTTAATTATTTTATAAATTATTATGCTCATTTTTATTTGAATTAAGAGAAAATAATATGAGTGTGAGTATTATTGTAAATATTCTCTTAATTAACTGAGAATATGAGGGAATTGAGTTGGGTAGATAATTTAGGGATTAGGAGTTCTTTAAATGGAACTTAGTTGAGTCAAATAAGGGGTAAAGATATTTTAGGATTTGGTTGAGATTTGTGTGGAGGAAATCATGGATTGGAGTTAATTAATAATTGTGTATAAATATGAAGCTTGTGTGAGGATGGAGGATAATGAGGAATACAGTGAGAGATATAGAGAATTATCATGAGAGTTCATGTGAAGGGCGAGAGCCAAGAGGCCAACCATTGTAATATTCAGCCAAGGAATGGTTTGCATTGGTAAATTTATGGTTGTATTTTATGCAATTATTTAGTTATTGTTTAGCTCTCTCTTTATATGTATTTTGAATTGAGTCTAAGTAGGCTTTATTGAATATTAAATTGAGGATTTCATGTAAGAGGAACACACACTCTATTATTGTGCACAAGGATATGTTTTGTGCATAATCCCTGCATCATGTAATGGCTCCTGCTGATTTCTTCTTCACTGTCCACCGGATGTTGGTGGAATAAATCAATGGATGGATGCACTCACCATCTCATATTGATGACCATATTGCTACTATTAAGTCCATTGAGTTTCTCAGGTCCTTATCGAAACAAGGTATGGTGAACCCCTTTTTTTTTTAAGTTTCTCAATTTCATAGGGTAATCTCTCCATGATTGATATTTGGGTATAATTGTTTTTGAATTTTCATGATACGCGTATTTGCAGGTCATTATTTTCTTTCTCTTTAATTTGAGTTGGATTTCCAGAAATCTCCAATGGAATCCCTTATAAGAGGTTTACCACCCAAAAGCTTATTCACCTGGCTTCATTTGGCACACAAAGCTACAACATAGGGTAAACATTCACCCATTTGTAAACCCTAGGTGATTCTTTTTTTTTTTTTAGAATTTAGCTTCCTTCTATGATTTCTGAGACCATTCATTGCTTTGTGTAGGGTCACAGGAATTATGGCCGGTTCTAGGTCTTCGATAGGAGGAAATTTTGTTTTCAATTTAAGCATTGGTGTCACCATTCAATGGTAATACATACATTAACGACATTCCTCTTCCATTTGGTGTTTTTTCCAATTTAACTTTTTCCTTTCTTTGGAATGAATGTCATCTTAAAGACATAAATATCTAGGAGCCTTTTACAATTCGACAACATGGCTCAAATTATTACTAAATTTTCTTACTTTTATGTTTTCCAGGTTTATGTCAAGAGGTTGTATGTGATTACTAGTTCCTTATGAGTTATGGTTTCTTTGTTTTTTGATGGCCTATTTACCTGGACTCACAGATTATAATAAAATTTCTGATTTTGTGTGTATATATTTATGATAGGTTGCATTGCAGGCATAACTCTATTTTTATCATATTTATGTGTTGGAATTTTAAATCCATATTTGATTACATATATATTCAACCATGTTGCAAAGTGAAGGATCTTACAACACATAATAGATAAGGGTACACGGTTTTATGTTTTAGGCCTCTTGCTCAAACCTTCATATTAGCTATGGAATTTGATACTTGTTCTTAAGTCCTCTCGATAGCAACATCCTTTTGCTCTTGAACGAGCATTTTTTACTGCATTGGTTAGACTGATATATGCTGGACTATTGCATTTACTTTTGGCATGAGGTTCTTTGGAGATGTAGACACTATGTACTATGTGTTAATGGGCACTATTCAGAATTTTCCATTGCTGAGACAAGATTATGGACTTACCAAGAATGCAAATGAGGTGATTTTCAAGATAGAAGCATTCAAAGCTCTGCGTGATAGGGGGTTGTTTCCTGTGGCTCAAGTACTGAATCACTTTGAAGTCTCTTTTGCATTCATTCTATTCGATAGTCATTCCAAGACTCTACTAGTTTCTTATCAGCTTATATCTATTGTGGTTGTTCTTAATATGGATCTATTTTCCTCTAATTTGGATCTATTGTGATGAATTATATTGTGTTTTGGAATTTGGTTTGGGGGAGGTTCTTTTTATGCTTATGGTTTTAGTCAGCAAGCACTAGTAGAATTTTGTTTTTTATCTGCATCAGCTACACGCGTCAAGGTCGTAGGATCTATTTCCCAGGTGGATCCTAAAGCATTTCCAAAATTGAGATTTTTTTCTGGGCAAAACTTATCTAGAGCTGCTCCAATCCAGGGATCCACATATATAGTATCATAGGAAGTAGTCCATTATCAAGAAGTCCATTTGATTTATTCCTGCATGTTTGGATGCTAATTTTTGCAGTTGGTTTATTCTAATGACAACATTTCCATCAAAATTTGTAACGCACTTTCAACACTTTATATTTAGCCATACATTATTGAACAATATCAGGGTTATGAGGAGGTTTTTTGAACCATTGACTTGGTTGTGTGGACTATTTACTTTTCTACCATTACCATCCCTAAGGACAGGGACCTGCTTCTCTGCAGCCAATCTTGTTGAAAGATACAACACCATACTATAAGACCCTTGATTAGTCTTTTGAAAGAGGATTATTGTTTAAGCAAATATAACCAGTTTATTTGGTAAAAGTAAAATTGAGAATATTTCAAAGAATTTGGATTGTACTTGATTTATGGCCAACATAGAAAACAGGAAAGGATCCAAATTTGGACGGACTGTAGTGATTAGTTCTAAAATTCATTATGTCCATTGTCAATCATGCTCTAGCTCTGAAATTTTTCTCCTGAATAATGTTGCAGTCACTATGATTGCATATTGGTAATTTTGAGACAAGTTTTCTCATGCACATTGTTCGTTTACTTCTTATCTGTTTTTACAACTTTAGAAGGAAAAGGACCCCATTCTGGGTTTCAAGTCTCCACTGCAACAACTATATCAAAGAGCTTGTTCTATTGCAATAACCATTTCACACTAGTGTAAGGAAATAGGTCTAGATGAGCATGCATATGTATTTTCTGCATATGTTGATAATAACAATTGAGGACCTTTTGAATTGTGTATCTCCTCTCCTTTGACTGGAATGGTTTCCTCAACACTTTCTCTTTCATTTTGGCACTTTCTTAGGCTTCTTGAGAAAGGTCCTGTAGAATATTAGTGTGTAAGTTTTCTTATGATAAAATACCTTCAACGCAATATGGAACACGAAGTCCAAAAGTATATGCAATTGTTTCCTACTGGGTGGTGAGCACTCTATGTTGGGAAATATAAAGTTTTTTTGAATCTCTTTTACAAAGTTATAGCATCTTTCTAGGCTACCCAACTAATGTAAGGATATCCTTGAAAATAAAAAATAAGGAATTTGATTATAAACCATTAATGAGAATATCCTCTAAAATCAATGCTGAACTTTAATAAAGAGTAAAATGAACACATGTTTGATGCAAATGTTTGAAAAAGGATGTGTCCATAGTTATGATTCATTCAATACTTTGAAAAATGAATTTGTAAGCTTAGAAGAGTCCAAGATGTTGTTAATATTCAATCTCATATGTCACACAAGGATTTTATCAACTTTTTTATCACTTATAGCACATTGTTACATGGGATGTGCAAAATAGGTAGAGTCCATGATGCATTCATACCAATGTCTCAAATGTTGGGATATGGTTGTGCTCCTGATGGAATTTCATATTCTATCTTTATAGATAGTTTGTGTGAGAAACACATGGTTCAACAAGCTATTTTTTTGTTGGATCAAATGTAGCTAAAGACTTTTATCCTGATGATGTGACTTTGAATACATTTGCTTTTGTGTTTTCCATTGAAAAAAACTGTAACAACTGACCTAGTATTTGATTAACTTTATTCACCAAGACTATTCACTAAGTTTTTCAACCTATAATATACTCATCGTTTTTCTCTTTAGAGAAATCAGTGTACATGAATCCACCAAACCTATAGACAAGTTATTAGAAAATGGTTGTGTTCTGAATGCACTTACTCATACTTTCTTGATTAAGAGTCTGGAGAGGAAAGGAAACCTGAAGGTTATGGATACATTGCAGAGGATGGGACAATCAAAGTTTGTGAAAAAAATGGTTAATTTTTTATTATATGAATATAAAAATATAAAATAACTTGTAATTCATCTAGCAAGAGCAAGTATGGGAGTATCTTGGATAATTCATCTCCAATGATAGCTTGAATTCATGGCAATGCACTTGCCAAAAGGGAAGTTTTGGATTTATTTTTATATCAAGTTTAGTTTTTTATGAAATTATATATGAGTGCAATGATGGTATGTACTAATTATTTTCTCCCATTGTTTTATAGGTGTGATACTAATCATGACCGATTGGAACGTCTCGAAAGGTGAAGCATAGTGAACTTGAGGATCAAGATGTTCTAGAACAAAGTCATCAATTTGGCATAAATCCAATGATATTGTTACAATACTAAAGATACCATTAGGAGCTTGATGATGCCAACCAAAAATAAAAATTTTATTTAGGAGGATCCAAAAATTCTTGAAATAAAATTTTTCAAAACTTGATGAAAATAGTGTCATGTCGAAGTGCTCAACTAGACCTTTTGAATGCAACATGAATGGGAAAAAATAGATTTCGTATGCAAAATTTATCACATTCAAAAGTTTTCCTAAAATAATAAAACATTGGAAAATTCTTCCACATGGCAACACTTGGAGGTTCCATGTGTGTAATATCCCAAAAGGGAGAATGCAGTAATACTAAAACAAAATATAAAAACTGCAACAATGTAAACAGATAATCTAAAATACACCATAAAATAGATAGAATAAGTGAGCCATTTTATTATGTGGAGATGGATAATAGATAAAATAGTGCATAAAATAGAAGCACTCAAGCCAATAAAGTGGCCTAGAATGACCTTGAAATCATGCCAAAGCGGGCACTGCGTAACTGGAGCTGCTCGAAGCTGTATACTACGTTGTCCCTTCAGCTGATGATAATCTTACGGCTGCTAGCTGAAAGGGAAATGCAGATCTATGGTGCTCTGGAGCTCTGATGATGCCAATATTACAGATCTGGGCACTATGATGGAAACCCAAAACAACACAGAAAAGAAACCGAGATCTAAGAAGATCATAAATTAACCCTCCTGAGGTTTGATCCCTTAACTACTAGGTTATGCAGATCTAAAGCAAGATTTGAAAAATAGTTGGCTACAATATGTCACAAAATCATATCTATTCTTGAAGGGTTGATCCCTTCACTATATACTCAAGCTAGAAGCTCAAGATCTAGCTCCTCCAATCTCCTCCACTGAATGTAGTTGTTGATCACTCAAAAACTTCAGAAAACTGCATTGTCAGAGAAGGAGGCTAAATAGTTTGATGCTGGATGCTACAATGTATCTCAATAATTATGGAAACAATACGCCGAAGGTGAAGGAATGATCCCTCACAGGATTTCCAGCTGAAATGCTGAAAACTTCCCTCCTCCAATGGATCTACAGGATTGGACTGCGTATTCCTTGATAGGACAACTGCTGCATGGAGGTGTGATGTGTTTCTCCTAATGCCTGATACATATCTGAAGCAATTGAAGGCTGATATTGAAGCTCAAGGTACAAGGATGAATCCTCCACCGATTCCTCAGCTGAAATACTGAAGGAAAACCTCCTCCTCTCAACCCCTGATGTAGAATGCATTATTTCTGAAGATGTATGGGCTGTAGAAAGTAGGAATAATGTGGCACCAATGGATGATGATGAATGGAAGCTCAGATTAACCTTCCCAGAGTAGGCACTTGAGGTCCTCCATGGGTAAGGGTGGAATTTCCGCTCAGAAACACCCTGTGCTAAACAACACTGAAGACTTACCTAAACAACATAAGCGTGCATAGAAATGTCAAATGTCAAATCTAGATCTAAAAAAATCTCAAATAAATAATAAAAATATTTCCTTTAATGTTGCCTTCATCTTCATTATATAGTTTTTGAACCTTCCCATGCCTTGGCCCACCTCATAAATGCGCTGTACATGTGGACATAGGTCTCCATGTTGACTGCGTTGTATCTGCATGATCTCCATGATATCTACATTTAATGTTCATCCTCTCCATCATGTGTGCACTAGTGCACCACTTCCTTCATCATCTCATCATTTATTGCTCTATGATCTTACTTTTAATTGACCATGATCTCAGTTGACTCATTCATTTGTCCATGCTCTTCTTATTAATGATGTTTGATCCCCACTCTTTGATTCATTAATAAGCTTCTCCACTATTCCATGATGTAGGTTGACTAGCTAATTAACCATGTTCACATTCTTAGGAGTGGATTTATTCATCTTAATGGGTTATGGGTCCCTCCACCCATTTATTTACTAAGTTAAGAAAAACAAGTAAGAACTCTAATATTCCAATAAACAGATGTAAAATTTGGAATATTACATTCCTCCCTGCCAAAATGTTGCTTGACCCCAAGCAACTTCCAAAAGTAGATGCTCCAGCCATCTATCTCCTTCCAAATGGCATCCTCACAAGGAAGGCCTCCCCATTTTCCGCAATATGTTATGCATGCCAATCTCCAAAGATTCTTCTCTATAATGTTTAGAGTGACCTACAATTGTGTAGTTATATGTCCCTTATCCTCAATGATGTACCAAGTGAAAACCATATGCTTTCCAAAATCATCATCAATACATGAGATACATGAAATGAAGTGGTTCATCCCACAAAAGGAAAGCCCCAATTCACAAAAAAATTCTCCATCCCATGCTTCATGAAGTAGACTATGTCTCTCCATGCTTTCATCTTTAGGTCTGTTGGCCTTGTTGGATCCAAGTACCATCCCAACATTGTGAAAATTAAGAAGTAGAGACATATGGGTAAACATGGAAGATGTCAAACCATATTCTCCCAATAGAAGCCATTGTAGCAAAGCTTATTACTGCTACACCATACCATCATCATACCAAGTGGGTTAGCCATATTCTCTCAAGAGAAGCCAATGCAACAAAGAATCCTGCTACCCAACCACATTATTATCAAACCAAGTATGGTGTCCATAATATCCTAATAAGAGCCATCATAGGAATGCCTCTTTCTGCCATCCTCCATCATTATAATGCAAAGTAGGGGATTATGTCAAGCCAAACTCTCCCAAAAGTAACCATAGCAACATGATATCTTGTCGCCTCTTCACATTTGCATGTGAATCATGGAGCAATAAGAACATACCGATTGACATGTGGAATGTCATATCTGCCCAATATAAACAAACTCCATTATCACACATCATGAGAGTATTATGCTATGTTCCAAACAATACAAAACACATAGACATGGGAGATATCATGTGATGCCGAAACTCTCTCAAGAATAACCAAAGTAAACATGCCTTATTTTGCTACATTATGTCACTAGTATACAAGGCATGAGTCAAAGAAAAATGAGTCATTGGGTAGTAACCATACTCACCCATGAGTAGCTAGCACAGCCATGCCTCCTCTTTCATTACATCAGTGTTGTGAAAGGCATGGATCATGGAAATGTGTGCTGTTGGGTAGTAACCATACTCACCCAAGAGAAACCAGCATAGCCAAGATTCTTATTGGCCTGTCTCATAGTTCTACAAGTGGCCTTGCAACCTCTTGCTCCACATCAACATCCATTCATCCCAATGTGGGTGATGGATCTCATTCTACAAAAAATTGGTATCGTCCCATTGTAGGACACCAACCTCCTCAAACTGTTGAGGATATTTTCACTCCATGATATGTTTAAGTGCACCTCCCATGAGATCCTCTCATCATTGGCCCTCCAAAACCCATAAGGTTCTAAATATGTTGTAGGTATAAGTTTCTCTTTGAGCTGTGAGATGCTCATTGAGAAAGTGTCAAATTGAAAAGGGAAAAGATTGCCCATTTCAAGATGTCTACCATCTATCATCTGATTCTCCAATACTTCATGAATGAAGCTGCCATCGAAATTCTCTAACAATGAATGGGTCCTATTCTCATCACTATTTCTCATGGACAACACTACTAATATCCATGATTATGTATCTTCTATCTCAAGACAAGGCATAATGCTAAACTCATAGCTAGACATTGTACATAGGATCATACTCATCCCATCTTCTGAAAATCCATACTTCAACTCAAAGGGTTGTGTATCTCAATAATGACATACTGGGATAGCTCTTCATCTCTTCCTTGATTAGATCAAGGGTCCTCTGTGCAGTTTTAGGTTGCTGCTTCAAATCAGTATGTTTCTCTACTCCTTGGTTATGCAATGGCCCTGATGGCATGTCCTCACAAGCTTCAATAAGAGGCACTGAAACAATATGGAATGGAAATTATTGCAAACCTTGGATCAATTGATGTTTGGGAACATCTTGTAACACCACAAGAGTTCCTCCAACTAGGACCATGGTGTCTCCAATTGCTGGTAAGAGTGATGGCTGCTCTTCTATCAATATACCAACACTGGAATCTACCTCCTCTTCCTCATGCATCTCCTGAATCATGCATGGGAATATATATGTCAAGAGCTTAGGAATACCTTGCAAAGATGCAAGTGTCTCTCCTCAGGATACAAGTACTTCTACAGTTGGTGGTGAATGAAGAGACTCTTTGTCCAAAGTGAAAAGAATGACATTATCCCTTGGATTCTTAGGAGATGTCCCTTTTTGAAATTTCTTTGGTTCTCTTTTATCAAAATCCTTCCTTATCCTTTGGAAGAAGTCTGAATATTTAGTCACCTTTTCATGCTCCATGTGACAAAACCACCATTCATTTGCCTCACCTTGAAGGTGAAGAGCTGCAATATGAATAACCTCTTTCTCAGCTACAAGATGTAGCCTAAAGAATGCATCTAAATCCTTCCTCCAAGACTTTGCAGTGCTTGAGGAAGATCCATCAAATGTAGGAAAATTGAATCTATTGTGCCTCTTCCTTCTATTACTACTGTAGGATCTCTAGTCTTCCTTGAGTTGGAAAAAATGTTGGAGAGTTAGATTCTCCTTGAATTCTCTAGACTGTGCTTTTTAATCCTCAAGATATATACTTAGAGTCTCATGAGTTTCAGGCTCTGAACTTCTTCTATCTCCATACCATTCACCTTACTCTTCAAATAAAGTGGGCATAGTAGATCTTTGAGGAGCTCTATGCTTCTCCAGTCTTCTTTGCTGCTGATAAGAAGTACTGGGACCATCTTCATTCTGAAACCTTCTTGAGGTTTCTCTTTTCATATCTCTCCTTATTTCATTGATATCCTTCGAGAGATCCTTCATATTTCTAAAGAGAGGTGCAACAAAACTTAATCCCTCCATTACTTACAAATCTCTACTATCTGCTTTTCATATGTTGTCAAGAAAGTCCACAAGCTGAGCCAAAGATCATGCTTTGATACCACTGTAATATCCCAAAAGGGAGAATGCAGTAATAATAAAACACAATATAAGAAATGCAGCAATGCAAAAAAAAATCTAAAATACACCATAAAATAGACAAAATAGGTGAGCCATTTTATTATGTGGAGATGGATAATAGATACAATAGTGCATAAAATAGAAGCACTCAAGCCAAGAAAGTGGCCTAGAATGACCCTGAAATCATGCCAAGGCAGGCACTGCATAACTGGAGCTACTAGAAGCCGCATATTATGTTGTCCCTTCATTTGATGATAATATTACAACTACTAGTAGAAAGGTAAATTCTGATCTATGGTGCTCTGGAGCTCTGATGATGCCAAGATTGGAGATTTGGGCACTATGATGGAAATCCAAGATAACCCAGAAAGGAAACCTAGATCTAAGAAGATCATAAATTAACCCTCTTAGGGTTTGATCCCTTGACTGCTGGGTTATGCAGATCTGAAGCAAGATCTGGCAAATAGATGGCTGCAATATGTCACAAAATCAGATCTATGGTTGAAGGGTTGATCCCTTCACCAGATCCTCAAGCTAGAAGCTCAAGATCTAGCTCCTCCAATCTCCTCCACTGAATGTAGCTGATGATCACTCAACAACTTAAAAAAACTGCACTGTCATTGAAGGAGGCTCAATAGCCTGATGCTGAATGGTGAAATATAGCTCAATAATGATGGAAATAATATGCCCAAGGTGAAGGAATGATCCCTCATAGGATTTCCAGCTGAAATGCTAAAAAAATCCCTCCTCTAATGGATCTACAGGATCGGGCTGCGCAATCCTTGATGGGGCAACTACCGCATGGAGGTGTGATGTGTTTGGCCTGATGCCTAATATAGATCTGAAGCACTGGAAGGATTATCTTGAAGCTCAAGGTGCAATGATGAATCCTCCACCGATTCCTCAGCTGAAATACTGAAGGACAACCTCCTCCTCTCAAACCATGATGCAAAAATGCGTTATTTCTAAAGATGTATGGGCTGTAGAAAGTAGGAACAATGTGGCACCAATTCTTGATGATGAAAGGCAGCTCAAAATAACCTTCCCAGAGTAGGCACTGGAAGTCCCCAATGGGTAAGGGTGGTATTTATGCTCGGAAACACCCTATGCTAAAAAACACTGCAGACTTAGCTAAACAACATAAGCGTGCATAGAAATGTCAAATGACAAATCTAGATCTAAACAGATCTCAAATCAATAATACAAAGCCTACCTATAATTTTGACTTCATCTTCATTATATAGTTTTTTAACCTTCCCATGCCTTGGCCCACCTCATAACTGCGCTGTACATGTGGACATAGGCCTCCATGTTGACTGCGATGTCTCTCCATGATCTCCATGATCTATGGATTTAATGTTAACCCTCTCCATCGTGTGTGCACTAATGCACCACTTCCTCCATCATATCATCATTTATTGCTCTATGATCTTACTTTTAACTCACCATGACTCTCAGTTGACTCATTCATTTCTCCATGTTCTTCTTATTAATGATGTTTGATCCCCACTCTTTGATTCATTAATAAGCTTCTCCAATATTCCATGATGTAGGTTGACTAGCTAATTAACCATGTTAACACTCTTAGGAGTGGATTTACTTAGTTAAGAAAAATAAGTAAAAACTCTAATATTCCAATAAACAGATGTAAAATTTGGAATATTACAATGTGACATTTGGCACGCCATATAGGTGATGTGGCAAAATGAGCATAAGACACATGGAAGTGACAGTGAATGTGTAGCTGACATGAAGAGGCTTATAAATGAAATGTGGCAGGTCAAACAAGTGATGTGGCAACATGAGCATAGGACACATGGAAGAGACATGTGATTATGAAATTGATGTGTACAGGATCAAATATGACATGTGGCAGGCCATAGAAATGACATGTGGCACTGAAGACATTGAGCTGGCACGCGACGTGGCATCTAGGTCAGAAAAAGAGATTGCACACCATATAGGTGATGTGGCGTGCCACTAGTCATAAGATGACATGTGGCATGCCATATAGGTGATGTGGTGACATGAGCATAACACACGTGGAAGTGACAGTGAATGTGTAGGTGACATGGAGAGGCTTAGAAATGACATGTGGTAGGTCAAACAGGTGATGTGGCAACATGAGCATAGGACACATGGAAGAGACAGGTGATTATGAACTTGATGTGTACAGGCTCAAAGATGATGTGTGGTAGGCCATAGAAATGACATGTGGCACTGAAGACATTGAGCTGGCATGTGATGTGGCATCTAGGTTAGAAAAAGAGATTGCATGACATGGCATCCATATCAATAACGATATGGTGAGGCTTTGAGAGATATGTGGTGCTAACTATACAACATGTGGGCCAATCAAAGGCTGCCACATGCTAGCCTTTGAAAGGACAAGAACCTTCCAAGGAAAAACACCTGAAGGAGCAGAAGAGTGATAAAAGCATTCAAAAAACCAACGTTGGTAGAAATAGAACCCCAACACCAGTGGAGGCAGGCACAACGATTCCCATTAGGCCATGTGTTGAATTTTAAGGGTGAAATGATGAATGTTAGATTTGAAGCATTGTTATAATGTTGTTGGCCCAAGAGTGGAATCAATGGGGGTTGTACCAAGTAGCTTCTACTGGCCAACCATATGTTTAAAACAACCACACTAGATGAATGATCACTTAGAGCCAAAAATATTAACTAGCATGCCAAGTATGGGAGGCACACGGGTTTGACCCCGCGACCTCCCTTATCAAACTCTCTTATGAAACAATACACTCAACCAATAGGCCACCATGCACTATGTTAATTGGGCCAACATTTGCATAGTTTTGACATCAATTATTTTTGCAAGGGTTGGGTTTGCAACTCCCATGGGCTTGACCCTACAGATGTGGATTTACAACATTTTATATACCAAAACCTTCGCCAATGTGCCATATTTTTGGATTTTTAAATCGGTTCAAAGCTAAACCATTTGTAATAATAATTTTCCTACAAATATTGATAAAAGAGTGGTTTTAACTCGTGTTTGGAGCAAACAAGGGAGGAGTATTGGGTGGTATTTAAAAACCACTATTATTGTAGTAGTCAAGGAAATTTTTTGAAGAATAAGGCTTCCTTCATTTGTAATTTTGGGATTTTGGACATTGAATAAAGAAGGCCACTCCCACTGGAAGTAGACCTGGAGACATAGCTCGTAGTTTGGGTGAACTCTATTAAAAATGTATTTCCATCTCTCTTTCTTTTTCTCTACTAATTTATTTTCCTCTTTTCATGTGATTTTGGTTAAGCTACTTTTTCGCTTTATGTTGTTTTAAGTTTAATAATTAAAACTTGAACATTTTTGCAAACCAAGTCACTTTTAAGATATTGGATCAATTGGTATTAGAGCAAGATTGATATTGGTTTGTGAGTGTGCATGATAACTAGGGTAAAAATCAAACAAGGTGAAGGATCACTCATAGAAGGAAATACAAATATTGGTTCAAGGCGATCCTAAAAAAAGGAGATGGCCTCACCAATAGAAGGAAATCCATTTAACTATGAGGGAAATATTTTCAAAGCTTTTAATGTAATGAAGGCCATGGTATAAGAAACACATCAGGAATGAATCTTGGAGAAGGTAACTTGTCGAGGAAATTCAAAGATGAAGGAAATGGTGGTGATTTGAAAAAGACTCTTCCTTCTTCTTCTCCTCTTTCAAGTCCTCATTCTTCTCATTCTTCTCCTCATTATCCACCTCCATTTCCTCATGGAAAGACTGCTTCAAAGAATCCATTATTGAATTTGGACATAAAATTCAACATGCCAATCTATAATGGCAAGCTCAATGCTAAAATACGTGATAATTGCAAATTTTTCTAAATGGAAGTCTATTACCATGTGCAACAAATTGTTGAAGATGAGGTAAAAATTCAATTGGCCTCTTTTTGATTGGAAGGTACTTCACTAATTTGGTGGGAAACTAGGCTTTAGGAAGGTAAGACTCTTTCCTCATGGTACGAATTCACCTCAACATTGTAAAAGAAGTTTTATCCTTTAACACATATGATCTAGGTGGATATTGGTTGCCACCCGCCTATTCCACTTGGGGCCCCACCATTGTCTCTTTCAGTTTTTTTCACAACTTACTATTTTTAGCAGTTTTTCGGGTCCTGAACTTCCAGAGCCGTTTTGAAGCCCCAAACGGAGATAGTATGCCGAAATTACGTCCTCGGGAAGTTGAAACACCAATTTACCCAAACGAGGCTCATAGTTTTGGCGCTTCATCTCCTAGGGTTAGGTTTTTGGACGTTTAGAGTTCTCCATTGTTTCTCCATAATAAATAGGCCCTCGAGCCTCATTGTAACATAGTTCAGAGGTCTGTAGTCGCCACATCTCTTCTCAGAGATTCACTACTAGCACCCTAGCTATTTTATTTCCATCATGTTTGTAAGCATATTTCTGTGATTTGATATTAATGAAATGAAGCCTTATTTCTACTGTATTTCTATGTTTATGGTTATTTATGTATTCTGTTGTGTTCCTTCATAAATCTGGATCAGTGGTATCAGAGCGGTCCCCAACGAGGTCGAGGTATAAGGAGTTAGGGCTTGATCTGGTGGAACCTTTGCAAGATCAGCCTCGCAAACCCTGACGGACGCCCATGGGGGACGAAAAGAAAGATGAGCGAGCAGGAGATGCTATCAAAATATTGTTTGAGGAGGCCCTCGAAAAACAAAAAAATGAGATGATGGATAACTTTGCCCAGATCCTTCAAAGACTGCCCACCGGCAGCGCATATGCATCCAGCAGCCACTCTGGAGGCATGACTCCCTTTAAGGTACAAGTAAATTTTGTCATTCCCATATTTAATGGTCAAATAGATGCAGATGCTGTAGATAGATGGTTGAATCTATTAGAAGGATATTTCTCGGTTCATGACTTTTCCGACTAGGAGATGATTATTTTTTCACTCCTCAAAGCTACCCCCCATGTCAAGGACTAGTGGGAAACCTACTGTGAGAAAAAGGACGAGACATAACCCTCTTTGTTCTCAGCCATACCCAGTTGGAATTATTTCCGAGATGTCATCAAGGAACAATACTATCCTGCGGGGAGCTATGTGGACAAGTACATACAATGGACCACACTACGAAAACAAAGGGATCAAGATGTGCATGAGCTAATGAATCTGTTCCATACCTTGCGCACAAAGTTGGGTATCAAAGATTCAGAGAAACATTTGGTGCTAAAGTATCGTGGTTGTCCGCACATATACATTTAGGAGGAAATGGAGTTCCTTGACATCTCCTCGCTTGGTACGACATACCGGTATGCCGCCAAGATTGAGCAGAAATTCAAACAGAAGAAGCGAGACTTTGGATCTGTGAATCAAAAGCAAGGGAAAGGTGCCCCCAAACCATAGAACAAAGGACAAAGCCAAGGCATGGTGGCCTAAGACAACCTGCCAAAGACAAAAGAAAAGAACAACACCACGAAGCCAAAGAAGGACACGGGAAAGTGGTGTGAGTTACATAAGAGCTTCACTCACAACACAAGTGAGTGTCGGGCCAAGCAGTCGTTGGTGGCCAAGATGAGGGCTTCTAAATCAGATGCATGCTCTAACTCTGAATCAGAACTTGACAAGTTGAATGACAAAGGGAAGAATATTATTGATGCAGAGCCCAATGCCACTATTGCCACTACGAAGATCTAGAAGGAGGAACCAGAAGATCCAGAGGAGGTAGAGCGTCTCTTCCACTCCCAGATGTGGGTAAAGGGTTCCCTGCTATGGTTCATTGTTGACAATGGGAGCCAAAAGAACCTCATTTCAACAGATGTCATGAAGCGGTTGGGCTTGCTGACCACAGTGCACCCACAACCATACACCATCGGGTGGCTTCACCAAGGACGAGATTTCTATGTCAGCCAGTAGTGCCGCCTTCCCTATAGCATCAAGCCCTTCACAGATGAGGTATTGTGTGACATTTCTCCTACTGATATTTTTGATGTATTATTAGGCCAACCATACTTGTGGAAGCGACATGTTGTGTATGAGTCTCGACCTTGTGATGTTATTGTTACTTTGGGAAATAAATTGTACAGGATACCAGAGGTACCACCGCCTCCCACTATATCTTTGGTTACTACAAAACAATGCAGTAAGATCATTTCCCAAACCAGGAAATTTTTTTTCCTGATAATCTGCCCCCAGGGCAAGAAGAAGACTATGGCCATGACCTCCAGACATGGCTCCTCTGCATGACAATAACAAATGGACAAGGTTGTGGAGGAGTATGGGGACATCTTCACCTCATCCACAGGGGTGCCTCTACACTGTCAAGTCAAGCACCCCATTGACCTGACCCCAGGTGTACCGCTACCCAATGGACCAATCTATAGGCACTCTGTTCTGGAGAATGATGAAATCAAGAGGCAGATTGAGGAGCTACTGCAGAAAGGTCACATTCGGCCAAGTCCATCGCCCTGTGGGAGCCCGATCGTGTTGGTACAGAAGAAGGATGGTACTTGGAGACTCTGAATTGATTATCAGGTGCTAAACAAGATCACTGTCCAGAATTGGTACCCGATCCCACAGAATGATGGCCTTCAGGACCAACTCAAAAGGGAAAAATATTTCAGCAAGACCGACTGAAAGTTTGGGTATCACCAGGTACTAATTGAACCCTCTGATGTGTGGAAGACTGCCTTCAAAGCCAAGGAGGGCCTTTTTGAATGGCTCATCATGCCTTTCGGATTGAAAAATGCTCCCGCAACCTTCATGAGGTTGATGGATGACATCTTGCGTCTATTCACCAACTCATTTGTAGTGGTATACTTGGATGAAATTCTGATCTTCAGCCAGACTTAGGAAGAGAACCTCCACCACATCCGAGAAGTCCTCCAAACACTGCGACAACACAAGTTGTGTGCCAATTTGGAGAAGTAAACTTTTGGCATGACCCAAGTTCAATATCTGGGATATATTATTGATGAAAGGGGGGTGCATGTGGATCCAACCAAGATCCAAGTCATTCGGGATTAGCCAGCCCCAACCACCCTAACAGAGCTTCACAGCTTTCTAGGTCTTGCTAATTTCTACTACAGGTTTGTGTTGGGATTCTCTCATATCACTTGGCCCTTGAGTTAAGTCATGAAGGGAGGAGCGAAAGAAAATTTCTATTGGTCGGAATCTCAACATAAGGCGTTCGTAGAATTAAAACATCGCCACTATTCTACCCCAGTGCTCACATTACTAGACTTGAAACAACCATTTGAGATCGAGATAGATGCCTATGACTATGCTATTGGGGCAGTTCTTACTCAAAAAGGGAATCCAGTGGCATATCAGAGTGAGACATTGTCCGAAACAGTTCGAAAGTATCCTAATTATGACAAATAAATGCATTCCATTGTGCATGCTTTTCGACAATGGAAGCATTACATTTTGGGGAAGGAGACAATCATCCACACAGACCACTGACCCCTGCAGTTCATACAGACACAAGGGAAGTTGCAGAATAATCGCCATTATAAGTGGTCCACATATCTGCAACAGATTCATTTGAACATCAAGTACAAGAAGGGTAGCACCAATAATGTTGCAGAATGCCTCAGCCGACCACTGATCGTGGCCATAACCACCATTCTCAACTCTTGTGGGAATGAGACTTCTGATTGGCTGCTTCTCTACAAGAGCGATCCAGAATTCAGCTACACATACAAGGCACTCTTGGGGGGTATGCAAGTTCCAAAATTTTACCTCCAAGATGCTCTATTATGTCACCTGGGACACCTTTGTGTTCCTTCAAGAGAGCGTGCCAAGATGATATGGGAAGCGCACTGCATTCGAGTCGCTGGGCATTTTGGGGTCGAGAAAATAGTGGAAGTACTGCAGAAGTATTTCTATTGGCTGAACCTTCGACAGGATGTCGGGAAGTACATCAGATCCTGCGCTGCTTGCGCCATTGCCAAACCGACCATCAAGAAGCAAGGGCTCTATACTCAAATACCTACCCCTTGTCGACCTTGGGAATCCATCTCTGTGGATTACATGTCAGGCCTTCCTTCTATTAAGCATGGAAATGAATGTGTTTTCATGGTCATCGACAGATTCTCAAAGATGGCCATTATGGCGGCCTGCAAGAAGAATATCACAGCAGAAGCCACTGCTAAACTCTTCTTTGAACGAGTGTGGGTGCACTTTGGGATCCCACAGTCTATCATATCAGATCATGACAGCAGGTTCCTCGGCACATTTTGGTCCAGCCTCTGGTCAATGTTGGACACCAAGCTCACCATGTCCACAGCTTTCGATCCCCAAACTGATGGCCAGATAGAGGTCGTCAACAACATGATTGTACACATTCTGCGCATGTAAAATTTAAAGCATCCTTGCACATGGGATGAGAGCTTTCCCTATGTACAACACAATTATAATCGGGCTCTCCACAGCTCAATCGGCCACAACCTCTTTTAGGTGGGCTTGGGATTCTAACCACTATGTCCCATTGACGTAGCCATGCCATTTGCAGCTACTCAGGCCAATTCAGCTCATGTCTAGTCTGAAGCTGACAAAGAAAACACTTTCATCGAGCTCATTCAGCACATCCGCCAACAGGTTCATGACATATTGGACAGAGCCAATGCTAAGTACAAGCAACGACATGATCAACATCAGGTGCCACACAACTTCTAGGTGGGCGAAAAAGTGTGGCTACATTTGCAGAAGGAGTGCCTCACTGGACCCCACCGCAAGATTCACCCGCTCCGATATGGGCCATACACCATCACCAAGGCTGTAGGGAAGAATTCCTTCGAGCTCAATATTCCACCATTCCTTGGTATGCACCTAGTATTCAATGTAGACCGCCTTCATCCCTGCTTCCCACCTCTATTGGACACCCATGACATTGTAGAAGAACTCACACCAAAAGAGTTAAACCCAAAATACATGGAACATGTCACCACAGACTGTATCATGGACATTCAAATCAAGAACACTCACCGACAGAAGATCCAACTGTATCAGGTTGTAAAAGCTGGCCAACTCCTGCACCAAGGCAAGTGGTTCACCAGGGAACAAGTTCAACAGAAGTTTCCTCATCTCATGGAGGAACTCAACGCAATGGGGACCGTTGCTTCCTAAGGGGGGAGGAATGATCCAGGTGGATACTGGTGGCCACCTGCCTATTCCACTTGGGGCCCCACCATTGTCTCTTTCAGTTTTTTTCACAACTTACTATTTTTAGCAATTTTTCGGGTCCTGAACTTCCGGATCCATTTTGAAGCCCCAAACATAGATAGTATGCCGAAGTTACGTCCCCGAGAAGTTGAAACACAAATTTACCCAAACGGGGCCCATAGTTTTGGCACTTCATATCCTAGGGTTAGGTTTTTGGACGTTTAGAGTTCTCCATTGTTTCTCCATAATAAATAGGTCGTCGAGCCTCATTGTAACACAATTCAGAGGCCTGTAGTCGCCACATCTCTTCTCAGAGATTCGCTACCAGCACCCTAGCTATTTTATTTCCATCATGTTTGTAAGCATATTTCTATGATTTGATATTAATGAAATGAAGCCTTATTTCCGCTATATTTCTATGTTTATGGTTATTTTTGTATTCTGTTGCGTTCCTGCATAAATCCGGATCAACATAACAAGAAAAAAATCATAGGATGAAAAACTCTACGACAACGTAAAGGTCAAAGTGGGCAATGATTTATTGAGGATTTTAGGAAAAAGGCCTCGGATTTAAACATTCCACAATATACCCAAGAGGCTCTCCTTAAATACATTGGTAGCTAGCATGGTTATATCTGCAATACCATTTTTTTGTTAAATCCATCTAACCTAGATGAGGTATGTGTGCAAGCCACTTATATCAAGGTATCTAATCAAGGTGGTATGGTCTTTGAGGAATTTGATCAGTGGAATGAAGACAAAGACAAAGGAAAGGGGGAAAAAAGTGGATAACTTCTATGAAGAAGGGAGATGAAAGACTTATTTTTCCAATTAGAAAAAAGGGGGGCATGATGATGATAATTGTTGGAGACTATACCCAGAGTGTAGGCCCAAGTGTTTCTGAGATTGAAAGGGAAAGCACAAGGTGGCTGAGACACTCCAACAAAATTTGGGGTCGGACTTTGGAGATGAAACATAAATCATGAGTATGGAGATGAAAGGTATATCATATTTTCCTTATGGTTCTAGCTATTATATTTAACCTCCTATTTCTAAAAGGAAGAGAAATTAACTTTTCCATATAAGGATTGTAATAAAACATACAAAAGTTAATACCTTGTTTGATACTGGTTCTGAAGCCAAATTGATATCCGAAGTAGTTGTAACGAAGCTAAAATTAGAAACAAAACCACATCCTAAACATTATCCTATCAGATGGGTGGTAACAATTCTAAACTATAAGTGGTTGAATAGTGTAGGATTAGGTTTGCTATCACATCCAAATTTTTTGATGAGGTTGAACTAGATGTTCCATTGGATATTTGTGGAACTATTTTTGGAAGCCCTTACTTGTTTGATAGGAAGGATATCTTCTTCAAAAAGGATAACAAGTATCACATTTTCAAGAATGGAATTGGATACATCTTTAGAGCTCATCACATGAAATATGATCTCTACCTGGTAATCATAGTGTAGTTGAAGATTCTTGTGAATGCGAGCAAAATATTTTCGCTCATGTCCGCAAGGGTGGATGAAGCATGTGATCTGAAGCATGGGAATGAAATAGTTTCATGTGATTCTAACTATGACGTGTTTCAGGAGACATCAACACTACACCATGAGAATTAGTTTTGTGAACCTATTTATAGGATAAAAAATGTTTTTTAGCTCATTTTCATTAGCATATTTGTATTTTCCATTGATGCTAATGTGTTGTACATGGATAGTGGTTGGAGTAATGAATGCATATGTATGTGAGAAAATGCTAATTACTAAAAATATGGTTTCAATTTTCATAGTTTTTATGTAGTTTGTTGTGATGAGTCAGGTGCAAAAAACAACGTGGAAAGATACCAAACAAGTGGGGAGGCAGTACCCTCACTTGATATCTCAGTAAAAACATTTTGGAGGTTCAAATGCTTCTCAGTGGGGAGGAATGATCCAAAAATTCCTCAAATAAAAGTGCTCAAAACATTATGAAAATGGTGCCATGTCAAAGGCCTATGCGAGACTTCTCCAACACAAATTGAATGGGAAAATACGAAATTCGTACGAGGAATTTATCACGTTTGATTTTTTTGTAAAACAACAAAAATTTGGACAAGGCTGCAACATGGAATGTTGATGTGGAAGTACCACCAATATGTGGAGTAGTGACAAGACAACACATGGTAGGTCATACAAGTGATGTGGAAGCATGATCAGAGGACATGTGGCATAGATAGGTGACTATGCAACTGACATGGCAAGACTCAAGGATGATAGATGGAAACCCCTAGAATGATACATGCCATTGAAAGCACTAATCTGATAGGTGACATGACATCTAGGTCAATGGAACACTTGGCATACATATCAAGAATGATGTAGTGAGGATATAAGAGACATGTGACATTATCTGTACAACAAGTGGGCCAATCAAAAGTTTCCAAATGGCAGCCTCCAAAAGGCCAAGAACATTCCAAGGAAAAACACTTGAAGGTGTGGAAAACTGGTTAAAGCATTCAGTGGGCTGGAAATGGTGGGAATAAAACCCTGAGACCGATAGTATAAGGAAAAATGATGGTTGTTGGGCCATGTGTTGAATTTTAATGGTGCAGGGGTGAACATGAAATTTGAAGAATTGTTATACTATTTTCGACCCAAGAGTGGAATTGATAAGAGTTGAACCACAGACCTCTCGTCGCCCAACCATATGTTTAAAACAACCACACCAACTGAATGATCATTGAGTGCCAAAAAATATTAACTAGTATGCCAAGCATGGGAGGCCCGTGGGTTTGACCATGCGAATTCCCTTAACAAACTCTCTTATTAAATAATACATTCAACCAACAAGCCATAGTGTCATATGTTAATTGGGCCAACATTCACATAGTGTTGATATCAACTATTTCTGCAAGGGTTAGGTCTGCAACCCCTATAGGCTCGACCCCAGGTTGCGGATTTACAACATTTTATGTACCAAAACTTTCACCATCGTGGCATAGTTTTGGAGCTATAAATTAGTTGGAAGCCAAAATTTTTGTAATATTAATTTTCCGAAAAAGATTTATAAAAAAGTGGTTTTAGCTCATGTTTGGAGCAACCAAGGGTGGAGTTTTGGATGGTATTTTGAAAACAATATTACTATAGCAGTTGCGGGAAATTTCTAAAGAAAAATGAGGTTTATTTAATTTCTAGTTTTGGGCTTTTTGGCATTGAATAAATAGGGCTACTCCCAACGGAAGCATACCTAGAGATGCAACCCATAGTTTGGGTGAACACCATTAAAAATTATATTTCCATCTCTCTTTAATTTTCTTTACTAATTTCTTGTCTTCTTTTCATGTGATTTTGATTAAGCTAATTTTTCACTCTAAACTTCTTTAATTTTAATCTTCACACTTGAACATTTTTTCAAAACAAGTCACTTTTAAGATCTTGGATCATACTTGAAACTATTGGTAAATTTTGATTAGACATGTATCTAAATGCATTGCAGACAATACATAAATAAGGGGGAGTAAAATGTAATATACCCAAAGTAATACTTGAATTTAAATGAATATTTACATATAATACTTAGGTCAGTGAGTGGATACAAGTTAATTAGGTTTGTGAACCGAGTTTTATTGAGGTTTATGTTCCTATTTGGACCAGTGGGCTAGTGTACATATGTGTTTTAAGGCTAAGGTGCCTATATGGTTAGGCCAAAGAGCATGTGTGTTCAAAGGCTGTAAGCCCTAGTAGACATAATATGTAAATATACTGAGATTAATAAAATAGCACCACAACTGTAGACCAAAGTATGAAAAAAGGATGGGGGCCTAGGAATCTATGATAGGAAAGGTGAAGGAGCCACAGAGCTTTGCAAGGGGACTAAGTCTTGGATACAAGTTTTGGTATGCTTGTCCGCTTTGTTTTTGACCTTTTTATCCTCCATTTGAACCTTAAATCCTTATATTTTTACCAATTTGATGAATGAAATGGTGTAAAAGAATAAAATTGAAGGTAATAGTACTTTATGGAAATTATATTTTATTTTATTAAATGCATTTATTGCATTTACTAATTGGTAAAACAATAAATTGAAATAATTCCTGTAATGATACGAAGTTAAAAAATGTAGAATTATTGTAATTTGTGCAAGTTTTGTGGAGGTCTATGTTAGCGAATGTAATTATGACACATGGAGTACGATTAAGATGTTCATCTAATGGAGGAATATATATATATATATATATATATATATATATATATATATATATATATATATATATGAACTTTATATAGCCGCTTGCACCCCATGAATCAAAGGATGGTCAACATAGTATATCTATTCAGTAATCACTGCAGGATGTTTGGGAAATTGCCTGAATCCTCTCCATCAGTTAGAAATATGTAACAACCCTAGGTTAAAAGTTCATGTAATAAAGTTAATAATGAAAAAATAAGACAAAGGTCACGGGACACGTATTCCAAGCTGAATGTTGGGAAAAAATCCCAGCTGGTGTTCATCTGGTTTATTATGGCTAGGGGAAATTGGAAATGGAAAAGGAAAATGATTTGTAAAGGTAAATAGGCATTATTTGGGATTTTATTATGAAAATAATATAAAATAGGAGAAAAGGAAGATGAAATGTCACAGGTTTCATGTGAGGAGGAAAATGAATGAAAATAATGGAAAATGAATAAATTAGAGGCCTCAATGATAAAAAGGCTTTTGAGGATCAATTCATAGCTTTTTGTCAGTTTTAGCTTGGAGATCTCTCTCTTCTATTCTCTCTCATACTCTTGGACACTTAGAGTTTTCTTGGTGCAATCTAGCATTGGAGCAAGAAAAGAAAAGATCAAGCAAGGAAGAGTTGGATCAAGCTACTACAACAAGATTAATTGCAGGTACCCAGTTACATGTGTGTTTTTCTTGTTAGTTTTGGCATGCATTTGTGTATTTGGTTCCCTTGTTGTCATTGGCATGGGTTTTTCTAGGTGTTTTATACAGGATTTATGATTGCAGACAAATGTATCTCCCCTAGGTTTGGTGTTCAATCTAGAATAATAGAGAGACAAGGAACTCAATGCTTTTCCTTAAAGTAAACAGATGATGAAGTGATGCCTACCTGGAAAATGTCGCTCACTTCACTCCTTCTTTAGCTTGGAAGCTCCAATTCCAGCTCTAATTGAAAAAATTAGAACCTGAAAATCAGATAACACAAGCCAATAAACTATGCTATGTATGCAATATAATCTAAATACTCTATTCAATAGATCAAAATGTTATTGAAATAAGTGAAATAACAACATCACATGATATAGGAAAAAAAAGAATTCTTTGCAGTAATATAAATGGAAGTAGATTACAACCATAAGTGGTAGTTGATATTGTAGAAGAGCTCCTCCAAGTTGTTAAATCATCCTTTCCTTGTCACAATATGCACCTCTAGTCACCCTATGCATGAAATGGTAACTACTTACAACAAAAACATAAGGGCAGAATCACTCTCCAAAGACAACCATTATCTCTTGCATATGAGAGGGTAAATATATATAAGAGTGCAGTAAGTTGGGAATTCTTATCCAATTACCATTCTAAGGTTTTATATCCACCTTTGATGGAGGGATATGATCAAAGGATTAGTGGTGAAAAATCCAAAGAAGGGTAGGATAAGATCTGAATGTCAATCCAAGGTAAGTAGCTGAAACAACTTTTGGAAACTCCTAGAAAGTGAAGCGCCCAGAATCCTGATCATTCTCCTCGAATTCTAGAACCAACATAGATGCAAAGGAGAGAAACATGATGGTGACCAATGATATCCATAGTGAAGAAAGTTGTAGGTAATCTCACTCTAGTTGGCTTGTAGGGAGCACTGGTCCTAAACTAGCTTAGATAAGGCAGTTTAGGGTTGAAACTTTGAGGGATGAAAGATGTTATCACTCCCTCCATTTCCCAAGGCTGAGAATGGAGACTGAAGGAGGTAACCTTAGACCAATATTTAGGTTTGGTATCTAGCCCTACTAGAACCATAGAGGTATCTCTCAATGTAACTTTTACATTCAATGAGGTGACTGGAGATGTAAGGATCTTTGGCTAGATATAAGCTTAATTAATTAGGGTTTTGTTTCACGTTTTTGCTGTATAGGAATGACAGTCAAGGAACTAGGTATAGGTTTTAGGTCTGATTTCAAAGGAACATATGCAGAGATGAAGATGAGGCCAGGTAGGTATAATTAAGAACATACTTAAATTGTCATTGTGTATAGGGTTTGAAAAGGGATAGAGAGTCAAAATGAGCATGTTACATGATTTCATTCATCAGAAGTGGTAAAACAAATTTATGAAAATCTTATAAAACAAAGCATAAAAAGAAATATTTATGTTCATAGACTCATAATATCATCATATAAAAGCATCCATGTGATGAAAATAAATCATAAAAAATAAAATTGATGGTGTTACTGAGAAAAACAATGCTAATATGCATACCACTGGAGTACCAAAATTATAGCTGCAACATGTATTTGATTTCACTAAAAAATTTTGTACATAAGATTCACACTGCAAATAACATCTATCCAAAATCTAAAATGACTTGATTTGGAATACATATAGAAAATAGAAGAGATAAAACCTCATTGGGTCGATACCTAATCCAAAAAACATCATAAATGCACCCTATGAGTCATTACCTAGAATTTAGGGAAGTTAGAAACAATCCCCCCAAATTTAGCTAATAACTAGGAGTGTTTGTCTCCATGAGTAATTACATGATTTCTCAAAAATAAGGGGCTAAAAAAAACTCTATTATCCAAAAAAAACCTCATAGGATAGCTACAAACTCGAAATTTGGACCATTTTGGGTTGACATCTATCGAGAAAGAATCCAAGACAGAAGCGTGGTGCCAGTTAGTAGAAGCGTCGCACCAGTTTGAGGGTGATTTTGGCTAAATTTAAGGCATCCTCCTGTAAATATGAAGATTGGGCTAGGTATCCTTGGTGTCCTCTACCCATCCCAACCTTTAAACTGAGAAAATACCTCTTTGAAGGCCTTCAAAAATCCATTTTCCCAACCTTACTCTAGAAGTGCTACGCACCAGAAAAAATAGTGGCAAAAGCATGAAAAAGAGGTTATTTTTTGGGTTTTTATCCAAAACTAGGGGGTGTCATGCCAACCTGAGACCAAATCTATAAATTATATGGCAAGATCCATCCAACCATATAAAAAATTCCTCATTTGGAGGCTCTGAGAAAAAGCGTAGCGCCGGCGCCGACGCTTACACAAAAGTGAATTTTCCAGATTTTGCAAAAAAATCACAAAAATGCTCAAAATTCCCAAAAATTACTAAATTTTAGTCCATGGAATCCTTGAATGATAAACTAAATAGCTAAGGATACGTCAACTAGCAAATACAAGTTATATTTCTCCTTTAGCTTAATTAGGGTTTCTTTAAGCTTTTTCCTCAAATTCTTCACCCTGATTTTGGCGATTTGGTTCCTAGTGAAATAGTGTCTCGCCATATTCCTTTAGAGGTTAGTGTCCCTTTATGCCTTCTTAAAAATATTCTCAATATGCACATTCACCCTATCAAGCCATATCTCTTTGTATTTCTCAATTTCAACAACGATCAACTCATCAAAGGTTAGCTGACCTAATGTAGGAGATGATTATTTTTCTTGTTTTTTTTTTCCTAGTTAACCCTCTTGTTCTTGGCCTCCTTGGCTTTAGTTCAACCTCTATGTCTTCCAACTGATCAAAATATACCACTGCTTTTCCTTTACCTTTCTTTTCCTTAAGATCTGCCTTCGATTTGTTTTGAAGCAGTTGTTTCACCTTCAAATGCATGTTTTCTTGTTGTAGGAAGGTTAACATGAAGTTTTCCCTTAAGAGGTTGTACTTAAGCTCTGATATCTCTGCATCCTTTTCCCTTATTATATCCTCATCTGATTTTTATTCCACCTTCTATACCATGTCAACCTCCATAGGCACTTTTTCCTCATGCTGCTGCAATGGTGACTCATCCTCATGCATAGGTGGTTCACTCTCATGAATACGTGGCTGCTCCATGGTTTATCTTTGCTCAAATGTCGTTTTAGTTGAAAGTAAACCTTTTAGTGATCATAGGAGAAAAAAACCATCCTCTTACCCTTCTCATAGGTTTGAGTGATTTCAACCCTAATCGCCTTTGGAACCTCTGCTTGTCTACTTGAATTTCCAACCTCCTTTGGTTGAGTTGATGCTGATGGTATGTTCTGAATGATGGGTGGACTAGTAGTAGGCATAAATGCAATTGTCTTCATGAAAGTTTCCGAAGAAATATAGATTGCCGAGAGTTGATGAAAAATAATAAGGTTGACCAAACCATGGTGGAACAAATTAGTGTGATTATCTTTGCCTTTACTCTATACCTTTTCAGTCATTTTGATCAAAATCCCAAATAGATAATTAGGCAAATTGAGTGGGTTGGTGGCAGTGAAGTGCATAAATAACCTTATGTGGTACTAGTACAATCTTGATAACCTCCCTTCACATGTAAAATAATTCATTATTATCTTCATTAAAGGGGCATACTTGTCAAGTAAATTCCTAAAAGGAAACATGTGCTCATGAGCATGTTTGTAATGAAGTTTTAAGAACATTTTGTAGTTCTAAATGTCCAAGTCCATCCCTTTGAACCATATTTCTCCATGGTTTAGGATACCTATTGTTGAGGTGATAGAATCTACTGATATGGTTAATTCAATACCTTCTATGATGGCCTTATCTCTCCTAAAGCTGGTAGCAAAAAGGCTTGTCAATTGAGCATGACAACCTACCTCTTGCATTTTCTCACAAAACCTCAAACAACCACTATTTTCAAAAGATCTCTTAACATAAGGAGAAGAATTTATCTTCTGCAAATTGGATGGCTCAAACCTGGAATGATGATATCCCTTATGGAATCTCTTCTCACCCTCCATGATTTTTTTCAACAAGGAAAACCCTATCTTGATGTAGTGGAAAGGGGGGGTGAAAAAATAGGAAAATAGGGGATAGTGGTACAATGGTTTTAGGGGCAGAAATGAGATGGAAGGGAGTTAGGGAAAAATCCCTAAACATTTGGGGAGGTAGGGTGATTAGTTGGCTACATGATGCAAGTGAAATTTTGGAACTGGGCATGAGAAAGGTGCCCAAAAGGTCAAAACACAGAGTTTTCCTAGTTGCCTTGCAAGAACGTAGTGAAAACTAGGGTTTGAGTGAAAATGATGGCAAGGAGGGATATGAATGATAGGTAGTGTTTGGATAAGGTATATGGATGATGTATGAAGGTTTTTAGATGGTGAAATTAGTTTTTTTCAACTGAAATCATCCAAACATGGAAGAAACCAAAAACATAGTGGAGAAAACCTAAGGAGGGAATTCACCATTTGCTGAAGAATTTGACTTGGATGAGGTAGGAAGAGCATTAAATTATTGATTAGGAGGTCTCTGAACCTTGAGACAAGCTGATTTTACCCTTGGATATATTTTTTGAATCTTGAAAGCAAAATCTTAGCACCCTTACCAGAAGTGTATCACACAGCAGTTTGGCAGAATTTTGCTGGTAATCTTCGATGTTTATATAGTTGTCGAGTTTGGTGAGGATAAGAGAGGAGCTCTTTAAACATCAAAGGATGAAATGACTTCAAGAAGCATCATTTCCTTTTATAACATCACAATTTTTTTTTTTTTGTCTTATAGTGAAATCATAAATACTTTGAGAAAAAATTGCTTTTTGAATACTTGATCATGTAACACACTTCTTGAGAAAATAAAAATTTCATTTACTTTATTTCCTATATTTGCTAACTCCCAATGAGGGTGATTTGTATGGTGAAAATGACTCTTTATTGCCTTCTTTCATGACATGATTGGACATTGTGATGGAAAAACAAAAGAGACCTAGACCCTGACCTAGATGGAGGTATGTTGATTGACCTATGACCCTAGATGATGATGAATGCCATGACCTTGAAATGATGATGACCATGAATGGGTGAAGGGAGCATCATTAGACCTAGACAAAATTCAATGATTTTTTATTTATTTTATAATTGGTTTGAAAACATGAAATTTTGACCTATGACTACTACCAAGTAAACCTGAAAGAGTATATTTGATCATTGAACATTTATACACTAACATTGGCTCCAGTTGAGGATGAAAAATCCTTCAGGAGGTGTCAAGAAAACTGTAGATCAGGTTGCCTCATCCATTGGGAAATGTAGTCAAAGCTGGAAACTGAAATAAATTTGAAAAACTGAAATGACTAACTAAAACATAAAATAACTTTGACTCAAAAACTGACTTGACCTTTTGAACTTTTTAGAAGAAAAACATTAGCTGATCATAGAAGCCTCATGGTCTTCTCCTTGGGCTTCAAACTTCTACAACAACTTCATTATTCTTTGACAATAAATATAAATGATAATTACAATGAAAGTGAACTCTTTTCTTCAAGATCAGGTAAGGTAATGTTTGAGGAACCTATCATTCACTGGTCCTCCCAGAATTTCTTGCCCATCAAGATATTCTAACAAAAATTCCTTATTACCCCTGAATGCTGTAATCTTGTAAGGAAATTTCCATAGGTTATCAAACTTACCATGCTTGCCTTTGTCTTCATTTCAGGCATCACATCGAAGAACAAAATGTCCTAATTTGAAATCATCAGCTTTGGTTTTCTTGTCATAGATCTTCTTGATTTTCTCCTAAAGTTTTGAAGTGTGATTGAAAGCTTCTTCCTTTGATTGTTGTAAATGAATCATTTGACTAATTATTTGTTGGATGTCATTTGGTTCACTTTCGATCTCTTGCAGATTTTTCATGACCAGTACTGCTAAAGAAGTGGGAAAAACTATGTTGACACCATAAACTAGCTGAAAGGGAGGCATGCTGATTGATATCTTTGTGCTAACTCTATCTTCCCATAAAGCATTTATGATAATTTTGTGCCAATATATTTTATTCTCTAGCAGCAATTTCTTGATTATGTTCGCCAATGATTTTTTTGAAGATTCAACCAACTTGTTTCCTTGAGGATAGTATGCTATAGAATGCCCGAGTCTTATGTGATATTTATCAAAAAAGGAAATGATCTTTTTGGACTTAAAGACAACTACATTTTCAGTGTTAATTTTCTATGGGCAGCAAAAACGAGACAAAATATTTCTCTCCAAAAATTGAATAATGATGGTGTCTGTAGCTTGCCTTGTGGGGATGGCCTTAATCCACTTTGTGAAGTAATTGGTGGCAGTGAGTATCAACTTATGCTGAGATGATGATGTAGGGTGGATCTCACCAATGAAGTCAAGCCCCCACTGCTGGAAGGGTGCTTGAACTGCAATTGGTTTTAAGGGCAACGATAAAACATTTCTCTTTCCCTGCAAAAATTGACACTCGTGAAAACTCATGCCATTTTTATAAACATTGGAAAATAAACTTGGCCAATAAAATCCAACCCTAAATATCTTGTTTGTTATAGTATTCTATAAAATATGACCACTACAATCACCTTTATGAAATTCTTTCATCACTTTTTCAACTTCACCTTCTACCAAACAATTCAACAAAACTCTGCCCGGATCTTTCCAATACAAAACTTTGTTAAGAATGCAATACTTAAGAGCCTTCAAATTCAGAGATATAACTTTACTGCTAGGAAATCTGAGAGGAGGATTCAAATATTGCAACACATGAATAATATTAGCATACCATGGCGATGAAATAAAAATTTCAGATACCTGAGGTAATAAATTAGCCTCTTGCTCCTCAGACAATGCAACAATGAAATTGATGTCCAAGGCATGCAAGTTTGAGTTTGCCATGAGCTTAGCCAAGCCTTGTCCTTTGATCAATTTTGTAGGTTTGATTTCCAAGTCATACTCCAACATGGCAACTATCCACTTGCCACGCTAACCTTCAGGATCATTATGTGTTAGCACATCTTTGATATAAGCATTAGGGAAATATGCAAGAACATGAGAGTGAAGAATGTAGACTTGAAAGTCATTAAATTATTTAAATAGCACTGAGGCCTATTTTTCATTGATATTGTATTTCAAGGTTGCGTCTCTTATGGTTCTACTGAAGAAGGCGATTGGTTGTTCTGTTTTTATGATATTTCTTTTATAATCCGGGTTGATAAGAATAGGAGCATGAGACAATGCAAACTTAACTTGATTGAAAGATTTCTTTGCCTCATCAGACCACTTCACCTCGTTGTATTTCTTCAACATATCAATAATTTCTCTTAAATGTTTAGCAAGGTTAGGAATAAACCTTCTCGATAAATTGATTTTACCATTGAATGACTGGATTTCCTTCTTGCTTCTAAGATAGTCCAAATTTTGAATTGATTCAATCCTTGAAGGATCTATTAGGATGTTGTCTTTAGATATGATATGACCAATAAATTTACCTTCTTCCATAGCTAACAAACTCTTCTGGATTCAACGATATACCAAATTTTCTGCACTTCTGGAAAAATTCCTTCAAATGCTGCAAGTGTTCTTCATCCATATTGGAAAAAACTATGATTTCATCAAGATAAATAACCAAAAAGACATCCTTGTCATTGGCAAAGGCAATATCCATCACTCGCTAAAAGGTTTCTCTAGCATTATTCAATCAAAAGGGAATTTTAGCATACATAAAAGTACCCCAAGGTGTTGTAAAGGTTCTCTTTTCCTGATCACCCAGATGAACTAAAATTTTATTATACCCGGAATATCCATCTAGCAATGAAATTATGGAAGTGGGTAATTGTATTTAAGCGATAATTTATTATGATTTTGAAAATATATACACAAGAGAATCTCATCGGTCTTATTTCTTACTGGAACTAAGTTTGACATCCAATTTGAAAAATGAAGAGGAAATACAATACCAACAACATACAACCTATTCACTTATTTTTGAATAGAGGTAGCAACTTTGGATTCATTCTCCTTTGATTCTGGATGAAAGGATTCTGATCAGGATTTAAAGGAATGGTGTGTTGAATTATACTCTTATCATACAATTTTGGATCAGAATAATCCCATGCAAAAACATCAACAAACTGAGACATGAGTGCTGCATATTTACCTTTCATTTATGAGCTCAATGATTTTGAAATCTTGACCATTTTGGGCTTTTCAGGAGTGCAAAGTTTGAGGTCTTTCACTCCTACTTCTATTGGCAGCATTTTTGGTTTCCGTGCAACATCATTTTGGTCAAAAAGCTCCAAAGGTACAAGACCACTTGGAATGGAGTTGTCTTTCAACTATAGTACCTTCATTTCTGCTACATGCATTTCTTGATCATCTTCATAAAACTAGTCATCTATTTGTGAACTCACAAACCCCTCTTTCGTCTACAAGAAGTTGTTGATTTTCCTATCATCTTGAAAACATTGCCAATATTGAACATTATCTGGAATAACATGGCAATTTTTGACGTTAATTTCATACTTCTTGTTGGGATATAATGGAACTTTGAACATGATGGCTGAAGTGGCAAAAGAATCAACAATAATATTGTTGCCCCTTGGAATCAATGACAAAGTATATTCAGTGAAAGTCCTGAGGATGGATAACACTGCATTGTGGTAAGCTTGCATTCTAGGATGCTTGGCTTGGTACTCCCCTTTGAATTTTTTTATTACCAATTCAGAGTCGCCATACACATAAATTTTCTTGGCACCTAATTTCTTAAGAATTTTCAGACTGACTATCAAAGCCTGATATTCTTCTTCATTGTTTGAACAATCAAATGGAATTTCTTAAGAAGACATTCGAACATTAGGAGGAAGGTTAGATGACTGATTCATAGGGTTGTGAATCCACACTCCAATTCCAGCTCCTTCCTTACCTAAGGTTCCATCGAAGTCCATGGTCCACAAACCACTTTCTTCATCGGGAAGCTGCAATTTGGATGACTGATCTTGACTAACTGCTTGAGAAAGGTTTGTTATACTGATAGGTTATGTTTTTTTCACTATTTCATCTCTCTTTTTAAATGATGCACTTGGCTCCAAGCCACTTGGCATCTTTTCTTGTTTTTATACACTTAAAAATTTTAAAACATAATTTGACAATTTTGAATTTTCTACTTTTTCTTCCATCAAAACTTCTCAAGATGCTGAAAAATTATCATTGAATAATATAAAATACTCTATATCCGTGTGAAAAACATGTATTGGTTGATTAATATGTTTTTTTTGGCTACTGATCATGTACTTCATCTTATTTTCCCGGTATATTTTTTTGAGTTGCCCAAAGATCGGTATATTAGCATAGGAAAAGTCGAGCTACAAGGTGCCTCTAAGTTTTTCTCCCCATGGCCGGGAGAGCAACATTCCATATCTGGGAGGGATATTAGCTACAAAAACTTCCATGAGGACATTCTTGTCTAGATTTTTCTCTAAAGACACCACTAGATCTTTGTTGAGACTAAGACATTTAACCCTTCGTGAATCAAAAGAGTAAAGGTCATGGTAGAGTCTTGTGATATCCAAACCTAGTTTTTCCATGCTGGCTTTAGCCATGAGGTTATGAGATGCTCCAGATTCTAACATGGCATTATGGAGGATAAATTCATGGATTTAAAGGCTAAGATAAAAACCAGGGACCCCACTATATTCTAAGTCAGCATCAACAACATGACCAAATAAAAGTTCAGGGTGCTCATCACTCATTGACCATATCAGACATTCGATCAACCCTTAGCAACTTGGCTACTTGAAACTTATATTGGCCATTCTTGATTATTTCAGTTAAAGGAATGGAGACTTTCAGTTTTCATTTCAAGACTAAAAAGAGCCGAATGTTTTTCTACTTTTGTGGATGGTGCGTCTATCTTTTCAAGCTGATCTTTGTGTGGAATCTCCTTTCTCTATCCTCAATCTTGAAATTCTTTATCTTTCTTCTAATTGCTGGAAGACGCTTCATTTCCTTTCGCATGATTAGGAACAAGAAGTCATTTATCTTTGCTCTGATTTGAAGTGGTTATCTCTTTATGGTGAGCCTATGTTCGAGAATTTTTTATTTATTTATTTATTTATTTATTTATTTATTTTTATTTTTATTTATTTTTATTTTTTTATAATTTATTTTTTTATTTTTTTCTGACTTGAGGTTATGGGCACATTCCTATTTCTCAAACCATATGGTCTCTATACCTAAGTAAGAGTATTCTGATATCCCCTATGGTAATATTCTATTCGTACTGATAAGATATCATCATTTGAAAAAAAATATTTTTGATCGTCTGGTGTATAAATTTATGTAGTAAAATGATCTTCTTTAGTCAAGAAAATAGGCTTCTTATTTTCCTCAAATAAATGATTTTCGCCTGAAATATCTTCTTCTTCTTCATCAGGGCCTTTGGTATAGTTTTGTTGAAATAGAGTGCGAATTTGTTGCTGACTTTATGGATCCCGACCCCTCTGTTTCATTTTCTTGATCCTGTATTGAGGCTGCTGACTTTTGACCCCTGAAATTGATATTTCTAATATTTTGTCTATATGTGATGGTCATTTTATCCATCATCTTATCCGTTTTTTTGACAGTGTCAAGTTTTTCCTTTGATAAAGTATATGTTTCTTCCTTGATGGTTGCCCTCTTTACTGTTTTGATTTTTGACTTATTGATAATTAGATTCACTTCAATGCTCACTGAATTTATCTTCATTTCTTCAAGGGTAGATGGATTTCCTTCCCTCAGATGGTAAGCCATATCAGGATTGAAACCATTAGGGTAATGATGTAATGCAAGGCCTAGAGGAGGCTTGATATTTTCAGGAATGGAATCATAAATTCTATTGAATATAGTTATGAAGTCTTGTACATAATTATTAGGATTTATTTTCAAGGCGTTGTATTCAAATAGAATCTGTAAAGGGTACTTATTCTCCTCACATTTTTCCATAAATAAATCAATTAGCTGTTGTGAATTAGCTATAGAAACAGTTGTTAGGGAGCGGAACCATTTATTTACCTCTCCTGAGAAACTCTGTGCTCAGATGCACATCTTGGAGTCATCATTGTCAATCTCTTCAATATCGATGAAATAAACTAATTTGAAAATGTGTTGATGAGTAGTAACCTATGATGTTCCATAAAAAAGAGGCAATATTTGACCATAGTTATGAGGTAGTGCAGTGAGTTGTGGCGGTAGGATCAATGGAGCAAATATGGCCATGACTAAGGGAAAATGTTGTTAAGGTGTTAATGTAGTGTATGCTTGCAGAGGTAATGATGGAGTGAAAGTGAAGGATGGTGGTGTAGCTGTGTGAGAAGGTGTGATAGTAGGTGATGAAGAAAAAGCTTATTGTTGGTATTGGAAATAATCTTCTTCAGAAGTTACTTGAAACTCATCGAATAAACCCTAAAGTTTATGAAAATTAGACCAGACTTCACTATCAAGATCGAAATAAGAGGACTCAGAAAATGGAAAGTAGGTCTCCAAATGAATGGGGTCAAAGACAAATTCTAAACGGAAGGATTCAGACTTAGACTTGAACAAAGACGTTTCAAATTTAAAATTGTAGGAAGAATATTCTGGAGCAATTAACCTCATAGGAAAGGAGTTTGATTTAAAAAGTGGAGGTATAGAATTTCCAACTTTCCGATACTATGTTTTCTGCTTTCTTAAAATACTCTCAGGGTCATTAAAAATTGGTGAGGGATTTGGGTCTAGATTTGACCTAGTGTGTCTTTTGGGAGCCATTTTTCTTGAGAATTTTCACTTTGGCTTGAATTTAGTAACTCAACCTTATTTCAAATGTCAAAACTTGTCACTCACAAGTTTAACCTTCAGTGAAGTAAAAGAAGTATCCCCATGGATAATTTTTCAATCGCTCCCCGAAAATGATGCCAAAAATGTTATCACTCCCTCTGTTTCCCAAGGCTGAGAATGGAGACTGAAGGAGACAACCTCAAACCAAGATTTAGGTTTGGTAGCTAACCCTACCAGAACCAGAGAGGGATCTCTCAATGTCACTTTTACAGTCAATGAGGTGACTGGAGATGTAAGGATCTTAGGCTAGATATAATCTTAGTGAATTAGGGTTTTTGTAAAGTTTTTGCTGGATAGGAATGACAATAAAAAAACTAGGTATAGGTTTTAGGTCATATTTCAAAGGTACAACTATAGAGATGAAGATGAGGCCATGAAGGTATGCTTAAGAACATACTTAAATTTTCATTGTGTATTGAAAAGAGACAGAGAGTCAGAATGAGCATGTTACATGAATTCATTCATCAAAAGAGGTAAAACACATTTATGAAAATCTTATAAAACAAAGCATAAAAAACAAGATTTATGTTCATAGAATCATAATATAATCATATAGAAGAATACATGTGATGGAAAGAAATCATAAAAATTCAAATTGATGGTGTTACTGAGAAAAAACAATGCTATTAAGCATATCACTGAAGTCCCAAAATTATAGCTGCAACATGTCTTTGATTTCACTGAAAATTTTTGTACATAAGCTCCACACTGCAAATAAAAACTATCCAAACTCTAAAATGACTTGAGTTGGACTAAATATATAAAATAGAAGAGATGACACCTCATTGGGTCGAAGCCTGATCCAAAATACATCATAAATGCACCCTATGAGTCATTACCTAGAATTTAGAGAAGTTAGAAACAATCCCCCCAAATTTATCTAATAACTAGGAGTGTTTGTCTCCTTGAGTAATTACATGATTCCTCAAAAATTAGTGGCAAAAAAATCTATTACCCAAAAAAACCTCATAGGAAAAATGCAACCTCGAAATTTGGACCATTCTGGCTTGAAACCTGTCCAGAAAGAATCCAAGAAAGAAGCGTCGTGCCAGTTAGTAGAAGCGTCGAGCCACTTTGAGGGTAATTTTTTCTGACTTTAAGGCACCCCCCTACAAATTTTAAGATTGTGATAGGTATCCATGGGTGTCCTCTATCCATCTCGACCTTGAAACTAAGAAAATACCTCATGTAAGGCCTTCAAAAGTCCATTTTCCAACCTTACTCTTGAAGCGTCGCGCATAGGCAAAAACAATGGTAGAAGCATGAAAAAGAGGTTGTTTTTTGGATTTTTATCTAAAAATGGGGGGTGTGATGCCAACCTAAGAACATATATGGAAAATTCATGGCAAGGGCCATCCAACCATATAAAAAATTTCTCATTTGGAGGTTTTGAGGAAAAATGTCGTGCCGCTGAGCGACGCTTATGCAAAAGTGAATTTTCCAGATTTTGCAAAACAATCACAAAAAATACTCAAAATGCCCAAACTCACTAAATTTTGTTCCTTGGAATTATTGAATGATAAAATAAACATCTATGGATGCCTCAACTAGAAAATCTAAGTTACCTTTCTCCTTTAGCTTAATTCAGGTTTCTTTAAGCCTTTTCCTCAAATTCTTCACCCTGATTTTGGCGATTTGGTTCCTAGTGAAATAGTATCTCGCCATATGCCTTTGGATGTTATTATCCCTTTCTACCTTCTTCAAAAGCTTCTCAAGATGAACATTCACCATATCAAGCCATAACTCTTTGTCTTACTCAATTTCAGCAGTGATCCACTCATCAAAGTTTAATTGACCTAATGGAGGAGATGATTCTTTTTCTTGCTCTTTTTTCCTGGTTAACCCTCTTGTTCTTGGACTCCTTGGCTTTATTTCAGCCTCTATGTCTTCCAAATAATCAAAATATACCACTTCTTTGCCTTTACCTTTGTCTGCCTTTGGTTTTCTTTGGAGCAACTGTTTCACCTTCAACTGCATGTTTTCTTGCTGGAGGAAGGTTATCGTTAAGTTTTCCCTTGAGAGGCCATCCTTAAGCCCTACCATATCTGCATCCTTTTCCCAAATTATCTCCTCAAATTATTTGTCTTCCACCTACTCTGCCATGTCATCCTCCATAGGCGCTTGTTCCTCATGTTGCTGCAATGGTGAATCATCCTCATGAATAGGTGGCTCACTCTCATGAATAGGTGGATGTTCCATGGTTTCTCTTTGCTCGACTGTAGTTTCAGGTGAAAGTACACCTTTAGTGATCATAGAAGAAAAACCCATCCTCTTACCCTTCTCATAGGTTTGAGTGATTACAACCCTAGGCGCCTTTGGAACCTATGCTTGTCTACTTGAAGAGCCAAACTCCTTTGGCTATGTTGATGCTGATGGTATGTTGTGAATGATGGGTGGACTAGTAGTAGACACAAATGCAACTATCATCATGAAATTTTCCCAAGATATATTGATTGCTGAGAGCTTATGCAAAAAAATAAGCTTGAACAAACCATGGTGGAACAAATTAGTGTGATAATATTTTCCTTTACTCTGTACCTTTTCAGTCATTTTGACCAAACTCCTAAATATATAATTAGGAAAATTGAGTGGCCTGGTGGCAGTGAAGTGCACCAATAACCTTATGTGGTACTGGTACAATCTTAAGAATATCCCTTCACATGTAAAATAATTCATTATTAGCTTCATCAAAGGGCCATACTTGTCAAGTAAATTCCTGGAAGGAAATATGTTCTCAGGAGCATCTTTGAAATGAGGTTTTAAGAACATTTTTTAGTTCTCAATGTCCAATTCCATCCCTTTGAATCTGCTATTTAGTCACCTTATCTACCTAGCAAAAGGAGCGGTCAAGTAGAAAAATGCCGAGAAGTTTATAAAGGTGGCAGGATGAGTAAATGGTGAAAGTCTAGGAAGGAGGGTCCCTAAGGGGATAGGCGTGCTATCTAAGACCTATCGGGACTATTACACAATAGGGAGTAACACCCATGGCTTCGCGGAAGGAACCATGCGTCACAAAGCGCGTGAGAAAAGATTTTCGTCAGCCTCAAAGGAGCATAGTGATGCTAAAATCCAGGCCCCTGGAATCTGTGACGTCATCCTTCGGTGGGCCAATCTCAAGTGTTCCGTGGGGTAATAAAATGGGCCATAAAGCTCCTATGCACCCCGCCGAAGTTCTACATAGGCCCACCAAGGATAATAGTTGGCGCCGGTAAGTGAAAAGGTAAGGTAAGTCTAGGGTGCTGGTACAAAGGATGGTACCTGCTTTAATTCGGCATGTGTCTCACACCTACCTGGATACTGTCAGCCAATAACCCATTACCACGTGTCCCATTGTCAGCGTCCTTATGACGCAAAACCTATAGCTGTCACCCTATCTCATATTCCGTAAAACCAAGTCTAAAATAAGCTCGTTTTACTTTCAAATGTGTAAAATATTGGTTATTAACCGGATTTTCGCACAAAGGAGGTTATAACGCAAGAGCAAGGTCGTTTTCAGTCCCGCGTCGCTTTCCCTTGGGCTTCCTCACTACTCTTAGGTATTTAATAATTTTCCCATCACACAAATTCCCTTCTGTTCTTACTTTTCAAATCGTCATGGGGAAAACGTGTTGGGTATGTGTTATATTATTTCCACGATTAGCCCCACACGCTGTATGTTGCGTCGGGCGTAGCTGGGGGGTCACGAGGGGTGAAGCAGTCCCCACCGTTGGGGTCTGGGGCAGCGCCCCAGCCAAAATTGGTTTTTGTGCGGACCCACTCATAGGCGGATCCGCCCATGGTTTTGTGCATGGTTTTGCACATGGTTTTGGGGTTTGATGGTTTTCGGCCCCTGGTATTTTGTAGATCCGGTCAAGGGAACTACGGTTATGTTCTAATCCAGGGTTAATGGATTGGGGTTTATGTATGCTTCGGCATGTATATATATGTGTTGTAACAATAAAAGGAATATAATGAAAAATCAAGCTGGTCGTCCCAATTTGGGATCCAGGGGAAAATCTCTGTGTTTATCTGTTTTATGTTTTATGCTCTCGCTATTGTTTATTTTCTGTTATAAGATTCATGTGTAGATAATTTCTGTTCAGGGTTAAAACCTACATTTGGTATCAGAGCTATTTTGGCTTCAAGGGGACGCCTTTGTTGTTGAGGGTTTTTTGCTCGGACCTGTGGTAGACCCTGTGCAGTGGGAGATCTGTGGGATCGATTCTTGTGGTGAAAGAATATGGCGAGCGGCGGAAAGATAGAGATCGAGAAATTTAATGGTCAGAGTTTTGAGTTTTGGAAGCTCAAGATGGAGGATCTGCTGGTGGATAAAGATCAGTGGATCGCGGTAGATCCAGGTACTAAACCAACGGCAATGTCAGATGAAGACTGGAAGAAACTGGATCGGAAGGCTAAAAGCACAATACGGTTGTGTGTCTCAGATTCAGTATTGTTGAATGTATCTGGGGAAGCTACAACAAAGACCTTGTGGGAAAAACTTGGGACTTTGTACCAATCTAAGTCTCTGGTGAATAAGTTGTTCCTGCGGAAAAAGATGTATAACCCGAGGATGAAGGATGGAGACTCGGTGACAGAGCATCTGAACGCCTTCAATACTATGGTAAGTTAGCTGTCATCTGTTGATATTAAAATATCAGATGAAGATAAGTGCATCAGTTTGTTGTGTTCTCTACTAGACTCGTGGGACAGTCTGGTTATTGTAATAGGTAGCAATACAACTACCTTGAATTTTGATGACATTGTCTCAGCCTTGTTGTCAGAGGAAATGAGACGAAGAAATATGGAGGGCCAGAATGGAGATGCCTTATCTGTATGAGGAAGGTCCCAAAACAGAAACAAGAATAAGGTTTCGAGTGGGAGATCTAAATCCAGAGGGAGATATAAATCTCCTGGAAAGTTTTTAAAGGTATGCTGAAAATGCGGAAAGGAAGGGAACTACAAAAAGGAATGCAGATCTAAAGCTCTTGAGAAAGGAAATGGATATGATGATGCTCCTTCTACAGAGGAAAAAACCACCTCAGATGAAGGTGGGGATGTGTATTTGGCTTCTTCTTCAAGTACACATGTAGATCATGAGTCATGGCTGATTGACTCAGGTGCATCCTTTCACTTCACTCCTCATAGGGAGTGGTTCTGCGATAGGGAGTGGTTCTGAGTATGAGAAATATGATGGTGGTGATGTCTTCCTGGGGGATGATGAGGGCCGTAATCATCGAACGTGGAAAAGGTCAAGTCGGGCTGCAAGGTGGAAGGATTAGAACCTCTTCCTTTGTACTCGCATATTCTTACACAGCTATGAATCAACACTTAAGCAAGATGGATGATGGAGGTGTAAAAACAGTGTTTGAGAAAGATGCCTGCAAGATGGTTCGGGGAGCACTGGTATTAATGCGGGGAGTTCAGACTGGAACTCTTTACAAGCTACAAGGTAGTACTGTTATTGATGGGTGTAACAGTTCTGTGGTTCCTGAAAGTGGGACGAAAAGCCTAGCTGTCTCTGGAGAAAAGACCATGTTATGGCATCAAAGGCTTGGACATATTGAAGAGAAGGGCCTTCGGATACTGCATAGAGATGGTATGGTAGAAGGTATGTCTAATTTCTCTCTGGATTTCGATTTTTGTGAACATTGTGTATATGGGAAGCAAAATCGGGTGAGTTTTCCTTCTGGTGCTAAGAGGGCGAATAAGATATTAGAACTTGTGCACAGTGATGTGTTTGGACCTGTGTTAGCTCCATCACTGGGAAAGTCTGTGTACTATGTTTCATTCATAGATGACTTCTCAAGGAATACATGGATATATTTCTTGAGGAAAAATTCTGAAGTCTTTGAAATATTTAAAGAATTTAAGGCTCTGATGGAAAACTAGACGTAGAAGAAGATAAAGCAGACTGAGGACGCATAATGGTGGGGAGTCTAAGAAGGAATTTGAAGAGTCTGTGAAGAACACATCATGTGTGGTATAGCACGTAGAAGACTACTCCATACACACCCTGTTGAGTTTAAAGAATGGAATGTATCATTGATGGAAAAGGCAAGAAGCATGCTCAAGGAAATTCTGGGTTAGGACAAGAATTTTGGCGAGGTGCTGGAGACCGCATGTTACTTAGTTACCGTATCACCTTCATCGCCGTTGGAGGATAAGACTCCACATGAGATATGGACTGGTAAGAAACCCTCTCTTTCACATCTGAGGGTATTTGGATGTGATGCATATGTACATGTTCCAAAGGATAAAAGGATCAAGTTGGATAATAAATATAAAAGGTGCATCTTTATTAGGTATAAGGATGGTTTAAAAGGTTACAAGCTTTGAAACCCAGAAACAATTAAGGTAGTGTATAGTCGATATGTGGTGTTTAGAGAGTTGAAAGATGTTGTTAAAAATGATGTCCTACTGAAGGAACCTGAGAAGATAGAGTTTGAGCTAAAGGAGGATGAATCGGACTCTACAAAGACTCTACAATGTAAGAAGACTCAAGATGATGAGCTACAACCTACTTTAAGAAGATCAGCTTTCTGAAGAAAAGAAGGCAACCTTAAAGGTAGTCCATTTATTGCTCAGGTTTTGCCTTAACTATCACCGATGATGAACCCGAATCACATATCACAGGGAGGCAATATATGGAGAGGATGGAAAACTCTGGAAGGAGGCCATGGTTGATGAAATGGTATCCTTGCACAAAAATGAGGCATGGGATCTGGTGGAATTGTCGGCTGGAAGGAATCACATCGGAAGAAAATGGGTGTTTAAGAAGAAGATGAATGTAGAAGGCAAGGTGGAGAAATACAGAGCGTGGTTGGTAGCAAAAGGTTATTCCTAGGTGCCAGGAAGTGATTTTGGTGATATTTTTTTTCCTGTTTCCAAAGTTACTTCTATTAGATTACTTTTATCTATTGCTTCTGCATTTTATTTTGAGGTAGAATAGATGGATGTGAAGACAAAATTTCTTCACTGGGATCTAGAAGAGGAGATCTACATGAAACAACCTGAAGGCTTTATGGTGAAGGGGAAGAAAGAACTAGTATGCAGGTTAAAGAAGTCTTTGTATGGGTTAAAATAGTCACCAAGGATGTGGTATCATAAATTTGATACCTATATACGGGGGATCTTTGGTTTCACCTGTATAAGTGAGGATCACCGTGTTTATTTTAAATTACATGGTGACAAGAGTTATTTATTTGGTCTTGTATGTGGATGATATAAGTTGTTGATTGGAAATGAAAAAGAAATTATCCAAGATTTGAAGACCCAACTGCTCTCCAAATTCGACATGAAGGATCTTGGTGCTGCAAAATATATCTTGGGCATGGAAATTAAGAGAGATCGGGCAAAGAGGAAGCTCTGGTCAAAACAGAGGAAGTATGTCGAGACTTTATTGTAGAGAATTAACATGCGGTGGATAGTAAACCTAAGGAAGGTTCCTATTCCCGTAGGTGTAAAGCGACCACGTAATGCTGTCCCAAGACACAAGAAGAAGAGGAGTATATGTCCCGTGTTCCATATGCAAGTGCGTGGGTAGCGATATGCACATTCAGATAGATCTACATTGCACATGCAAAGGGGGAGTGGCTGGAGCAGTGTTTATGTCAAACCCAGGGAAGGAGCATTGGACAACAAGGAAAGGTGTTTTCAGACAGTGGCACTAGTGATTATGGTTTGTGCTACTGGGAAGACCAGATTGGAAAGAATGTTGGACACATTCGTGGTTTTCTTGATGCAGACTGGTGAGATCTGGATCAAAGAAGATCTACAAGTGGGTATGTGTTTAACCTATTTGGAGGCGCAGTCAGTTGGATGAGTAAAAGACAGTCTGTAGTGTCTCTTTCAACTACAGAGGCAGAATACGTAGCAGCCACTCATGCAAGAAAGGAAGAAGTTTGGTTGCAGAGTTTGTGTTCAAGTATGGGGTTGGTACAACAAGCTATAAGGATAGACTGTATTGATAGCCAAAGTGCAATTTTCTTGGCTAAGAACCCTGCTTACCATTCAAATACAAAGCACATTGATGTTCAATATCACTTTGTCAGAGATATGGTTGAGGCTAAGAGGGTGTTGTCGGTAAAGGTGGACCCTTTGAAGAATGTTTATGCATTGACGAAGTCTCGTGAGCACCAAGTTCTCTTGGTGGAAGAATGGGTGTTGAAGAATTGGGCAATGATCCCCACCTCTTCTTAGGCCCCCATGGAAAGAAAACAAGTGGAGAATGGTAAACGTTATATTCTTTCCATGATTAGCCCTCATGGCCGTATGTTGCGTCGGCGAGTCAGTCAGCGAGGCGGCGCTCCCACCGTTGGGGCTGGGGCAAACATTTCCTACTTAAAATTGGTTTTTGTGTGGATTCCACCCATAAAGTGTTCCGCTCATGGTTTTGCAGGTCCACAATTAATTATGCCCACATGGTGTTGGGGTACGATGGTTTTCGGCCCCTGGTATTTTGTAGATCCGGTCAAGGGAACTACGGTTATGTTCTAATCCAGGGTTAATGGATTGGGTTTTATGTATGCTTCGGCATGTATATATATGTGTTGTAATACTAAAAGGAATATAATGAAAAATCAAGCTGGTCGTCCCGATTTGGGATCCAGGGGAAAATCTCTATGTTTATCTGTTTTATGTTTTATGCTCTTGCTATTGTTTATTTTCTGTTATAAGAATTGTGTGTAGATATTTCTGTTCAGGGTTAAAACCTACAAAACGAGAACCAAGAAGTCTGAGCCTGAAACCCCATAAGCTTGCGAGGTCAGGGCTGCCCCTAGACCAAAACCCCTCATTGATGCCCATGCACGAATTCATGACCCAGTCTACCTGTTTTGCGTAGCACACATCATAACCAATCTTTTAGACGATCATCGAAAAGACGAAGATATGTTCAGAGACGTCGAGTTAGGTCTGTATTATCAAATTTCCCCAACCACATACCCTGTTCTTGAGTTTATCAATTGGCTTGGGGAGGCCTATGACGAGCGCATAGATGTTTTTCTTTCTACCTAGGGAAATAATATTTTTCGCATTTCACCCCAACTTATAAGGGAATCTATTCGTTACCCTCTCAGCCAACATTATGTTGAGTTCTATGAGGCCTCCCTCTCCTATCATTTTGCGAAGCTACCCTAGGAAAAACAAAATGGTTTCCTCAGCCTTCTCTCAGATTCCCACTTGTCATATTTCCTGCTCAAAGAATCTGTTCCCCTGTCGACTTTTTGAACCAATGTACAACCTATCCTAACACTCATTTCAGGGTTGTTAGGGTCTGAGGAGGTTGACCAAGTGACTAAAGAGGGTATATATTTTCTTTGGCTCATGATGCAGAAAGTGTTAGGTCCCTATATCACTAGTATAGTCCCTTATTATTGTTAGTGTAAACCCCTTATTGTTATTATTGTACCCTTGTAACCCCCATTTTTTTATTATTGTGCCCTTAAATTATTATTGTTAGGTTGGCTAGGATTACATTGTGGGCCACTAGGATTACATTATGGCCCCATGGACTCCTATATATAGAAAGGAGGTTTTGTAAATTGTATCATCCAAGAATTGTTCATTCATGTAATGTATTGGAGGTTTCCCCCATGAAGTGGCTTATTTCTAAGGCGTTGATATCTCTTTTCTTCTCTTTTTGGAGCTGGTTTCCCAACATTTGGTATCAGAGCTTTGGATTCTAGGGTTTTGCTGCTCCAAACAGGTCATCGTGGAATTTTCGATATAATTTTTTTTCTACAAAGTTTCAGAAGCTAAAATTTTTAGGTTGCGAAGCCAACATCCAGAGGAAGATTTTCTAAACATTTCAGAGCTTGGTTCGCAATATTTTCGGAGATATGATCTGTGGAAGGTAGGTCTTTTTTCAGGCTCCTAAACAGGTCATCGTGGAATTTGCGCTATAAATGTTTTTATATTGAGGGTCAAAATCTGAAATTTTTATGGTGCAAAGCTGAAATCCTAAGGAAACTCGTAAAAAAATTTCAGAGCTTTGTTCAATTTTTTTTTGGAGATATGATCTGTGGAAGGTAGTGCTTTTTCAGGCTCCCGAATTTCATCTCAAAAAGGTGATCGTGGGAAACTTTCAATAACTCTCTCTTTGAGCATCGGATTGGAGTGTCGTAAAAAGTGGTTGCAAGTACACAGACTTTAGTTTCTTGGATATCAATTTCAGAGGTGAAGGACGAAACAGTGACACGTGGAAATTCATACAAGTTCGATCTACTGAACCAGTCCATAATTAGGTCATTGTGGGATATTGGATGTAACTTTGTCTTGGGGAATCCAAATCAAGTCAGACCTGTGGCATTCAAAATAGAATTCAGAGGGCTACTTCAGTGATGAATTGAAGATATTGAAGAACCGCAATCATATAGATAATACAATTTCAATATCGAGCTCCTCAAAAGCAAGTAAAAGGTGTGTATTTTTTTCCGAATTGCATAAGTCTTGTTTGAAGAATCAAGTTGAATTGATTGCAAGGGCATATTGTAGAATAGATATCAGTATTGGATTATAAAATGGCCCCTAAAAATAATTCAACACCCATTAAGCCTTTGGAAAGCTCTACTATGACTCATGAAGACGAAGAATGGCAACGTGACATATCAAAATTACAAGAGCAAGTGCAACAAATTTCGCTCTCGCAAAGAGAAAAAAAAAATGACATGGAAGTTTTGAGGAAAGGCTTGGAATATAAGATATATGGCATGGAATCTAATATTGATGGCATGGAGGCTGGCATGGAATCTAAGATGGATGACATGGAAGCTAAGATCGATGAGAAAATGGAAAACATGAAGAATGTTCTAAAAGCAGACATGGAAGGTTTGACAAAGTTGATACAAGAAACGTTTCCTAATGGTGAAAAGATAGTAGAATAACCTCATGATGAGAACAAAATAAATGTTAATCGTGATTTCATAAACTCTAATGTTGGCGGGAAGAACCACCATATTCCAAAAATGGATATGAGGAAGTTTGATGGAAAGGATCCTGTAACATGGATACTACAGATGGAGCAATATTTTGATCTCCATAACGTGCAGAACACACAAAAGGTACGCATTGCAACTTTACATTTAGAACAAAATACATTTGTATGGTATCGATGGCTTTGCTCCCGTAAAAAAATTGTCACTTGGTCATTTTTTACGGAGGAAATGATAGCACATTATGAGGATACAAAGAGCAACACCTTCTTTAGCCAATCGATAAATCTCAAACAAAAGGGTTTAGTGGGGCAGCACATTGAGGACTTCCAAAAATTGAATATAAGGGTAACTAATATTCCAGAGGAACACAGGATTGATCTCTTCTTAGGTACTCTAAAGGATAACATCCAACATGAAGTTCGTGTTTTGGAACCCGATTCATTGGAGAAGGCATTCAGGTTGGCAAGAAAAGTTGAATGTAAAATTATGGCGACAAGGAAGCCTACCACTCAATTCTATAAAGAAGGAAGTGTTGCTACGCCTAGATTTCCACAAACTACAAGGTTGACACCACAACAATTGGAAGAAAAAAGAGCAAAAGGGCTTTGCTACAGTTGTGATAGCAAATACACTAAAGGTCATAAGTGTGCTGAAAAGAAATTGTTTTACATAGATTGTGAAGAAGAAGAAGAAAATGAACAAGAAGAGGATATACACCAGGAACCGGCCCTAGAAGAGGAAGAAATGAATCCGACCATATCATGTAATGCACTGGCAGGAATTACCACTCCTCAAACTCTCAAGATATAAGGACAGATCAAGAAGAAAAAGGTAATAGTGTTGATTGATTCAGGTAGCACCCATAATTTTATTCATTGTAAGGTAGCCAAGGAATTAAATTGTTTCCTATACCCAGCACCAGAATGTCAAGTGATGGTTGCAAATGGAGGAACTATAAATCGCTCTGGAAAATGCCATAATATCAAGCTAACCATGGGGGAATATGTATTGACTAGTCCAATGCTTTCCATTCCTATGGGAGGTGCCGATGTTGTACTAGGAGTACAATGGTTACAATCTTTGGGGACGGTAGCTTTTAATTTTCAAGAACTTTTCTTGAAATTTTTTTCAGAAGGAAAGGAAGTCGAATTACGGGGTATTGCGTGGAAGCCAGGAAGGATAATAAGCTCTAATGTCATGACAAAGCTTCTAAAGAAAGAACAGCGAGGCGTAATTGCACAATTATGCTCACTAGAAGTTCCAACATCAAAATCATCTATTTCTGCAGATCTCCAACAAGTCTTGGACAATCATTCCAAGGTGTTTGAAACTCCCAAAGGACTTCCACCTATTCATGATCATGATCATGCTATTCATTTGATTCCAGGAAGTGTTCCTCCAAACATCAGGCCTTATAGATATCCTTACTTCCAAAAGAGCGAAATTGAACGTATGATTGCAGAAATGTTAGAGGCGGGTATAATTCAAGCTAGTCAAAGTTCTTTCTCTGCTCCTATAGTATTGGTACACAAGAAGGATGGATCATGGCGAATTTGTCTAGATTATAGGGAGCTCAATAAGCTCACCATTAAAGACAAATTTACCATTCCTGTGATTGATGAATTATTGGATGAATTACATGGAGCAATTTATTTTACCAAGTTGGATCTTCGTTCAGGATATCATCAAATTAGAATGAAGACTAAAGATATTCCAAAAACAACATTTTGAACTCATGAGGGTCATTATGAATTTTTGGTCATGCCTTTTGGCCTTACCAATGCACCTTCTACATTTCAAGGGTTGATGAATTCCATTTTCAAACCTTTCCTTAGAAAATTTGTGCTAGTATTTTTTGATGATATACTAATCTACAACAGGTCTTGGAAGGATCATGTTGAACATGTTGACAGGGTGCTCAAACTATTGTAGGAGAAACAATTATATGCAAAAACATCCAAATGTTTCTTTGGAGTAAAAGAGGTGGAATATCCGGGTCATATTGTATCTCATGAGGGTGTTAAAATAGACCCTAAAAAAATTAAAGCCATTAATGAATGGAAAGTCCCCACAACCATAAAGCAGTTGCGAGGATTTCTCGGGTTAACAGGGTATTATTGCAAGTTTGTTAAGAATTATGGGAGAATAGCAGCACCTCTAACAACATTATTGAAGAAAGATGCATTTTCATGGACTCCTGAAGCAACTAAGGCCTTTGAACATCTTAAAGAGGCAACGTGCCTAGCACCGGTCTTAGCTACGCCAGACTTCACAAAAACCTTTATTGTGGAATGTGATGCCTCAGGAAATGGAATTGGTGCAGTTTTAATGCATGAAGGAAGACCCATTGCTTTTGAAAGTCGTCCAATCAAAGGAAAGTATTTACAAAAACCTATTTATGAGAAGGAAATGTTAGCAATACCGCATGCACTAAAGAAATGGCGAACTTACCTAATGGGAAGACACTTCAAGGTAAAAACTGATCATGATAGTCTTAAACACTTTTTGGAACAAAGACTATCTTCAGAAGAGCAGCAAAAATGGGTCACAAAGATGTTGGGTTATGACTTTGAAATAATCTACAAAAAGGAAAGCTTAATGTTGTTGCAGATGCACTCTCAAGAAAGAATGAAGAGGTGGAAGCATTGCTTTGTGCCATTTCTATTATCCAACCAGATTGGATAACCGAAGCAAGAGATGAATGAAAGAAGGAAAAAGATGTATGGAAACTCATTCAAAAGTTGCAGCAAGATCCTAGTACATCTGATACATTTAGTTGGAAAAATGATTCCTTATGGTACAAAGATCGCTTATATCTTTGTAAGAATTCCCAACTAAAACAAAAGATTCTTTCGGAATTGCACACTTCTCCTTTAGGAGGACACTCGGGATTTTTAAAAACTTACCACAGGGTGAAGAAAGATTTTTTTTGGGATGGCCTTAAATCTGATATTCAAAAGTTTGTGACGGAATGTTTGGTTTGCCAGCAGAATAAAGTTGAGACAATCAAGACCCCGAGACTTTTACAACCTTTATCCATTCCAAGTCAACTTTGGGAGGAGATTTCAATGGATTTTATCACAGGTTTACCTAAGTCTGAAGGAAATAATGTCATCATGGTGGTAGTTGATAGACTTACCAAGTATGCACACTTTTGTGCATTATCTCATCCATTTAAAGCAAGTACAGTTGCTACTACATTTATGGATAGAATTCAAAAGCTACATGGAAGCCCAAGGGTTATTGTGAGTGACAGAGATCCCATCTTTACTAGAAATTTTTGGATGGAGTTATTTTCTTGTTTGGGTACTCAATTAGCTCATATATCATCTTATCATCCTCAATCTGATGGTCAAAATGAGATAGTAAATAAATGTTTGGAAGGATATCTTCGTTGTTTTGTATCTAATAAACAAACCCAATGGGTCAAGTGGTTACCTCTCGTTGAATGGTGGTATAACACTTCCTTCCATACTGCAGCAAAAATTACCCCATTTATGGCACTTTATGGATATCATCCACCATCCATCTCATCATATTTAAGAGAAAATTCGAAGGTTCAAGCAGTGGAAGATCACATCAAGCATCAGCAAGAAGTTCTCCAACTCTTAAAGGATAACCTGACTTTGGCACAAAATCGAATGAAACAACAGGCAGATCAACATCACAGCGAAAAAATTTTTGATGTAGGAGATTGGGTATTTTTATGGCTACAACCATACAAAAAAATGTCCCTCAAGCAAGCTAAGAAGGATAATAAATTATCACCAAAGTACTATGGTCCTTACAAGGTGTTGCAAAAGATTGGTACTATGGCATACAAATTGGAGCTTTCTGCTTCTTCGCGAGTACATCCAGTTTTCCATGTTTCATGCTTAAAGAAGGTTATAGGTGAAAATATTCCAGTTCAAACAATATTGTCAGAACTTGATGAGGAAGGAAAAATCATATTGGAACCTGAAGCGGTCATGGAAACAAGAACTCGACAGCTACGGAATCGATCAATTTCAGAGTATCTCATCGAGTGGAAGAACTTACCCACTGAAGATTCTACATGGGAGGATGAGAATTTTATACAGAAGCACCCGGAGCTACTCAAGCGTTGAGGACAACACTTTTTTGAAGGAGAGGGGCATGTTAGGTCCCTATATCACTAGTATAGTCCCTTATTATTGTTAGTGTAACCCCCTTATTGTTATTATTGAACCCTTGTAACCCCCATTTTGTTATTATTGTGCCCTTAAATTATTATTGTTAGGTCAGCTAGGATTACATTGTGGGCCACTAGGATTACATTATGGCCCCATGGACTCCTATATATAGAAAGGAGGTTTTGTAAATTGTATCATCCAAGATTTTTTCATTCATGTAATATATTGGAGGTTGCCCCCTCGAAGTGGCTTATTTCTAAGGTGTTGATATCTCTTTTCTTCTCTTTTTGGAGCTGGTTTCCCAACAGAAGGGCATCCTTCTAGATATCCCTTATTTCTTAGCTTCGGCTATTCAGTCTCAATTTCAAGAAGTGTCCTCTACCAGTTCTTTTAAGTATTGTTCCCTGGTGTTTTAACTGTTCCTATTTGACCACGCGAATAGATTTGAAAGTCTTGGCCTAAACATATTTTCGAAGATAAGTGCCCAGCCCAGAGCCGTCTTTTAGTGGATTGATATAGTTCGCCAGCAGCCAGAGGGGAATGGTAGACAAATTTTATTAATGAGTTCATGTCCATATCTTATGCCATTATACATGATAGCCCTCCGCCTAGAATATTTCCTGAGCAGAAGGATTGGCTATAGTTTAACGAGGAATATTGCACAGGGGACTAGTACCTGTTTGATGACTATACTAAGATAAGAGTCTATGGTGCACAGGTACCTCCCTACCGCTTGCTGATGTTTCCAGTTATGCAAGTATTTTCCCTCGAATTCATTCAACAAACCTTGAAGGCCGACTAGATCCACTTCCTACCTACGAAGAAAGGATACATTCTCAAACTCCCAGCTTCAATTGGTCCCTTCGCCATAAATTTGAGGCACGCCCTCTCAACCATGAAAAAATGTTGCAAGAGATGGACCTCCCACAAGGAAAATCCTGGCCCTATGACCTTAAGGGAGTCCTATCTAGTAGGAAAAGGAAAACAAAATCAATTGATTATATACATGAGACTACACCCTTCATTGAATGGAGAGCTAATCTTAATGCGTGGCCTTTGGATGCATAGATGGAGGCCGAGTCTTTAGCCATGGAAGGGAAAGGTGACAATGTGTCTGCTGGAATAGAGGAACAAGGGCAGACAGGCACCTCAGAAAGTCATGAGGCTATGGACATTGATGAGGGCGCACACCCTCATAAAAAACATAGAACTGAAGGGCCTGATGAAATAGAGGCTGAGCTATCCTATGAGGAGATTTTTGAGTTTGGGGGTCCTGAAAAGGACAAGCCTAGTTTTCATATTTCTTTTGAAGAGGCCTCCTCCTCAGCCCCCTCAGGGCTTTCAGAGGTAGTCACAGTTGACAGGCAAGAGACCAAGGAGGAAATAAATGTTAGAAACAGATTCACCCAGGAGAAACTGAGGTCCAAATTGGCAGGATTCGTGAACAAGCACCATTCTCAGTTTTCCATAGTGTTATATATGGATAAAGAACAACTCATACTTTCCATTCAACAAGCAGCATTGCAGCCTTTGGCCTTTGGAGCCCAGTATCGAGCCCTGGAAATCATCCTCAACTTAACCAACATTCCCCTGCTAGACAAGCTGGACTTACATCAGTGTATTGGGGATATGCTACGGATTGAGGTAGTGAAACATGCGCTAGCCTTGAAAAAGCTTGAAAATAAGTATTATATAGTAATAGAGCATTAGAAGAGAGAGAATTCTAGCACTAGAGCCAACACCATCTAGCTCGAAACCCTCAAGAAAACGATAAGGGAGAAGGGGGTTGATAAGAATGCAGCGCAGCAAAAACTTGTTGCCAAGATAGAAGTGGAGAAATTGGAGCTGAAGCGAAAGTTAAACATGTCTTGCGAGGAGCATGTGCAGACATATGAGCTTGTTCAGGTAGAAAAGGAGAAATTAGCTCTCGCTGACTCACTCGCCCGAGAACAAGAAGAGAATGCACAAAAGGACATGTAGATTGCCAGACTAAATCAGAGGCTGTTAGACTGGTAGGTCAAATGGGACTAGCATACATGCATGACCCCTATGACAGGTGAACCCGGGACGGCCCCTGAATAGCTCACCAAGTCCTTGTCTGATCTGAAGGTGTCATAGGATGAGACCCTCTCAGTTCGCCAACAATTAAAGGATACTGAGGCTGTGCTAGCGACAAACCAGAAGGTGACTGCATCCCTGCAAAGGGAAGTAGAAAAACTGTGCAAAGAGATAGAGGCTCAGGATAAGTCCATCAAGGACTTAAAGGGACAAATAAAAGGAAATATGTCACTCATAGAAGAAAGGAAACTGGTTTGGGCAGACATCATAACAGAGGTCAAGCAACATTGGAACCTCCTCACACTAAGGGCTGACAAGAAGATTGCAATTCAACAGTTCAAATCACAACTATAAGAGGGATGCACAAACAAAGAAGCAAAGGCCTCGATAGCCAAGAGATATATCCGGTACCTGAATGAACTCTCTCCTAATGAATTGCGTGCACATGGAATATTTGACTGTTTTAGGACGGTTATGGAGGTCAGAAGAGTAATTGAGAAAGAAACTACACACGCAAACACACTTGGTTGTTTGACACTAGTCTCAAAAGGAGTGGAGAAGTTTGACTGGGAGTGGAAAAATTTAGGAGAAGAAGGCCTCCCACCATGCTGGGATCCACAAACAGGCACATTCTCTCATCTGACGGCCTATGAGAAAAATATGTCAGAAATCATGGGAAATGCAGACATATCTTTGGAAAGACCGGCTAAAAGTAGAGACAATAATAGCCACGCTGCGTAAAGAGTTCTTCCTCCTATTCCAGGTTAAGCAATTCCTCACCGTCTGTGTGGAATATAATGAGCTAACCAACATGCAATCACTGTTCGAGGCCTTCATCACAATGCCACCAACAAGGGATAGGTTATGGCCAAAGTGTTGTGAATATGCCAATTCCCCAGTATCGTTTGCTTCTCATCAACTGCCACCTCCTCCGGATCGTCTGCTTCTCATCAAATCCCACCTCCTCCAACTCGTCGACTTATATCCTCATCATCCTCAGCTCGGCCACAATCAAGCACTCCTCGACAAAACTAAAAATGATGAATTTCATGATTTGGCCCATGTGGCCTGTTTTATTTTTATTTTCTATGTAATATAAAAACAGGTGAAATCTTGATTTCACCCTCTGCACACTTTTTATTTTCTGTTATGTTTTAGTTATAGCCTGTGTTAGGCCATACTGTTTGAGATGAGAGGTCATTTTTCCTCATCATCAATTTTGGTTTTTGATTAAGAATGGAAATAGACATATCTCTAGGGAATATTTTGTCTAGAAAAATATCTACTCTGAAGGATCATGTAAAATACTATAAAATATCGAACCACAGACTTAAAAAAAGGTTCCAGATTTTCTAGCAGAAGAAATGGTAGTCTGTGTATCATCTTTTTGTAGTTTTGAGGTTTGCTTTTAGTGCATATCTAAAGAGCCATTTTGGAAAAGTAATATAAATCCAGTCCATTTCTTTAATGGATTCCTACTAGAATGAATGAACAATATGTAATTTCTTGACATAGTGATTCAATTCAATGTCCATTTTCCTTAAATTTTCTCCTTGTTATCATTGTTTTCAGAATGTGAGTGTTCTATGAGCTGGATATGAATTTATCTTCAATGATACTCATGTCTTGCTTTTCAGTAACATTTTCAATATAGCTCGAGGCACGATTTCTGTTTCAAGTTCCTTTTTCATATCCTTATTCCTCTAAGATAATTTAAGGGTGGATTATTGTGCTGGTATAAGCCCACCTTGATTTGACGTTCCCTAAATATTCTTCATAGTATCTCATCCCCATTACTTTTATAACTATTCATATGTCTCACATTCGACCCATCTTGCAACAACTATACTCCATGACTACTTCAGGCCCATTCTGAGCAGGCCTTTCTCTCCACAACTAGAGCTCCTATCTATTAATATTCTTTCTCTAATATCCTGGACCATGAAAATACTTCAAATTTATTTCATATCAGGAGGTTCCCTTCCCAAAGCGTGAAGAATAACCCGAAAAACCTCCTATCTTAAGATGTACTAGGCACTCGTCTTTGGCACATTCACCCTTCAATTAGGTGAGGACGAAGGGTTGAGAGTTACATAGCCCTCACCTTGGCGAATCCACTGTTTTCTAAAAGCCTAATCACTCACAATCCTGGCTTACATTAAGCCACATCTAAGATCAAATACCTCTCAGTTGAGAACACCCTTAGTCTCTGACCCTAAAAAAATCATATTCAAGAGAATTTTGAAGGAGAAGCAACCAAATCAGACTGATATACCCAAATTCTTGTTAGAAGACTCCCCGTCCTCTTCTCAAAAGGCTCAAGTCCAAGGCCCCCGTTCCACAACCCGATTACTTGAATATCCCCTAGATAAATTTGTTTTGGACTATACTGAGATAAAAGACGAGGTCGAGTCAGTAAATACCTTTGGGATTTCTTTGCACCCTACCCCCAAAGCTAAGGAATTTAAACAAGTCACCATAATCCAGAATCCTCCTTAGGTAAACCTGCAAATTTCAACCCAAAACATACCTATTAACATTCATCAGAACCCTCCTCAGAATCCACCACCTCCAATGGTTGTACCAAGATTTTTACTTAATAAATATGCCCCACTAGCATTGCCTAAAGTCCTAAATGATATGCCTCAGGATTACATGAAGCATTTTCCTCGGTTCACAGGGGAAGACAACAGTGCTTCTTAGAAGCATATTGAGGATTTTTGTGCTTTTTCTAAGAACTTCAATGTGGAACACTTGGATGTAGTGTTGAGGATTTTCGTCCAATATTTGGACAGAGAAGCCCGCAAATGGTTTAATAATCTTGATAAAAACTCAATAACTACCTGGGAGGAAATGGAAAATTCTTTTACACAAAAGTGGGGGGAGAAGAGGGATCATGGTTATATTCTGATAGAGTTCAATGCATTAAAAAAGAAGCATAATGAAGATGTAACTGCATTCATCAAGAGGTTTAACAAGTTGTACAATAACCTACTCGCCGATATGAAACCTCCTCAAACAACAACCAAGGTAGTGTTTGTAGGAACATTCGAGTCTGAGTTTGGCTTCACTTTGAGAGAAAGGAAATCTGCATCCCTAGACCAGGCTCAGACGGACGCCTTAGAGGTAGAGGCAAACTTTGCCTCTACAGGAAATTCTAAGGGGAGAATAGATCATGATTTTAGGAGAAGAGGTAAAGAGGAAGCTTCTTCCTCTAACCAAGAAAGGAAAGTAGCAGACTACAAGATAGAAGAGATGAACAAGATGATTAAAAACCTTTTTAACAAATTGGTGAAGTTGGACTTGGAGGCTAAAATCTCAGCTACTCGACCCAATCAAATGGCTCCTAACTGAGGTTTCAACCCATAGTACCGGAAACCTCCATTGCAAATATTGTAGCGAGATAGAAAGGAGCAACAAGATCATATCCAACCTCCCTTGTATAAGTTTCTGACTGTCAAGAGGATCAGTTTCTGGTCTATTCAGAGGATGAAGAGGGAGAAATTACCTTGCAAGAAGATCAAGAAGAGAAAGGTAAGAAATAAATGTCTACAAAAGAACCATATATTGATGACTATTGCAGGCAATTCGTAGACTTTATGCAAGCCCAGTTGCATAAGAAGTATGAAATTAGATCCTCTAGAAAGAGGACCCGTGTGCAAGAGTAGGAGGGAGAATCTTCACTGAAAGGGCCTACTCTGTCAGATACCATTAGCAAAGTAAAAAAGCCTATATAAGAGCCTTTGCCTCAAAAGGCCACTCCTCCTTCCTCCTCGAAGTCAGTCCCTAAGTCCCCTGTAAATCCTAAGGATACCTCAGCTGGCATGAAACCACCAGTCCCCCTTAAAGAGAAACCAAAAGAAGTCATCATAGAAAAGAACCCTGTAGTTTTCAACCTTCAAAAAGAATCAGAAAGGGTTAAGATTCCGGTCCCCTTAATCGAGCTCTTGAAGCAATATTCTTATATAGCTTAGGTATCTCAATTCATGCTCCCTCATGAAGTAGTTCCTCTCCCTGACAGTCTTAACCTCTAACATGAGAGACCCATGGTAGTTTTTGGCCTGCATGTGGAAGAATTAGACTCAGCAACCCCCCCATTCTATGTATCCCTGGTCATCCATGATCTGTTGCTACACAATTTCATGTTGGATTCTGGAGCTTCACACAACCTGCTACCATTAACTGTTATGGAACAAATAGGGTTGTAAATTACCCGCCCATACAAGGATTTGTATTCTTTCGACTCCAAGAGGGTCAAGTGTTTGGGAATGATTAAATATTTAGTGGTGAACTTGGCCCAGATCCCAGTCAAAAGTGTGGTAATGGATATTGTGTTTGCCGATATCCCAGCTCATTTCAGGATGCTGTTGTCTAGATCATGGGGTTCAAATATTGGTGGGTCGATTAAACTTGACCTCACTTATGCTACCATCCCAGTATTTAGAGGAGAGGAAAGGAGGTTATACCAGGAGGCTAGATTTGTAAATATGGTTACTAAAGAAGATGGTTCAGTAAATTCCCCTCTGTATAGCAAGGAAGGTGATTTATCTTGCCTGATGTTTGAAGAAGATGAAAATTTCCTACAGGAACCAGCATTTCACCCTCTAAAACTAAAGCAGCCCTCAAGTAAATAAGAGAGGGATATATGGACTCTACATTTTGATGGGGAAAATTCAAGAGAAGGGAACAGAGATGAGGTGCTTCGAATCTCACCCATAGGAAAATTGGTCCCTTTCTCATTTACGCTAGAGTATGAAGCCACTAACAATGTGGCCGAATATGAAGCGCTACTCCTTGGGCTACAGACAGCTAAGAATATGAATATTTAAAGCCTCAAATTCTTTGGGGATTCAGAACTGGTAGTAATACAAATCAAGAATCAGTGCCAAGCTAAGCACCCTTGGCTTAGAGCCTATAGAAATGAAGTATGGGATCTGGTGGAGAATTTCTTCTTAGCCTTTAACATATATGTTAGTATGAATCTCTTTCCGTAAAAGATCACTTTAGCTACGCATAACAAATAGCCCTAAGATCGATTATGGCTGCACAAAATCTTTAAGTCTGCTGCAAAAATTCAGATCTAAGCACAAAAGACATTAAGCAAATAAAATATAATATGGTTCCATGCATCCAATAGACAAGACAAGAACAACGTGTTTAAAATAATTTTTTATATTATATTAAAGAATGGGGCACGTGAGAGGAAAACAAGAAAGGTGATTTCCAGTTCTCCTCAATGGAATGGGTTCTTGAAAGTCCTCAACATTTCAGATCTAAAATTCCTCTATCTTATTGTGGTAGAAAACCCTGACAAACATAGAACTCAATGGGAGCTCACAAAGAAAAAATGGAAAATGGTGACCAAGAGTAGATCCAATGTGATCTAATGCAATGAAGGTAACTAATGAATGGGGAAAACCCTTCTATTTATAACAAAATAATGGGGTGTTCTAGAATTCGGTGCATGAATAAAATATTATTAATCAAATTCTAGAATCACCCTTTAGGAATATTTTATTATATTTGTTGGAGGGAAAAGGTCTTTTGACTTGGGTCAATTCCTTTATTTATAAACAATAAATAAATAAATGATTTATTTATTATTTTAGGGACATGATGGGAATATAATGAAAGAAATAATGATTTATTTAATTATTTAAAAATGATTTAGTCAAATTTAACTAGGAATATTATTTAAATAATGATTTGAATAAATTATTCCTAGGAAATACTTAAATAAATAATGATTTATTTAATTAATTTCCTTGTTTTGGGTTAAATATGACCAGGAAATATAGAAAAATGTTATTTTACATGGTGAAAGAAATTCTACTTAGGGTAAAATTCGTCTTACATGGTGTACTTGGGTTCATCTAATGATAATGAGTTAGATGACCAAAAAAATGGTGTAACAGACCCCCAACGTACAAGTGTTAGGAGCAAATCGTATGACCGAAGTACGTTGTAAGAACTCAATCAATAGGCATCAAAAGGGAAGTGAGAGAGAGGAATGTAAGGTATTCTAATGTGATAAAGGACTAGACCTGGAGGAGACGAGACTTACAGGTGCAACAAGTCTCTAGGTGATGAAGTAGTACCAGTGTTAAAGGCGGCGGGGGAGGCTTACCTATGGTCGCTGATACAATAGTACAAAGAATAAGGTGCCCGGAAAACCACGGAATGCAAGAATGAAGCCTATGCTGGCCTAAACATGAGCCAGATAAATAAAATGATGAATCCCACATACATGCGATGCTTGGAATAACCATCAGGACTTATACAAGAAGATTTTAGTACATGAGATACAAATATACCCAAATTCCTCCTACACACGGGGAAGGGCTCACAACATCTAACTGATATATGCAAATCGAAGAGGCGCTGCAAGTGGTTGAGGCTGATATCATCAAATGAGAGGAGCTGCATCAAGGGCGGAAATGAAAAAGTCATCCGGGCATGTGGGGGGCTACCTGCAGGGCCACCCCCTCATGAGGGTTGAGACATCTCACACACGCCCGATAATCACCAATAGCTGCTGCTGCATCACTGGACCATCAAGTGTATAGATCACGATCATGCTGAGAAGAGCTCGAACCAAGGTACATTGCCCCCCTAGACCTAGCTTCTGGAGTAAATGAGCTGATGTCAACAGAAGTAGGTCTGCCATAGTTGAGGCAATAAGGGAACCCCAACTAAGGCACGAGGGAAAATAGTAGAGCGACGAACAGATAGACACTAATGATGATGATGGAATGAGGGATATGGAGGAGCGGTTGGACAACTTCCCTTGTTAGAGCATAAAGGGCATGAATGGCTTCGTAACGATTGACACAATATCAGGAGGGATAGGGGACAAGGGTGCGGAAGGCCATAATGTGCGACACGAGAGAGGGATCAAGTAAGAAAGGATGGAGGACTATAGCGGGGTACAAAGGGAATTGGAATGGACTCCATGAATGTGATGATGACTCAACTGGGATGCTCTAAACAAGGGCGAATCGATGGTGCTACCTCATAGTAAGGGTCCAATGGGGAACCATAAAAGCATGAGTACAATAGGGTAGCTCATGAAGAAAATAAATATGAACGAAGACGAGTAAGGAGGCAAAGTGGTGCCCCAAGTACAAGTGTCGTAAGTGAAGAAATTCGATTTGGAGAAGAGGTGAAGAGACCCTTCATGGACAAAATGTGTCCCGGTGAAGTATCAAAACATGGAAAACTGACAAATACCCATTTGAGTGCTCGGTGAGAGATTTCCAACGGTGAGGACGGTGTGTCAAACGGGGCTACGGTTTGGTCGTAGCGGGCGAAAGAAAAAACAAGGGTTTTCTTCTAATAAGGCATTTTGCCTCCAAAATCATTCATTTGCTTGTGTAGCTATGGTGAATGTGGAGAGGAGAGAAGGCCCTAAATCTTGCGGCGATCGTAGCAGACAAACCGACCGTTGGAATCGTGATCCGTCAGTTGCAGGTAAGAGGACTAATCCTACTCTTTGTTTTTGATGGATTCAAAGTTTAGATTAGGGTGTTAAATCTCAATAACTTCCCCTACTTCATCATTACGGTCGGGTTGCACTTTTTGGGGAAAAAGCTGCGAACTGAGACGCAGGTTTTGGCCTGAAAAGTGCGACCTGGCCCAGGATTTGCCCAAAATGTGCGACCTGTTAGATGTGGGAGGTTTCAATGTTGTTATGGGCTGAGATTCAGTTTTGGTGTAAGTTAATGCAGATTTGCTGATCTGTAGACTGACAAAAATGGTGTTTTTGTGCACGTATGGCAGAGATACACATCAAGTGGAGAGAGAGAGACTTAGGTACATTACGGATGGAGATCCAGATGGATCAGGGTGTCCGTCATGCACTGGCTAGGTATGGGGTTCTGAAATTTTGGAGAACCCTCTAATGATTGCTGGGGAGCCCTTGTTGGCCTAGATTATCAGTTATTGGGATCCAGATCATGAGGCATTTATAGTGCAGGGGCATAAGATCGAGCTGACGGTCTAGGATCTATATTTCTTGACTAGTATCCCACCATTAGGGATGGTGGGAAATATGCAACCAGTGTTACCACGGGGGCATAAAATTATCGAGTTTGTTGAGCGACATTTTCGACTAGGTGTCCAAGTCAAAGGGACTCGGATATCCATTGGAGATCTAGAGAGGTTGGAGACTCGGCCAGTGGCCGCAGCAGTGTTGCGGATCTTGGGAAGCCAGGCGTTCCAACACATCACTGGAGGGCAGATGATGATTGTGGAGAGTGTGTTGGGAGGGACCTACTATGGGTGGGCCCAGATGATGTTGGTGTCGGTGAAACGACAGCTGTCGCTATGCAAGCGGCAAGTGAATCATGATTGTGCCTATGGAATGGTGTTGTGTTCCTTCTTTTTTGAGAAGATCTCGACCTTGCGACCTCGTATATAGTTACCTGATGGAGGTCCGAGAGAGCCTCGGATGCATCGGTGGGGACGGTTACTGTGTAGAGGAGGGGGAGGGGTGGTCAGATGGGTGTTCCGACCAAAGTTCTTCGCCCATTGGGATTAGATGCCATTATACATAGACGACTATCCCTATAGTAGGATGAGTTATTGGGGAGATCCGGACTTGCCGCTTCCGCCTGGTCGAGTGTGGGGGCTTGATGGTAAGTGACAAGAAACTAATCTGTTATGTGCATTTTAGAGTTTGTGACTAGTATTCAAGGTACTAATCGTTGTATTTTTGAAATGTAGATATAGCTCCAGTAAAACCGACCGGATATATGGGACGACTAGTAGCAGCAGGAGCTACATGTGCAAGTGGATCAAGGACAGCAAAAAACGAGGATATGGCCACTATGGTGGAGGACATCCATCTTAGATGTGAGGGGTTGCTGACCGGTGTCTCAGAACGTGGTTGGCAGGATTTAGATGACCAATACATAGAGTTATGTATTGGGATACCCTCGGAATGGCGAGGTATCATGCGATGCATGGCGATGGCCGGTCAGAATGGGCATGATCTACGAGCTGCGGGAGCATAGCCATTGGCTCGGGATCCTTCAGAGAGTGATTAGATGTAGGGCAGATGGTGCCCCCCAGCGTTTTTTGTAGGGGCAAGTGGTGCCCCCCATTTTGTAGTTTTGTTTTTTGGATCATGCTATGGGCATGGCATATCTTTTAGAGCAGATGGACACTAAAAACACATGTTATATGATATATATGATTTATTTACATTTTGATGATGTGAAATGTTATTGTCTTGTGTGTGATAAATGCCAGTCTAGAACATGATTTGTGATTTTATCTACGTAGTGATTTTGACGTCGAGGGATATGGTTGAAAGTAATGAATCTAAATTCACGTATCAAAATTTTCACTCGTAAATATTGTCTAAACAGGATAGGGTTATGCACATGATAGACACCATTAAGTTGTAGGACAAGAAGCAGGGAATCTAAATGAACATGCAGATGGAGGATGTGATGAGAGAGGGCATCGGCTAAGAGACCACGCATTGCATCATATTCGGCCTGATTATTGGTGGTATTACCAATGCAGACCCCATGTGAAAGAACCAGGGTATGCAAGGGGGTGAAGATGGCCCATGTTGTTGAAGCGAGATTCCGGGAAAAGTGACTTGCCCCATCGGCATAGCCAAGATAATGGGTGAAGGAGAGGGCCGGTGTAACAGTGTCGCAAGACAAGAAATGGGAAGGATGAGAAAAAGGATGGCAGCATGAGTAGAGGAGAGACATCCACTGACGGCTATGGGAGGGAGCAGTCTGGGTAGGAAGTCTAGGACTCATAGATCGATGAGAGGGGGATGAATGAGAACTATGGGATGAAGAGCGGGAACTCAGGCTGTGAAGAACATCAAAGATATGGATGGTATGATCATGATTATGGGAGGGAAAGGAAGAGTCAAGGAGACCAGACAACGCTGCAAAGCTACCTAAATCATCGGGACGAGAAGAGAGGCACAGATACAGGTCATCATGGGGAATGATAGAAGAACAGGTGAAAAGATGGTCAAAACATGAAGAGCCTGAGAAAGTGTCTGAAGGAGGATCAAGAAGAACAGATGGAGTGGATTCAGAGGGAATGTACTCCGATGGACGTGCGGATGATGATAGGTATAGGAGGGGAGCAGCAGATTCTGACATTTCAACATCAGGGGGAGGAATGTCAATGGTAGCAGGGGGATCCTCGAGTAGACCTGACGCATATTGAGCAAGGATGGGAGAGGCAGATTGGTTTTTTTCAACTTCGTACTCACGAATGACCTCTAAGGAGGCTCGGTAATGCGTGAGGTGAGGACAATGGTGAGAGTAATGGCCATGGACACCACACAGAGCACAAGGTTTGTTGGTGCGAAGAGTCTTTGGTTTCTTGGCTACAGATGAGGGAGAAACAGAGGTTTCAGGGACCGTAGATTCAGGGAACATGACTTTAACCATGGGTTGGATCCGAGGCAACTCAAGACAAGTATGGGTGGGATGACCGATACCATCACACAATGCACAAGGCTTGGCGGGTGGGGGAGGGGTAGGGTCGGGTGCGGTGGCCTTGTCTTTGGATGCCCCCTTTCGAGTTTTTCTTTTCTTTCTTATAGTTGTCGCCGCATGAGGAGGGTCCTGCGGAGGGGCTAGGGGCATTGTAGTGGTGGAAGGGGCGAAGGCAATTGGTTGTACTGGTGTCACAACTATGTATGGTTTGGGGTGGCCCGGTGGGGTCTCGGCTGGAGGGGTAAGATACCATACTGGAATTCCCAAGGTTAAATTAGGGAGGGAAAGGGTGACCATGACGGGGACCGAATAGATGCCGGGGGGGGGACCAAGGAAAGGTATTTGACCGACGGGTTAATAACCAGGAGGGAAAACTCCCATAGGGTGAAGACCTGAGGGAACCGACTCAGGAGGATAGGGAGGTTCCTGAGTGTGATGTGGGTGGGAAGGTAGAGGCGAAAAGGGTTCGGTCGACTGAAGCGAAGGGCTAGGAGTAGGTTGCAGTGGGCAAGATTGAGGTTTCTGACTAGTCGAAGCAGGCTGTGAAAGGCCATCCTGAGACGATTGCATCATGCAAACATTCGTGAAGCTGGGGTCAGAGACAGGAGGAGGAGGAGGACCAGGAAAAGTTCCAAGCAAGGAGGAGTCTTTGTAGACACCAAGGGAAACACTAGTCAAAGAATCAACATTTGGCTTATTGGTGACAGAAGAGATGGTGGACTCAGGGGAGGTCTGAGATTTTGGTTCATGGTAAGTCAACTGGTCAATCGTGACAATATTGCCATTATGAGGGAAAAACATCTTGCGGTGGACTGCGGATGGGACGGAAAACATGGAATAGGTGTAACTACGCCCCAAAAGAATGTTGTAGTCAAGAGGGGCGTCGATAACTTCCACGTCGACACAAACAGTCTTACCCGCAAGGGTGATAGGACAGTTACGAAAGAGGCTGATGGGCTGGGAGGCATGGCCATCCCACGCATGAAGGGTGATTATGGAAGGAGCTAGCTCAGGAGATCCAAGTTGTTTCCAAACCGAAGCGGACATGACACAGGTAGATGCCCCCTCATCAATAATACACTGAGCGACATTGGCATTGCGGATTTTGACTGGGATTTGGAAAGCGACCGAAGGAGGAAGAGGGGGATGGTCTGAATGATGGGCGTCGAAAACAATCAATTGGTCATCGTTAGGATCTACAACACCCACGGCAGATAGTAGAGCCTTCTTTTGAGAAGGACACGACTGGAGGAGTTCCAATGTTGAAATGGCAGCAGGAGATTGTGCCAGATCATCTACTATACTGTATGAATGGGAGGCCCAACCATAGGCAGCGTTTCACCGTAATGGGCCCTTAGGAGTCTTGGGATGAACCTTGGATTTGGGTGGAGGGATTTGCAAGGGACCATTGGGTGTCGACAGAGGCTCTGTAGGACCTGAAGATGGAGACTCGAAAACAGACGGAACGGGAGGCGTTGAATACTGATGGGACCGAGTTTGGAGGTTGAGGTTGATGGTGAGAGGTGGGTCAGAAGCCATCATGAGAATCTGGTAATCAGAGGAACCATAAGGGGAAGGTTGAGTGGTTACTGGGGCATGAGGTGGTTGAGTGGCCACGAATCCTTGTTGAGGGAAAGGATCGGTAAACACAGCGGGTTGAGAAGTAGCTGGAGTGGGAGGGACAGTAGGGGAGGAGTGTTGTCCCCGCACGGTGGCCTGAGACTCCCTTATCTGCTGCATTTTTGGTAACAAGGGACAATCATGAGTGTAGTGACCATAAACACCACAACACGAACAAGGCTTATTGGTGCAAAGTGGCCTATCTAGCTTGGGCTGAGAGCCCTGTGGCTGGTTGGCAGTGGTAGAGTCAATATTGGAAGGATTGGGTCCACGATTACTAGAAGTGGATTGGTTTCCTTTTCTCTTTCTTTGAGAAGGAAGAAAATTAGGTGCCCCCTGCTGTGCAAATACTTTCCCTTGAGGGGGTAGTAGGTGCGGTTGCGGGGGTGGAGAAGGCAAAGGAGTGGGAGGTCCGAATGCTGGAAGAGTTGGGACACTAGGTTGTGGGTACGGATAAGGGGTAGGATGGGAAACATTGAGGTAAAAAGGAGAAGGCGTGCCGTATCCTGGATACATGCTACCTGGAGGGGAAAAAGTGCCGGAGGGGCTGGCCCCTCCTGGAGGGAAACCATAGCCCGGAAGAGGTTGGGCAGAGGTATGTGATAGGGCTCCAACGATACCGTCGGTAGAGTGAGATGCCCCCGAGGCATTAGGGCCACCGGGCTTGGGGAGGTCAGGAAGGACGGTATAAACATAACTAGATTGGGCATAGATAAGGTCATATTTCAAGGCTATTTGGAGGGTGGCTTCTTCGGTTTTGGGAAAATGGGATGCGACATCTTTGCCAATGGGAGGTAAGAGAGAGTGAAGGAACCAGTCCATATAAACCCGATCTTCAAAGGGGGGAGCGTGACATAAACTTCTTCTTTGCTGCCATTCCCATACATGAGCAGACAGGCGGGTCGAAGAGGATTGGCAGAAAGAAGTTAAAAGCTTGGTGCCAGTGTCGTATTGGACAGGGAGCTGGAAAAAAGATAAAAAGGCTTGGGCAATGGTCGCAAAAGTGGTATGGGAGGAGGTGACCTGTTCAACATACCATTTAGAAGCTTTGCCAGTAAGCGTGCACTAGAAAAATCTAAGATGAATGGAGTCATCAGTAATGGAATTGGAGGAACACCACATATGGAAAGATCAGATATGGTTGGAGGGATCTTCACTAGCAAGGCCTTTGAACTTGGGAATGTTGGAGGGGAGCTTGGCTGGCATAGCAGGCCAACTAACATTGTGGCGAATAGGATCATTGATTAGCTAATTGAAGTCGGGGAGACTGAGGCCGGCCATATAAGGGAGCAAAGGGGCAATCGATGTAGGTCCCGTAGTGGTTCCAATGGAAGCAGACCCAGCAGTAGAACTGGGGTTGATGCTGGTAGTAGGCCCTGAAGTAGACATGATGAAAGTAATAGGGGGAGAACCAGGAGTAGGGGGAGAACTCGAACAATCAGAAGAAGAGTCAGAGTGCGGACTCGGGGGAGGAATTACTTGATGACGACGGGAAGGAGGAAGTCAACCGACCAAAAACTGAGGGTGAAGGCCAAGAAGTCTCCGGGAGAAGCGCCTTGGGGGCGCAATGATGACGGGAAGAAGAAAAACCAACAGGGGCAGGGAGGGGCAAAATCAAGTGAGGTCAAGGGTGAAGAGGTGCAGTGACAACTGATTTTAAAGTATTTGCTAGGTGGTGTTAACCAGGCTCTTCTTCACTTAGGGTCAGTGTGTGGTGTGCGTTAATTTTAATTGTTTAAACCCAGATGTTTTGAGAGTAAAAGAAAAAGTGTGCTGTGTAACTAAAAATAAATCTGTAGTAAATAAATCTGAAATAACAGAAAATTAACAGCTACTAATGCATCAATCTAACCCAAGAAGGCGGGTCTCTCAAAAATAATCTATAATAGGGAAAAAAATATGCAAAGCACGCTGAAAAGAGGCCAATAGATCTAAGGTCGGGAGGGACAGGGATCTAAAGGAGAAATCTACTGAAAAGAGGTGCAGAGAACAACAAAGAGGTAGAGGCAAGGTTGCTGATAAAAAGGAGGAGATCAGCTAAAAATAGAAGGGACAAGGAGGCGGCCCTAGAAATGAACCTAAAAAAAACTATATGAGGTGATTTGAAAGGGAGAAGAGCTGATCTAAAAGGGATCTGAAAATGAGGTATCAGATCTGGAAGCAAAAAAGGCTGAAACCCTCGAAATTCAGACTTCTGAAACAACAAAAAAACTCTCCCACAAAAAGTGGAGGGTACTAGAGCCCTAAGGGGCAAGATTCCCACTTAGGTGAGTGAAACAGATCAGAAACAGGTCTAAATAGGTGGAGACAAAGGCTGGAAAACCCTGACAGAAGCTTCAGACAAACCCAGAAAAAGTGCTGGAAAATTGCAGAAAAAAGTGCAGGTCGCAGGTTCTGACCTGTTGTCAGTCTAGGTCGCAGATTTAGGGCAGAAAAGTGTGACCTCAAGGCCAGGTCACACTTTTTGGGCCAATAAGTCTGACCTACAGATCCGGCTCTCTTGGCGGCAGATTTCATAAAAATTTATCGTCTCAGCTGCGGCTGATGTCTGTCACCTGCGCAATAAGGCCAAAAACACACGGAAGTTAAAAATTTGACTGCTTGAGGGTTTTAGAGGTGGAAAGCACCATAAAAATAGGAAAAATAGGAAACTGAAGAGAAACCCTAGGGTCTGAAACAACTGGATATGCAGGAATAGATAAAACGACAGCGGTCGTAAAATAAAAACCGTGTGGAGTCGCCAATTGTTAGTATGAATCTTTCGTCGTAAAAGATCGCTGCAAAATATCTTTAAGTCTGTTGCAAAAATTCAGATCTAAGCACAAAATACATTAAGCAGATAAAATATAATATGGTTCCATGCATCCAATAGACAAGACAAGAACAATGTGTTTAAAAGAATGTTTTATATTATATTAAAGAATGGGGCACCTGAGAGGAAAACAAGAAAGGTGTTTTCCGGTTCTCCTCAATGGGATGGGTTCTTGAAAGTCCTCAGCATTTCAGATCTAATATTCCTCTCTCTTATTGCGGTAGAAAACCCCGACAAACATAGAACTCAATGGGAGCTCACAAAGAAAAAATGGAAAATGGTAACCAAGAGTAGATCCAATGTGATCTAATGCAATGAAGGTGACTAATGAATTGGGAAAACCCTTCTATTTATAACAAAATATTGGGGTGTTCTAGAACTCAGTGCATGAATAAAATATTATTAATCAAATTCTAGAATCACCCTTTAGGAATATTTTATTATATTTTTTGGAGGGAAAAGGTCTTTTGACTTGGGTCAATTCCTTTATTTATAAACAATAAATAAATAAATGATTTATTTATTATTTTAGGGACATGATGGGAATATAATGAAATAAATAATGATTTATTTAATTATTTAAAAATGATTTAGTCAAATTTAACTAGGAATATTATTTAAACAATGATTTGAATAACTTATTCCTAGGAAATACTTAAATAAATAATGATTTATTTAATTAATTTCCTTGTTTTGGGTTAAATATGACCACGAAATATAGACAAATGTTATTTACATGGTGAAAGCAATTCTACATAGGGTAAATTTGGTCTTACATGGTGTACTTGGGTTCATCTAATGATAATGAGTTAGATGACCAAAAAAATGGTGTAACAATGTAGTTCATTCCTAGAGACCAAATCAAATGGTTGATTCGCTCATTGTTGCAGCTAGAAATTTTCACCCACCACAGAACCCACTACTCAGGTATGAAGTTGAAGTACGCTATCAACCTTCTATCCCAGATAATATTAAACACTGGCAGGTGTTTGAAGATGAAGAGAAAGTTAAACGCTTCATAGAGACTGGTGGGGAATTCTCGAATCTGGTGATTGATGCTGTGGATGAAGAGCGTGAGGATCAGCCCCAAACCAAGTGGGAAGAAATAGTGGTAGGACATCGCATACTGCAACTAAAAGGGAATGTCATCCCCAAAGGCCTTGTGCCCTTGGAGAGGTTGTTTGACAAGATGATCAGGTGAATGAAATAAACATTGGGATGGAGGGAGACCCGAAAACAGTGAAGTTTTCTAAAGGAGTCCCAGAGGAATATAGAGACCAACACTTCTGGTTGTTTCAAGCTTATAAAGATGTTTTCATGTGGTCGTACCAAGACCTTAAAACATTTGACATGGAAATCATATAGCACAAGATTCCTCTCAAAGGATTTGCCAAGCCCCATAAACAGAAACTGAGGAAAATTAATCCATTGTTACTTCCATCTATTGAAAAGGAAATCAAAAAACTGTTGCGGGCTAAAATTATAGTCCCCTTGAGATACTCACAGTGGGTGGCCAACCTGGTTCTAGTCAGGAAGAAGAACGGGGAAATAAGGCTGTGTGTAGATTTCCAAAATTTAAACAGGGCCTCCCTCAAATATAACTACCCTCTCCCCAAGATGGACCACATTGTGCAGAAAGTGGTGGGATCTTCCCAGATGTCTATGATGGATGGCTTCTCGGGATACAATTAGGTGGTGGTCCTCCCCGAGGATTAGAAGAAAACAAAGTTCACTACGCCTTGGGGGACTTTTATGTATGCCCTAATTCCCTTCGGTTTAATCAATGTCGGTTCCACCTTTCAATGAGAAATGGATATCACTTTTATGGGAGAACAAGATAAATTCGTGGTGATATACCTAGATGATATCACTATGTTTTCAAAAAATTATGCTGACCACATAGAACATCTGTGCCAGACCTTTGAGAAATGTTGTAGTTATGGTTTGTCATTGAACCCTCAAAAGTCTATGTTCGCTTTAGAATTAGGAAAGTTGCTGGGCCATGTAGTAATAAAAGAGGGGGTGAAAATTGACCCCAAAAGGGTAGAAGTAATCAATGGCATCTCACTACCCCGAAATAAAAAGGAAGTCCAGTTGTTCCTAGGAAGAATACACTTCTTAAGGAGGTTTATCCCGAACTATGCTGAGATAGTTCGGCACATCACGTAAATGCTCAAGAAAAAAAATGAAGTAAAATGGACCCCAGAGTCGAGGGAGGCTTTCAATATAATTAAACATGCTTTTGCAGAAGCACCGGTATTGGCAAGCCCTGATTACGGTAAGCCGCTCATGATATTCTCCTTTGCATCACCGCACACAATATTTGTAGTGTTACTGCAAAAGAATGTAGATGGGTATGAGGAGCTGATTTCCTTCTTCAGCCAAGTGCTGCAGGACGCAAAGTTGAAATACAATATTATGGAGAAGCAGGCTTACACCCTCGTTAAGTCCCTAAAAGCCTTCTGAATGTATGTGCTTCAGTCAGCCATAATTGCTTTTATTCCCACAGCTGCAATAAAAGATATTTTAATTCAGGGAGATAGTGAAGGTAAGAGGGGAGAATGGATTGCCAAAATTCAGGAGTAAGAACTGGATATTAGACCCATGAAGCTCATTAAGGGACAGGGGTTGGAAAAAATATTATCCGAGTCAAATTTTCAGGCATTGGGTATAAATTTGTCCTTAGAAGGAGGAGAGGTACCCGAGGGTACATAAATACAACCTGGAATAGAAACCACAGTATAGAAGACGCATATGAAATACCTCCTCAACGCTTCATACAAAGATGTTGTAGAGAACCTCCATACTCTAAGATGTCCCCCAAATTTCGACAAAGCAAAGTACCGTACCCTGAGATTGAAATCTCAGAAGTATGTTGTAGCTAACGACCAACTATATTGGAGGGATCCCTCAGGAATTTTGATATTATGTCTTATAGAGCAGGTAGTGGAAGAGGTGATGGCTGAAATTCACGAAGGCGTTTGAGGGGGACATTACAGCTGGCGATCCACAACTCATAAAATATTTAAGGATGGTTTCTTCTGGCCTCAATTATTTGGAGATGTTCATGCTCGTGTTCAGGCATGTGAAAAGTGCCAGTTGTTCACAGAAAAAAATATGTTCGCTCCACTGCCGATGATACCGGAGCATATTGAAGAGACATTCCAATATTGGGGTGTTGATTTTATTGGGTAAATTCATCTCGCATCCAGCAGTCAACACAAGTGGATCCTTACTGCTACTAAATACTTCACTAAATGGGTAGAGGCAAATGTTGCTAGAAACAGTACAGATGCAGTCGTGATCAAATTCATGGAAGAAAATATAATAGCAAGGTTTGGGTTTCCATTCAAGATTGTCACAGACAATGCTCAGGCCTTTAAGTTCGCCAAGTTCATTAATTTCTGTCAGCAGTATAACATCTTGGGGCACTCTATGGCCTATTACCCCGAGGGGAATGGGTTGGTCGAGTCTTCAAATAAAACCTTGGTGAGGGCGTTGAAGAATACCATAAGTGAAAATCAGAGAAATTGGGATTCCCAACTAAAATTTTCACTCTGGGAAAATCATATTACCAGCAAGAGGTCCACGGGTAAGTCTCCCTACGAACCAGTGTATGGTCGAGTAGCAGTGTTTCCCATTCAACTTTCCTTGCCCATTGCCAGGTTCCTACAAGATAGCCAAGAAGAGAAAAATGATCTCATCAAGAGGATGAATCAGTTGGTCAAGTTGGAAGAAACTCAAGCCCAAGTAAACAACAAGTTATCATACTACCAGGAGAAAATGAAAATATTGTTTGATCAACGAGCAAAATATAAAGAAATAAAAGCAGGAGACCTAGTGCTGAGGTGGGATGTCAAGAGGGCGGACAAGGGCAAACATGGAAACTTCGACTCACTATCGTTCAGACCATTCAAAGTTGTTGAGGTGAAAGGAAATAATACTTTCATATTAGAGAATTTAGAAGGTGATCTGATCGAAGCGCCCATGAATGGGCAGTTTTTGAATCCTTACTTCCAATACTGAAAATGGCCTTGGCGGCTCATTGTACATATCCCCCATATCGTATTTACATTCCATTTTATGTTTCCGCATCTTTTTTTTTGTTCAATTCATCAGAGAAATGCTTGAAATTTTGAAGAATCTCAAGATTTACTAACTGATGTACAGGAAAAGGGTCTGCAAAGTTCTCGACACCCTCGAGGACGAGCGTACTGTCCCCAGGTGGAGCCAATGTTGTATAGTCACCTTATCTACCCATCAAAAGGAGCGGTCAAGTTAAAAAAGGCCGATAAGTTTATAAAGGTGGCGAGATGAGTAAATGGTGAAAGTCTAGGAAGGAGGGTCCAGCTAGCCTCAAAGGATCATAGCGATTTTAAAAGCCAGGCCCCCAGAATCCGTGACATCACCTTTTAGCAGGCCAATCTCAAGCATTCCGTGGGGTAAGAAAATGGGCCATAAAGCTCCTATGCACCCCGTCGAAGTTCTAAGTGGTCCCACCAAGGATAATAGTTGGCGCAAGTAAGTGAATAGGTAAGGTAAGTCTAGGGTGGAGGTACAAAGGCCAGTACGTGCTTTAATTCGGCCCGTGGTTCACACCTACCTGGCTGCTGCTAGCCAATAACCCATCACCACATGTCCCACTGTCGGCGTCCTTATGACGCCAGCCCTACAACTGTCAACCTATCTCGTATTCTGTAAAAATCGGTCTAATATGATCTCGTTTTACTTTCAACTGTGTAAAATACTGGTTATTAATATACTTTTCGCATAGAGGAGGTTGAAATGCAAGAGCAAGGTCATTTTCAGTCCCGCGTCACTTTCCCCTGGGCTTCCTCACTACTCTCAAGTATTTAATCATTTTCCTGTCGCACTATTTCCCTTCTGTTCTTAATTTTCAAATCGTCATGGGGAAAACAAGAACCAAGAAGTCTGAGCCTAAAACCCCATAAGTTCGCGAGGTCAGGGTTTCCCCTGGACCCCAACCCCTCATCGATGCCCATGCATGAATTCATGACCTATTTTACCTGTTTAGCGTAGCCCACATCAGACCTGGGATTTTTGACTATCATAAAAAATGCGTAGATATGTTCAAAGTCATTGAGTCAGGTCTGCATTACCAAATTTCCCCAACCACATACCTTGTTCCTGAGTTTATCAGTTGGCTTGGGGAGGCCTATGACGAGCGCAAAGATGTTTTTCTTTCTACCCAGGGCAATAAGATTTTTCACATTTCGCCCCAACTTATAAGGGAAGCTATTCGTTACCCTCTTAGCCAGCATTATGTTGAGTTATCTGAGGCCTCCCTCTCCTGTCATTTTGCGAAGCTACCCTAGGAAAAAAAAAGTGGTTTCCTCAGCCTTCTCTCAGATTCCCGCCTGACATATTTCCCACTCATAGAATCTATTCCCCTATTTACTTTCTGAACCAATGTACAGCCCATCCTAGCACTCATTTTAGGGTTTTTAGGGTCTAAGGAGGTCGACCAAGTGAATAAAGAGGGCATAGATTTTCTTTGGCTCATGATGCAAAAGGACATCCTTCTGGATATCCCTTCTTTCTTATCTTCGGCTATTCAATCTCAGTTTCAAGAAGTGTCCTCTACCGGTTATTTTAAGTACTGTTCCCTGGTGTTTTATCTGTTCCTATTCGAGCACGCGGATAGATTTGAAATTCTTGGCCTAAACAAATTTTCGAAGATAAGTTCCCAACCCAGAGCCATTTTTGAGGGGATTGATATAGTTCGCCAAAAGCCAGAGGGGAAGGGGTATACAAAGTTTATTAACGAGTTCATGTCCATATCTTATGCCATTATACATGATGACCCTCCACCTAGAATATTTCCTAAGCAGAAGGACTAGCTACAGTTTGATGAGGAAGATTGCACAGGGGACTGGTACCTGTTTGATGAGTATACTGAGATCAGAGTCTATGGTGTAAAGGTACCTCCCTACTGCCTGCCGGTGTTTCTAGCTATGCTAGTATTTTCCCTCAAATTCATTCGACAAACCTTGAAGGCCAACCAGATCCACTTTGTACCCATGAAGAAAGGATACATTCTCAAACTCCCAACTTCAATTGGTCCCTTCACCATAAATTCGAGGCATGCCCTCTCAACCATGGAAAAAATGATGCAAGAGACGGACCTCGCATAGGGAAAATATCAGACCTATGAACCTAAGGGAGTCCTCTCTAGTAGGAAGAGGAAAATAAAATCAACTACTTAAATACATGAGACTAGGCCCTTCATTGTGGAGAGCTAATCTTGATGCCTAGCCTTTGGATGCACAGATGGAGACCGAGTCTTCAGCCGCGGAAGGGAAAGGTCAGAATGTGTTTTTTGGAATAGAGGAACAAGGGCAGGTGGGCACCTTAGGAAGTCACGAGGGTATGGACATTGATGAGGGCAGACACCCTCATATAAAACAGAGAACTGAAGGGACTGATGAAATAGAGTTCGAGATATCCTATGAGGAGATTCCTAAGTTTGGGGGTCCTGACAAGGAAAAGCCTGGTTTTCATATTTATTTTGACGAGGCCTCCTCGTCGGCCCCTCAGGGCTTTCACAGGTAGTCACGGTTGACAGGCAAGAGACCAGGGAGGAAATAAATTTCAGAAACAAATTCACCCAGGAGAAACTGACAGTCGAATTGGCAGGAATTGTGGACAAGCACCATTCTCAGCTTCCCACAGTGTTAGATATGGATAAAGAACAGCTCATACTTGCCATTCAGAAAGAAGCATTGCAATCTTTAGCCTCTGGTGTTAGTCATCAATATTTTTCACTTGTTGGTTATGACTAGTTGTGACAACCAAGTTTTCTAGCAGCTGATCTAAAAAATTGTCAAATTTGCCAGCTGGAAAACACCCATAAATTTTTTTTCCCTCTTACCTTTCAGTCCACCCATGACGAGATGAAACCTCATTATCAAGTCCTATCTAGCCTCAGCCATACTAGTTTGCCCATCAGCTCCAAAGAAACAATCCAAATCTGTCTGAAAAAGTTTCCCCTAAGTTAGGTAGTGGCACTTTAGGCATTCCTCCCTTGGAAAACCACTCTAAAGCCAAAAGACCTCTACCTGCTATGGAACAATCATAAAATAACTTCCCATTCTGCAAATAAAGTTGGTTACAACCCTAGGTCGCGCCACTAATACACCCTCAAATCTCAGCAATACATGTACCATAGGTCAAACCGATTTTAGGTGTTTTTACAGTGTTTTAATGGATATTTCAAGGACAGAGGTATACCAGCATCCCAAAAGACAATATTTGGCTCCACATGAGAAGACAACTGCTTCTCAATGTGATATTGAGCCTGGGATGCAGCTACAGAGTAGAGAGTTTTTCATTAAGCTCTTGCGATCACAGTCAAATCCTGAAAGGACAGTGAAAGGAAAAATAACACTGTCAAAAGGCTGTTGATATGACATCACTGAAAAGACCTCCTTCATCTATAAGCAGAGGGCCAAAGGTAATGTCTGTTTTGAAGTTTTTCACTAACTGTAAAGACAAACTTTGGTTACGGTGAGACAACAACTAAGGGTTTCTGAAGTAAAATGATGATCAAAGGCAGAGGCAAAGCAGTGGGCTTTAAAAATTATTTGCATGAGTTCACTATTGTTTGAGTTACAATGTGAAGCTAATAGGTTCATCATCATTGAAGAAATATTGTTAAACAGATGGCCAAAAGAGTCAAATAATCTTGGGCTCAAACTAACTTCTGCCATCATGTATAAGAGAAGCCACTATCAGTATGATTCATAAAACATTCTTCATTTGGTTGAGGCAGAGTTTGAAAGTAAACCAGACATTTGTCAAAATAAGCCTCCTTCATCTATAAGCAGAGGGCCAGTGCAGTAGTTGACTTTAGGGTTTCGACTGATTAAGAGACAAATGGTAAGAGCAACATAAGACATTTGAAAGCTTCTGAGCAGGGAAATCATGTCAAAAACAAAGGAAAAGCATGAGCGCTATAAAATATCAAAGAAAGGTTGCTTATCTCCTATCAGAGTTTTCTTTCAAAGACAGTCTGGAGCCAAGAAGTGTACAAACTTAGCTGAGGGGTGTGATTTCATTAAAAAGTTACAAAAACTCATCTCCTTGATGAACAGGCTTAACATTTAGTCTATGTTCCTTTAAAACAAAACAAAGTTGATAAGTGGTTGAGAGATGAGTCATGACATAGGCCTAAGAGTGATGATTTCTTTTCAAAGGGTATTGTCCTTCCTACTCATAAAGAATTTTCTTTGAAAATGACTCATCATAGTGGACAAAAGGCAATTTGAGTTTAATTCTCCCAAAAAGGCATTTCAACTGAACATACAAGCTCATAAATATGAAAGAAGCTTTATGGTATGTATTTCAGATGCTGGAAAAACTTTCAAAGCCAATAAGGCATGTCACCATTTCAAATGAAGGCATTTTCCTTATGAAAAGGTCAAAGGCACCTCACTGTTGCATTCCAAGTAAAGGAGAGGTCTAAAAGAGGTCCCTTTTTGATGAACAAAGAATGGTAAAGCATGAGTGAATGCAACTAAGTTTTTGGCACTTACAGTGAGAAGAGGAGCTTAAAAAACACCTAGAAGCAGAAACGGTCAACCAAGTTTAAGGAGATAAGTCATCTCCCTGCAAATGGAAAAAAATGCTTCACCAGTCATTGATATGTTTTTGAGTGGTTTTTCCATGTTGAAAATGTCATTAAAAAGACAACATTGGCAGAGTTTGTTGTTTAAATAAAGCATAGTGAAAATGCAGTAGAGGAGTTTTGAAAGTCCTAAACGATGCCTTTTTCATCTAAACAAAAGTCCTCACTATGCTTCTTTTTCAAATGTCCAACTCCACTTTTTGTCGAAAGATTGGTGCAAAGAGTCGTTAAAAGATTTTCAAAGGTTTCAAAAAAACTCACAAAACAAGTGTGAAAGGGAGCTTGGATTTTTCACCTTCAAAAGGGTGTAAGGACCATTGTAAATCTATTCTTGCATTACCAAAACAGAAGAAAAATCCCCTTTGCTGTTCAATCTACCAAAGAAGAAGCTTTTGATCAAGTTTGCAGAGTTTTCAAGGGTTTTTGACTGCACGGCGCGCCTATAGAGTTGCGCGGCGCGCTCAGGCAGAATTTTTCCAAAGGCTTGCACTATCGCGCAGCGCGCTTGTAGGCGCCGGTCACGATGGCCGGTCAGTGACCCGAAAACCCCTCTTTGCGCGACGCTTTCCCTCGTAAACGTGCCGCACACACTTTGAACGCTCAAAAGCACCTCAAAAAAGTCTGGAAGCCGCTCCAACCCTCAAGCAAAGCCTGCCATCGAAGTTTCAAGGTATTTCGTGAGCCTCCTTAGTATTATCAATTTTCTAAAGGGGTGATAGTTAGTGGAAGTACCCTAACTGTGATAGGGCAAAATAAACTCTGTCAGACTTATGCAGTGAAGAAAACAGTGGAAAGGAGAGTTGTTTTTATGTTTAAAAACTCAAGATTGCAGTGGCTTATATTTGCTCAACACTGACATAGTGAAAGTGTGGGTTCTTATTGATGCTTAAAAGCCCAATAAAATGCACTCAAAACAATGATAAAAGGTAGAGGCACTGTTTAAAAGCAGAAACTCAGTATTTGAAAAATGAAACAGTGGTCTTAATTTCAACAACAGTAATCATACATATATTACTTGGTCACTGTCAAAGGTCATCTATGTGTGGTGAAGAAAAAAGTAAGGGCTGCCAATTTGTCCATAAAACAAAATTTAGTGTGTGAAGCTGTAAATCGCTATTTGGAGGTGTTGTCAAAATCTGTGTGAGGAATAGTGAATACAAGAGCAGTTTTTTGATTGGGAGAAGTTTTGTCTTGTTTTTGTCTAAGATACAAGGCTGTCTTGTTGTCACCAAAACACCAAAAGCTTGGTGACCTTACCTAAACACAGTGACCGGTTGACTGTGTGTATACATTTTAGTTGATTGTGTGCTTATTATTAAATTTACTTGTTGATTGGCATACAAAGGGGAAAGGCAGTGTTTTGGGAGTAGCAGGGACCTAATACCAAAGAAAACATTTTGCACAGCTTTGAGGCAAATTTACCTTAATCAAACAGTGATTGACAAAGAAGGTAGAGTTTTGTTTGAGAAAACATTCTTGAAATCCTTTTTGAGGTAGTTTGGTTTTTCAGAGAGCATCCAGAACAAGATGCCTCCCAGGCAAGATAGTAGGAGTGGATTGCATAAGAGATATGAACCTATTTCCACTGAAGAAGTGAATGCACACCCATCAGTCTTGTTCAATTTCCATGAGGTTGGGTGTTTAGATTTTTGTCAAAGGGTGCAAGAGGTGAAGAGTTTCTCTCCTTTGACACACCTTTGCGCTTTGAGGTTTCAAGATAAGCATTTCCAGTTGGCAGGCCTTGACTTCAAATTTTCTCCAAGGTCCATCTCCAAGGCTACTAAAATCCCCTATATTGGTGAGAAATGGTTTAAGCAAAGCCATTTGGACTCAGATGATTACAAGCCCTTTCTAAAGCTTGAGCACAGAGAGTCATGTCCTTCTATTTTCCCTTTCTGATATATTTTAGCCAGCTACGCCCCTCTCATGAAGATTATCATGAAGTACTTCACTTGTGAGGGAAGATTCTCCTGAATCTATGCCTATCACATTCAACTAATCATGCATTTCACTAGGGCCAGATTGCTAAATCTTCCTTTCTTATTACACAAGAGCATTGAGAAAATGACCTCCACTGTCCAGAAGAAGCCTCCTTCACAACAAATAGCTTGTCTCTTCCATCACTCTCTCATCAAAATCATCATCCTACATTAGCTTGAAAAGATGGATGTCTCTTGGGATGTTTTCATCACTCATCTGGATTTCTCCACTGTCCCTCCAGTCCATACATCCCCTACACCTCCTACTCATCATCCCTCGCCTTCTTCTAGCAGACCTATTCCTAAAAAGCTCAAGTTTACTACAGAACAAGCAAAGGAACATGAAGAAGGAGAAGAAAGTGACCAGCAAGAGGAAGAAGGACATGAGCAGAAAGAAGAAAGTGTTGAACAATAGCATGACAGTGATGATGAACAACAACGAGGGGAGGAGGAAGAAAGTGCTGAAAAACAACATGACAGTGATGATGAAAAACAACGAGGGGAGGAGGAAGAAAGTGCTAAACAACAGCATGACAGTGAGGGTGAGACAGAGCAACAATGGCAGCATGAAAGTGATGAGCACGGACATTCAAAAGAGGACACACAGCAGCAACATCATGATGAACAGGGGCAGCGAAAAGAGACTGAATAGGGGCAGCATGATAGTACCAAACAACAACAACATGATAGTGATGAGCAAAGGAAGCCAAAAGATGATACACATCAGCCTCCTCAAGAACAAAAACCTCCTCAAGAAGAACAACAAACTCAGAAAGAAGAGAAGCAAGGTGACAAAGGTAAAGGGGCCATTCCCTTTTCTCCTAAAAAGGCCAAGCCCTAGACAACAAAGAAAAGAGTGCCTAGAGTGGTCACTCCAAATGTGACAAGGGCCCTTTGAAGTAAAGGAAAATTTCCAAAGAAGCCCATGATTGATTTGCCTAGGAGGAAGAGCACTAGAATAGCCACCCAAAGCAAAGGGAAGGGTAAAGAGGAAGGCAGTCATGAACAAGAGAGTGCATTCGACATCATCCCAATCCAAAGCGATGATAGTGATAATGAGGCCCAGATTCTAGAAAACCTCTTAATCCATAGAGAAGGCCAAATTGATGCTTTGAAGGATGATCTCCGTAGAGATAGGAATTTGAATCAATTTCTGCAAATCCAAAATAGGCAAATGAGTGTCCATATGGCTGTTTATGAGACACGGGCGACCAAGTACAAGAAGGAGGCATCCAAAGCCCAAGCAAGGTTGGAAGAACTCATGGGTGAGTTCGATGAAAGTGAAGGAGAAGATCAGCCTAGGAGAAAGAGGCCAAGAACTATGGGGCTTAAAAAGGCCCTTGAGAAGCAAAAAGAAGAGGAAAATGCCCTTCTCGAATCTACCCCTCTCATTGCATTGTTCGAACAAGAGATAGAGAACAATAGGGAAGAATGGCTTGAGAGAGTCAATGACCACTTGGAGAAGAAATTGGAGAAGGAAAACATGGATCTAGACCTTCAAAGGAGAATGACAGGGCATTATAAAAAGTTAAATTAGTTTACCCGACGCAAGTTGAAGGCTGCTCAAGAAAAGCTTAAGGAGGCTAAAGGGAAGTGCCCGGCACAGAAAGTGAGGAAAGACACACCGAGACTTCAGATTTTGGCTTCTGCTTCATAACATGTTGCTGAGAACCCTTGAGGATCATACTCACCAATTTTGGGAAAATTTCGACATATTTTGGTTTTTTGGCATTTTTGGGTTTTTGGCCAAAACTCATGGGCTTCGCCATTTCAGTTTGGAGGATCATAAAAGGAAGAGAATGGTATCATTGGATGCCATAATTTCAAGAGCACACACTCAATTATTTTCAGGAAATTTTAATATCATTTTCTCCCCCTAAATGGAAAAAAATGCCCTCTTTTTCTACACTCTGCTCGGTCTATCAGCAAAGCTTATTTTCTGGTTTTTTACACACAGGCCTGTTTTTGGAGTACTTCCAAGCATCAGATTGGGAAAATTAAAGTTTTTCCAGAAATTAGACACTCAGATCTTTCCAATGAGCTATCATGAGCCTCGTTTCAACATCGGGAAGACTGCCAAATGTTGCCGACAAGTCAGGGGACCTTTTGCTGATGTATTTAATTTTGAGTATTTTTGTAAAAATTCAACCTTTAAAAGTTTCTTTTTCCTCATGTGCGTTTAGCTATTTTTGCACATGAGAAGTTATGAAAAGTCAATTTATTTCCCGCGTTTAGCATTTTTTAGATATTTTATGAGATATTTTGTGCCTTGGGCTTTGCAAAGCCTCAAGGACAAGATTAGATATTTTGGATAGGCCAATGAGAGTGAAAATTGAACTAAGAGGTTTTCCTCACTTGAGCCTATTTATTCCAAAAGATTTCATTGTAAACAAGGTTGAACTTGATGATAGAAGCAATATATGGTCATATAAGCTTTGGAAGAAATATTTGTCTCATGCTTTTGGATAGTCTCTTGGATGTTCTTGGATGATGAAAGAGGATTGTTGTTGGATTCCATGACTTGGTAGAATAGTATAGTGTCTCTCTCTTTGTTTTGTTTTCTAGTTTTCATTCATAAATCCATGTTTCTTGCATGCTATAGAATAGTAGAGAACAAATTTGAGACATGCCCTTGGAGGCACCTCAAATTTTCTGTTTCTTCATAGCTTCCATGTTTTCTTCATTCTTAGTCACATTAAAGAATTCTTGATTGCTCTTTAATAACTTAAGGATATTTTTTCTTGTTTCATTCATGGTTTTATGCATGCTAAGTATGATTCACGATATGCCCTGCTTACTCATGGCTAGCCATTGCTCCATCCATGAAATTTCTCTTTGACTGATTAGATTGTCATTTGTTGAACCAAGGAGGTCTTGTTCTGATCTTGCCCTTTGCCTAAGACTATGCAATCTTGTTTTTCAAAGTGCCCAATAACTTGAAGTACTATGTTTAGGCATTCCGGCATAGTGATTTGAGTTGTTTGTCTGTCTTAAGTGTATTTCCCCAAAGTTTGATAGCCTTTTCCCAAAGTTAGAGAGTTATATATCTCTATGCATGGCTTGAATGTTTATTTCTATGTATTGATTAGCTTATAGTTACATTTATCATGATTAATGGCTTGCCCTACCATGTTTATGTCATCTATTAAACTAGTTATGCTTTAAATCCTTTGTTGTTCCCAAACTTGATGTCCATTTTACTCCATTTTTCTCAAAGATCCTTTCTACCTCGAATCAAATCGGCCCTTCAACAACCTTGTATCACCATCTGATAGCTTTCTTGACCTTTTCGACCCCATAGCCCAGTTGATCTGAAATCTTTTTACGTATCTTATATCTTTGATCAGTTTCATCCCTCACAACCTAAAAACCAAAACCAAAAAACCTACTTCATAACTAGCCTAAAATCAAAACACAATAAGCAAACACACAAATATCCCTTACACATATAGAGAGAGCCCTCTCTCAGTCCAGGAAGGCTAGGTCCTTGGGCTCCAAATATTTGTTTGATGTTACACTGTCATTTGGCTTGCCAATCAGCCAAATCACAGGACCCTAACATAATGGTGATCACAGTGAGACTAACTGAGTACATAACAGTCTAGCAAACTCTTGTAGATTCATTAGTCTTCAAAAATTAAACAGGCAAGCAGTCTATAGAATCATTTAGAGTAAACTCTTTTTGTTCTTGCCACCCTAGCAAAGTGATGAAACAGGTTTAGAATACTTTAATAAACTATAGGCTGCACATAAAACTCAGAAAAACCCCGAAACATTCCTAGATTTGTTTTCCCTAGTTACTGGTGGTGGACCATAGCTACATCTTTACAAAAACAACCAAGTTCCACCTGGCGACTCCACTAGCCTCAAGTAGGCCTAAAAACTCCATGAAATACCAAAAAATTCATAAACCATACCTTTCTGCTAACTCATCCTTCCAAAAACTTAAACTTAGGGTGGAAACTTTGTAACCAGTGACAAACTAAGTATAACTTAGAGATTCAAAAAACCTCGCCTAAACATAAGAGATAAGCAGAAGCCTTCTTGCCAAGAAACCCATTAGCTTGTCCATACAGCCTAGCAAACTGTTGAAACCAAGTGAATCACTCTTCTTTGCAATTTTCCATCTCAAAGTTTGCCATAAAACTTTTTCCCGAGCATATTGAATAGTGTTGGTGGTGGACCATAGTTCTCATAAGAAATCCACCTGGCGACTCCACTATTCCATCCTTTTAGTTTTGACCATCCTTCACATTATTAAAACCTTAGAGAGGCCATCCATCCAAAACATCCACAAATATCATCCTCTCTAAACTCTAGACCCGAAGTCTAGCTTCACGAAGAATCAACACCAGAGCTCATCCAGACCCAAATCCCCCTATCATAGTAGACGATCTAGAGAAGATTCTATGGAAAGCTTCTAAAACTAGAAATCTAGCTACCGATAGGTCCATCCGTAAAGCAAGACCAGTACCTGAACATCTCACTGCCTTGCAGGATTCCCCCTTTGACTTAAAATCAACAAAAACCCTGTTTAGAAGCAAGTCACAAAGTAAGATAGAATTTGATGATCTTGTGCCCCTAGATCTGCCACAGAGTCATAGTAGAGAAGCCTCACCTACCACACCTCCCGACTTTTAGCTTCTCCATCACTTTGGCTCCTACCATCCCAGATTTTCTCAAAACCAGGTCACTAGTCCAAGTACATCCGCCACACCTATCCAAACCACTACTGTTCAAACCACCTCAGCTCATCCCACAAGCCCTCATTTTGTACATCACCCATTAGCTCCTGTCATGGCAGCCTTGTATGCACCCTTGGTGTTGCCACAACCTTTGGCTCCCTTAAAAAATGACTATCAAGCAAAAATCCCACACTTTACTGGAGATGAGACTACCACAGCTCAACAACATGTAGATAGAATTAGCGATGCCTTTGAATACATGGAAATAGAAGACGAGACCATCAGAATGAGAATGTTCGCCCAAAGCTTGGGCGGAGAACCCAAAAAATGGTTTAAGAGCTTAACTCCAAACAACATCCACAACCTCCCAGAACTCTACCAAGTCTTCATAAACAAGTGGGAAATCCGAAAGAACCCCATTCAAATCCTGTCAGAATATAACAATCTAAAATGGGAAAATGGGGAAGTGTCCAGGGATACTACACTAGGTTCAACAGTGTGTATAACGCCCTCCCACCTCACTTCAAACCCCCGCTTGGTTCAGCCTTGGAAAATTTCCCCGAGGGTTTTGATCAAGACATGACTTATCAGCTAAGAGACAAGGACCCCCTTACCTTAGAGGAAATGCAAAAAGTAGCCATAAGAGCAGAAGCCAACTTAGCAGAAAAAAGAGCTAGGACTAGATCAGAAAGGAAAGTCACATACCGAGATGAGGTCTCCACTTCATCCCCTTCCCTAGATCCTAAAATAGATGATTTATTCAGGTCCATGGCCAAAATGTGGGAGAAGATAAGTGAGAAGAACCCTCTTAGGGACAACCAGCCAAACCCTCCAAACAGAAACCATAACCAAAATTTTAGGAGGGAACAACTTCAAAACAAACCAAGGGAGGATGACCAACAAATTAGGCCACCATTCAATGAAAATTATGTGGAAGAAGATGATAGGGATACAGAACCCATTGATGAAAATCACTTGAACCTCATAGGGTCTGATAATGAGAGTGAGGTGTACCTCACGGAAGAAGAAAAAGCATTCTTCTCTCTGAATCAGAAACCAATTATGAAGATCCCGAGGATCCTGCCATAGATTTTTAGAATGCCATAATAGAATCTCACAGGCAGTATGACCTTAGAAGAAGAAAAAATCAAGACAACTCCAAGAAAGGTAGCCCAGACACTGCTAAAACCCCTGATACCATCCTTAAGAAAGCAGTGAACAGCAACAAAATCATGGTCGGGAAAAATGACCAAAAAAAAGATAGAGTTACCCAAACTAATCCTGACTCAGATACTCCTAGTACTTCCACAAAGATTCTCGAGGTGGCTGTGGCAAACAAAATCCCGAAATAGAGCCAGCAAACTCATAACATAGAGAAGGTCATGGCTGAAAAAGATGAAACAAACATGTCTAAACTACAGCTACCTTTTAGGTTTGAGGGCGAAATCGCCAAAATAAAGATCACCATGCCTCTTACCGAGCTCATCGCCCAAGGCTCTTATAAATCCCAAGTGTTAAAGGTCCTGAATATAGGGAATGATGCGAACACCCTTAATCTAGCTGATGACACTCCCGAAATGTTGTTTGGTCCGAAAATAGAAGGGAAATTCCAAGAGGGAACCACTCTCCCCTTTTACATCAGTCTGAATATCCATGACCAAATCCTTCACAATGCCATGCTAGACTCCGGTGCCTCGCATAATCTTATGCCGAAGGTTGTAATGGAAAGATTAGGCCTAGAAATCACTAGACCATACAAAGACTTATATTCATTTGATTCTAGTAGAGTCAAATGTCTAGGCTTAATCAAAGATATTTGTTTTAGTTTGGCCCAAATACCTAAAAAACATCTGATCATGGACATAGTGGTAGCAGACATTCCTCCCAAGTATAGAATGCTTCTATCCAGGTCTTGGGGAGCCAAGCTCCAAGGAAATATTCAATTGGATATGTCCTATGCCACTATTCCTGTGTTTGACCAAACAAGAATACTCTATCGAGAGTCACACATGAAATACATGATCAGTAGCCAAGAGAGGCCAGATAACACCCCAATGTATTCCTTGAATTCCGACCTGAAATCTTTTATTCTACACACTGATGAGGACATTGAAGGACAGTCAGAAGAAATTGAAACAAACTTAGACCCACCACATTAGCTGCCCCTAGTTCTCTATGATGAACTAGGCACTCAAAACTACCATGATCATGAACAGCTATGTCTTGAGGAAAGTAAGTATGTTCCTTCTGAAATAGGAATAGAGTAAGAAGCACAAACCATTATGTACTATCAAGAAAATTGCTCAAACCTTAGTCAAACATCAGCAGTAACATCATGAAACTTTTTCAGAACAAAGGCATTAGAAGACTTACATATCACAAATATTTTCGGAACTCAGGAGTAGGGAAGCTTAATGTTTTTACCACACCTCAAATATTTACCATCACATAACTCTTCCATTGCAAGTGAAACCTTGACTGTAGCCATAACAGCTCAAAATCCAGAAAAAACACCTAATAAACTTCTTATGAGCAAACATGAAAACTGCAGTCCAAGTATACCTGAGTTACTTGAATTGGCTAATATCCTGTCATTCCATCAAATACTTAGAACCGTTAGGATTGGCAATATCATGTAGAATACTACCTCATGCAGAGAAAACAATGAGAAACACTATGCCACTACCATCACTCCAAGAAACAACTTCGACAAAAGAAAATACAAAAATCTGAACCAATCAGTAATAATCAAAGATAAAATAGCTAGTCATAGGGTCTGTTTTGATTTTAGAAACACTAATGCACATTCCTATAACAAGAATTTTATCCTTCCTACCCAAGACCATGATATACCGATGATAAGTGCTTTTAATCATATGCCTTTGCAAGATGATGTTTCAGGTTATAGCCAAATGATTCCCTTGCAAAGTAGACAACTCAAAGATTTTTTTCAGTATGCTGGAAGTAGTTCCAGTTTCAGACTCATAATTGCAAAACCACCAGATATAAAAAATATGCTCCTGAAAGCCATGTTTCCAGTCCTGAACTTCTGCATTTTAACATACCTTGATGATGTCATTATTTATTTCAAAAACGACAAAGAATATATGCATTACTTAAAGAAGGTGTACAGTAAATGAAGGAGTGGAAATCAGAGGTACAAAGAGGTACAACGGGAAGATACGGGTTTGTTCAGAGATTCATGCATGAATCCTTATGTCATGTTTACAAGAGAAAATTTTCCAATTTTTCTTTTCAAGAACTAGATGGGCCAAGAATGGTAGGAGATCCTTACGAGGATAAGATGCTTAAGTTTCACCATTTCCAAGATTTATGACTTTAAAACATTTTCAATCATTGTATATACCACTATTTGAAAAATAGATAAAACAAAAAAGTCAAAAAACAATAGAAGAATAGAAAAGAGGGCAGTCGAAAAATAGAAAAAGACCCCATGTTCCAAAAAATAGTCATTCAGAAAGCCCGCAAGTCTAAATGCCGCTACTAGTACTCAAATTTCTTGTTCAGATATCTAGCCTAATCATAGCTAAACATGTTTTAAATTTATTTGCTGATAAGTTAGTGAGTGAAAAATATGGTCAAAATTGTGTAAGCTTGACTTATCAAAGAGAGTAGATTAGGAAAAGATACTGGTTCCACACGCTCAAAACAGAACCAAAGAGGGAAGCGAGGATGAAAAACAAATTGTGCATCTTAGCCCCGTTTTTCCTAGTTTCCATTTTATGCAAAATAATATTTGTGTGCAGCTTGTCTTTCATGCCGCAAGTACATGACAAATTAGACTGTCTAACCCTGATTTGATCATTTTAAATTTCATGTTTTAGATTAGAGAACAAAATCCTGTCAAACAGCTTAACCTTGGCAGTTGATCTAGCATAGGTAGAGTAATGAAGGAGTTCATCAGTTTAATCTGAACTCCTGGCATATATAAGTGTAGAATTATATAGGTTCATTTTTCAAAAAGAAAAAATATATATTGTCAAAAGGTTTGCTAGCCCAAATGCACCCAAAGGAAGAAAAAATGTTAGGAAAGATAGTGGGGTAGGTAGAAATATTATTGATGCTAATCATGTTGTAAATTTTCAGAAGTAGCATCAAGGAAGGGTAAAATTTGCACCAATGAATAAGGCATTGGCCTTCATGAGCCAAAGATCTGATATTCTGGACACCTCCCGTAAAGGAGCTGCCCTCCCCAAATGGAGCCATTGTTAGTCATCAGTATTTTTCACTTGTTGGTGATGACTAGTTGTAACAACCAATTTTTCTAGCAGCTGATCTAAAAAATTGTCAAATTTTCCAGCTGGAAAACACCCATAAATTTTTTTTCCCTCTTACCTTTCAGTCCGCCCATGATGAGATGAAACCTCATTATCAAGTCCTATCTAGCCTCAACCATACTAGTTTTCCCATCAGCTCCAAAGAAACAATCCAAATCTGTCCGAAAAAGTTTCCCCTAAGTTAGAGAGTGGTGCTTTAGGCATTCCTCCCTTGGCAAACCACTCTAAAGCCAAAAAACCTCTACCTTCTATAGAACAGTCATAACAGACCTTCCCATTCTGCAAATAAATTTGGTTACAACCCTAGGTCACGCCACTAATACACCCTCAAGTCTCAGCAATACATGTACCATAGGTCAAACTGATTTTAGGTGTTTTTACAGTGTTTTAATGGATATTTTAAGGACATAGGTATACCAGCATCCCAGAAGACAATATTTGGCTCCACATGAGAAGACAGCTGCTTCTCAATGCGATCTTGAGCCTGGGATGCAGCTACAGAGCAGAGAGTTTTTCATTAAGCTCTTGCGATCACAGTCAAAGCCTGAAACGACAGTGAAAGGAAAAATAACACTGTCAAAAGGTTGATGATATGACATGACTGAAAAAACCTCCTTCATCTATAAGCAGAGGGTTTGAAGATTGAAGAACATCCTTCATTTCATAAGTAGAGGGCTGAAGACTAAAAACGCCTCCTTCATCTATAAGCAGATGGCAAAAGGTAAAGTTTGTTTTGAAGATTTTCACTAACTTTAAAGACAAAATTTGGTTATGGTGAGACAACAACTAAGGGTTTCTGAAGTAAAATGATGATCAAAGGTAGAGGCAAAGCAGTGGGCTTTAAAAATTATTTGCATGAGTTCACTATTTTTTGAGTTACAATGTGAAGCTAATAGGTTCATCATCATTGAAGAAAGATTGTTAAATAGATGGCCAAAAGTGTCAAATAATCTTGGGCTCAAACTAACTTCTGCCATCATGTATAAGAGAAGCCACTATCAGTATGATTCATCAAAAATTCTTCATTTGGTTGAGGCAGAGTTTGAAAGTAAACCAGACATTTGTCAAAATAAGCCTCCTTCATCTATAAGCAGAGGGCCAGTGCAGTAGTTGACTTTGGGGTTTCGACTGATTAAGAGACAAATGGTAAGAGCAGCAGAAGACATTTGAAAGCTTTTGAGTAGGGCAATCATGTCAAAAACAAAGTAAAAGCATGAGCGCTATAAAATATCAAAGAAATCTGGCTTATCTCCTATCAGAGTTTGCTTTCAAAGACAGTCTGGAGCCAAGAAGTGTACAAACTTAGCTGAGGGGTGTGATTTCATTAAAAAGTTACAAAAACTCATCTCCTTGATGAACATGCTTAACATTTAGTCTCTATTCCTTTAAAACAAAACAGAGTTGATAAGTGGTTGTGAGATGAGTCATGACACAGGCCTAAGTGTGATGATTGCTTTTCAAAGGGTACTGTCCTTCCTACTCATAAAGAATTTTCTTTCAAAATGACTCATCATAGTGGACAGAAGGCAATTTGAGTTTAATTCTCCCAAAAAGGCAGTACAACTGAACATACAAGCTCATAATTATGCAAGAAGGTTTATGGTATGTATTTCAGATACTGGAAAAACTTTCAAAGCCAATAAGGCATGTCACCATTTCAAATGAAGGAATTTTCCTTATGAAAAGGTCAAAGGAACCTCATTGTTGCATTCCAAGTAAAGGAGAGGTCTAAACGAGGTCCCCTTTTGATGAACAGAGAATGGTAAAGCATCAGTGAATGCAACTAAGTTTTTGGCACTCACAGTCAGAAGAGGAGCTTAAAAAACACCTAGAAGTAGAAACGGTCAACCAAGTTTAAGGAGATAAGTCATCTCCTTGCAAATGGCAAAAAATGCTTCACCAGTCATTGATATGTTTTTGAGTGGTTTTTCCAAGTTGAAAATGTCATTAAACAGACAACAGTGGCAGAGTTTCTTGTTTAAATAAAGCACAATGAAAATGCAATAGAGGAGTTTTGAAAGTCCTAAACGATTCCTTTTTCATCTAAACAAAAGTCCTCACTATGCTTCTTTTTCAAAAGTCCAACTCCACTTTTTGTCGAAAGATTGGTGCAAAGAGTTGTTAAAAGATTTTCAAAGGTTTCAAAAAACCTCACCAAACAAGTGTGAAAGGGAGCTTGGTTTTTTCACTTTCAAAAGGGTGTAAGGACCATTACAAATCTATTCTTGCATTACCAAAACACAAGAAAACTCCCCTATGTTGTTCACTCTACCAAAGAAGAAGCTTTCGAACAAGTTTGCAGAGTTTTCAAGGGTTTTTGACCGCGCGGCGCGCCTGTAGAGTTGCGCAGCGCGCTCAGGCGGAATTTGTCCAAAGGCTTGAACTATCGCGCGGCGCGCCTGTAGCAGCGCGTGGCACGCCTGTAGGCGCCGGTCACGATGGCCCGTCAGTGACCCGACAACCCCTCTTTGCGCGGTGCTTTCCCTCGTAAACCTGCCACACACAATTTGAACGCTCAAAAGCACCTCAAACAAGTCTGGAAGCCGCTCCAACCCTCAAGAAAAGCCTGCCATCAAAGTTTCAAGGTATTTCATGAGCCTCCTTAGTATTGTCAATTTTCTAAAGGGGTGATAGTTAGTGGAAGTACCCTAACTGTGATAGGGAAAAATAAACTCTGTCAGCCTTATGTAGTGAAGAAAACAGTGGAAAGGAGAGTTGTTTTTATGTTTAAAAACTTGAGATTGCAGTGGCTTATATTTTCTCAACGCTGACATAGTGAAAGGGTCAGTTCTTATTGATGCTTAAAAGCCCAATAAAATGCCCTCAAAACAATGATAAAAGGTAGAGGCACTGTTTAAAAGCAGAAACTCAGTATTTGAAAAATGAAATAGTGGTCTTAATTTCAACAACAGTAATCATACATATATTACTTGGTCACTGTCAAAGGTCATCTCTGTGTGGTGAAGAACAAATTCAAGGCTGCCAATTTGTCCATAAAACAAACTTTAGTGTGTGAAGCTGTAAATCACTATTTGGAGGTGTTGTCAAAATATGTGTGAGGAATAGTGAATACAAGAGCAGTGTTTTGATTGGGAGAAGTTTTTTCTTGTTTTTGTCTAAGATACAAGGCTGTATTGTTGTCACCAAAACACCAAAATCTTGGTGACCTTACCTAAACACAATGACCCTTTGACTGTGTGTATACGTTTTAGTTGACTGTGTGCTTATTATTAAATTTACTTGTTGATTGGCATACAAAGGGGAAAGGCAGTGTTTTGGGAGGAGCAGGGACCTTATACCAAAGAAAACATTTTGCACAGCTTTGAGGCAAATTTACCTTAATCAAACAGTGATTGACAAAGAAGGCAGAGTTTTGTTTGAGAAAACATTCTTGAAATCCTTTTTGAGGCAGTTTGGTTTTTTTAGAGAGCATCCAGAACAAGATGCCTCCCAGGAAGGATAGTAGGAGTGGATTGCATAAGAGATATGAACCTATTTCCACCGAAGAAGTGAATGCACACCCATCAGTATTGTTCAATTTTCATGAGGTTGGGTGTTTAGATTTTTGTCAAAGGGTGCAAGAGGTGAAGAGTTTCTCTCCTTTGACACACCTTTGTGCTTTGAGGTTTCAAGATAAGCATTTCCAGTTGGCAGGCCTTGATTTCAAATTTTCTCCAAGGTCCATCTCCAAGGCTACTAAAATCCCCTATATTGGTGAGAAATGGTTTAATCAAAGCCATTTGGACTCAGATGATTACAATCCCTTTCGAAAGCTTGAGCACAGAGAGTCATGTCCTTCTATTTTCCCTTTCTGATATCTTTTAGCCATCTACGCCCCTCTCATGAAGATTATCATGAAGTACTTCACTTGTGAAGGAATATTCTCTCGAATCTATGCCTATCACATTCGACTGCTCATGCATTTCACTAGGGCCAGATTGCTAAATATTAATTTCTTCTTACACAAGAGCATTGAGAAAATGCCCTCCACTGTCCAGAAGAAGCCTCCTTCACTGAAAATAGCATGTCTCTTCCATCACTCTCTCATCAAAATCATCATTCTACATCAGATTGAAAAGAGGGAGGTCTCTTGGGATGTTTTCATCACTCATTCGGATTTCTCCACTGTCCCTCCAGTCCATACATCCCCTACACCTCCTACTCATCATCCCTCACCTTCTTCTAGCAGACCTATTCCTAAAATGCTCAAGTTTACTATAGAACAAGCAAAGGAACATGAAGAAGGAGAAGAAAGTGACCAGCAAGAGGAAGAAGGACATGAGCAGAAAGAAGAAAGTGCTGAACAACAGCATGACAGTGATGATGAACAACAATGAGGGAAGGAGGAAGAAAGTGCTGAACAATAGCATGACAGTGATGATGAACAACAGCGAGGGGAGGAGGAAGAAAGTGCTGAACAACAACATGACAGTGAGGGTGAGACAGAGCAGCAAGGGTAGCATGAAAGTGATGAAAAAGGATAGTCAAAAGAGGACACACATCAGCAACATCATGATGAACAGGGGCAGCCAAAAGAGACTGAACAGGGGCAGCATGATAGTGCCGAACAGGAGCAGCATGATAGTGATGAGCAAAGGCAGCCAAAAGATGATACATAGCAGCCTCCTCAAGAACAACAACCTCCTCAAGAAGAACAACAAACTCAGAAAGAAGAGAAGCAAGGTGACAAAGGTAAAGGGGCCATGCCCTTTTCTCCTAAAAAGGCCAAGCCCCGGACAGCAAAGAAAAGAGTGCCTAGAGTGGTCACTCCAAATGTGACAAGGGCCCTCCGAAGTAAACGAAAATTTCCAAAGAAGCCCATGATTGATTTTCCTAGGAGGAAGAGCACTAGAATAGCCACCCAAACCAAAGGGAAGGGTAAAGATGAAGGCAGTCATGAACAGGAGAGTGCATTCGACATCATCCCAATCCAAAGCGATGATAGTGATAAGGAGGCCTGGATTATAGAAAACCTCTTAATCCATAGAGAAGGCCAAATTGATGCTTTGAAGGATGATATTCATAGAGCTAGGAATTTCAATCAATTTTTGCAAATCCGAAAAAGGAAAATGATTGTCCATATGGTTGTTTATGAGACACGGGCGACCAGGTACAAGAAGGAGGCCTCCAAAGCCCAAGAAAGGTTGGAAGAACTCATGGGTGAGTTCGATGAAAGTGAAGGCGAAGATCAGCCTAGGCGAAAGAGGCCAAGAACCATGGGGCTTAAAAAGGCCCTTGGGAAGCAAAAAGAAGAGGAAAATGCCCTTCTCGAATCTACCCCTCTCACTGCATTGTTCGAACAAGAGATAGAGAAAAATAGGGAGGCATGGCTTGAGAGAGTCACTGAACACTTGGAGAAGAAATTGGATAAGGAAAACAGGGATCTAGACCTTCAAAGGAGAATGACGGGGCATTATAAAAAGTTAAATCAATTTTCCCGGCACAAGTTGAAGGCTGCTCAAGAAAAGCTCAAGGAGGCTAAAGGGAAGCGCCCGGCACAGAAAGTGAGGAAAGTCACATCAGGACTTCATATTTTGGCTTCTTCTTCACAACATGTTGCTGAGAACCCTTGAGGATCATACTCACCAATTTTGGGAAAATTTCGACATATTTTGGTTTTTTGGCATTTTTGAGTTTTTGGCCAAAACTCATGGGCTTCACCATTTCAGTTTGGAGGATCATCAAAGGAGGAGAATGGTATCATTGGATGCCATAATTTCAGGATCATACACTCAACGATTTTCAGGACATTTGAAGATCATTTTCTCCCCCGAAATGGTGAAAAATGCCCGCTTTTTCTACACTCTGCCCAGTCTATCAGCAAAGCTTATTTTCTAGTTTTTTACACACATGCCTATTTTTGGAGGACTTAAATGCACAATATTTGAAAAATTCAAGTTGTTCCAGAAATTAGACACTCATATCTCTCCAACAAGCTATCATGAGCCTCGTTTCGACATCGGGAAGGCTGCCAAAAGTTGCCGGCAAGTCATGCGACCTTTTGCTGATGTATTTTTTGAGTATTTTTGTAAAAATTGAACCTTTAAAAACTGCTTTTTCCTCATGTGCGTTTAGCTATTTTTGCACATGAGAAGTTATGAAAAGTCAATTTATTTCCCTCTTTTAGCATTTTTTAGATATTTTATGAGATATTTTGTGCCTTGGGATTTGCAAAGCCTCAAGGACAAGATTAGATATTTGGATAGGCCAATGAGAGTGCAAATTGAACTAAGATGTTTTCCTCACTTGAGCCTATTTATTCCAAAAGCTTTCATTGTAAACAAGGCTGAGCTTGATGATAGAAGCAATATATGGTCATATAAGCTTTGGAAGAAATACTTGTCTCATGCTTTTGGATAGTCTCTTGGATGTTCTTGGATGATGAAAGAGGATTGTTGTTAGATTCCATGACTTGGTAGAATGGTATAGTGTCTCTCTCTTTGTTTTTTTTTCTAGTTTTCATTCATAAATCCATGTTTCTTGATTGCTATAGAACAATAGAGAAAAAATTTGAGACATGCCCTTGGAGGCACCTCAAATTTCCTGTTTCTTCATAGCTTCCATGTTTTCTTCATTCTTGGTCACATTAAAGAATTCTTGATTTCTCTTTAATAACTTAAGGAAATTGTTGCTTGTTTCATTCATGGTTTTATGCATGCTAAGTATGATTCATGGTATGCCCTACTTACTCATGGCTAGCCATAGCTCCATCCATGAAATTTCTCTTTGATTGATTAGATTGTCATTTGTTGAACCAAGGAGGTCTTGTTCTGATCTTGCCCTTTGCCTAAGACTATGCAATCTTGTTTTTCAAAGTGCCCAATAACTTGAAGTACTGTGTTTAGGCAATCTGGCATAGTGATTTGAGTTGTTTGTCTGTCTTAAGTGTATTTCCCCAAAGTCTGATAGCCTTTTCCCAAAGTCTGATAGTCTGATATGCATGGCTTGAATGTTTATTTCTATGTATTGATTAGCTTATAGTTACATTTCTCATGATTAATGGTTTTCCCTACCATGTTTATGTCAGCTATTAAAATAGTTATGCTTGAAATCCTTTGTTGTTCCCAAACTTGATGTCCACTTTACTCCATTTTTCCCAAAGATCCTTTCTACCTCGATTCAAATCGGCCCTTCAACAACCTTGTATCACCATCTGATAGCTTTCTTGACCTTTTCGACCCCATAGCCCAGTCGATCTGACATCTTTTTACCTATCTTATATCTTTGATCAGTTTCATCCCTCACAACCTAAAAACAAAAACCAAAAAACCTACTTCATAACTAGCCTAAAATCAAAACAAAATAAGCAAACACACAAATATCCCTTACACATATAGAGAGAGCCCTCTCTGAGTCTACGAAGGCTATGTCCTTGGGCTCCAAAGATTGGTTTGATGTTACACTGTCATTTGGCTTGCCAATCAGCCAAATCACGGGACCCTAACATCTGGAGCCTAGTATCGAGCCCTGGAAATCATCCTCAACTTAACCAAATTTCCCCTGCTAGAATAGCTATATTTACATTAGTGTATTGGGGATATGCTATGGATTGAGGTAGTGAAACATGCGTTAGCCTTGAAAAAGCTTGAAAAGAAGTACAATATGGTAATAGAGCACCAGAAGAGAGAGAAGGCTAGTGCCTGAGCCAACAACATCCAGCTCGAAACCCTCAAGAAAATGATAAGGGAGAAGGGGGTTGATAAGGATGCAGTGCAGAAAAAACTTCTTGCCAAGCTAGAAGTGGAGAACTTGGAGTTGAAGTGAAAGTTAAACATGTCTCGCGAGGAGCATTTGCAGATGAATGAGGTTGTTCAGGTAGAAAAGGAGAAACCAACTCTCATTGACTCACTCGCCATAGAATAAGAAGAGAATGCAAAAAAGGACATGTAGATTATCGGACTGAATCAAAGGCTATTAGACTGGCAGGTCAAATGGGACCAACATACATGTGTGACCCCTGTGACAGGTGAGCCCGAGCCGACCCTTGAACAACTCACCAAGGCCTTGTCTGATCTGAAGGTGTCAGAGGATGAGACCTGCTCAGTTCACTAGCAATTAAAGGATATTGAGGCTGCGTTAGTGGCAAACCAAAAGGTGACGACGTCCCTGTAAAGGGAAGTAGGAAAACTACGTGAAGAGACACAGGCTCAAGATAAGTACATCAAGGACTTAAAGGGACAAATCAAAGGCAATATGTCACTTGTAGAAGCAAGGTGACTGTTTTGGGTAGACATCATAACAGAGGTCAAGCAGCATTAGAACCTCCTCGTACTGATGGATGACAAGAAGATTGCAATTCACTAGTTCAAAGCACAGCGACAAGAGGGATGAACAGATGGAGAAGAAAAGGCCTTGATAGCCAAGAGATATATCCGATACCTGAATGAAATCTCTCCCGAGGAATTGTGCATGCAGGGAATACTTGAATGTTTTAGGACAGTTATGGAGGTTGGAAGAGTAATCGAGAAAGAAACTGCACACGCAAATGCACTAGGTTGGTTGACACTAGTCTCGAAAGGAGTGGAGAAGTTTGATTGGGAGTGGAACAAGCTAGTAGAAGCAGGCCTCCCACCATGTTGGGATCCACAAACAGGCGCATTCTCTCAGCTGAAGGCCTATGAGAAAAATATATCATAAATCATGGGCAATGTAGACATATCTTTGGAAAGAACAACCTGGCTAAAAGCAGAGACAATAATAGCCGTGCTGCGTAAATATTTATTCCTCCTCTGCCAGGTTAAGAAATTCCTCACCGTCTGTGTGGACTATACTGAGCTAACCAACATGAAATCATTGTTCGAGGCCTTCATCAAAATGTCACCAACAAGGGAAAGGTTGTGGAAAAAGTGTTGTGAATATGCCAATTCCCTGGTACCATCTGCTTCTCATCAAATGCCACCTCGTCTGGCTCGTCCACTTGTATCCTCATCATCCTCACCTTGGCCACAGTCAGGCACTCCTTAGAGAAACAAAAAATGATGAATTTCATGATTTGGACCACACGGCCTATATTATTTTTATTTTCTATGTAATGTAAAAACGGGTGAAATATTGATTTCACCCTCTGCACTCTTTTTATTTTATGTTATGTTTTAGTTATAGCCTGTGTCAGGCCATACCATTTGAGATGAGAGGCCGTTTTGCCTCATCATCAATTTTGGTTTTTGATTAAGACTAGAAACAGACATATCTTCACGGAATATTTTGTCTAGAAAAATATCTACTCTGAAAGATCATGTAAAAGACTATAAAAGATCAGACCATAGACTTAAAAAAGGTTCTAGAATTTCTAGCAGAAGAAATGGTAGTCTGTGTATCATCCTTTTTGTAGCTTTGAGGTTTTCTTTTAGAGCATATCTGAAGAGCCATTTTGGAAAAGTAATATAAAGGCAATCTGTTGCTTTAATGGATTCATACTAGAATGAATGAACAATATGTATTTTCTTGACATAGTGATTCAATTTAATGTCCATTTTCCTTACATTTTCTCCTTGTTATCATTGTTTTCGGAATGCGAGTGTTCTATGAGTTGGATATGAATTTATCTTCAATGGTACTCATGTCTTGCTTTTCAGTAACATTTTAAATATAGATTGAGGCACGATTTATGTTTCAAGTTCCTTTTTCATATCGTTATTCCTCTAAGGTCATTTAAGGGTGGATTCTTGTGCTGGTATAAGCCCACCTTGATTTGACGTTCCCTAAATATTCTTCACAGTATCTCATCCCCATTAATTTTATAGCTGTTCATCTGTCTCACATTCAGCCCAACTTGCAACAGCTCTACTCCATGACTGTTTCAGGCCCATTCCGAGCAGGCCTTTCTCTCTACAGCTAGAGCTCCTGTCTATTTATCTTCTTTCTATGATATCCTAGACCTTCATTCAAAATAATTCAAATTAATTTCATATCAGGAGGTTCCCTTCCCAAATCATGAAGAATAACCCAAAAAACCTCCTATCTTAAGATGTCCTAGGCATTGGTCTTTGGAAATTCAAGGCTGTCTCTAGGAGTGACAATAGAACCAATTTTTTCCATGGTTTGGAATAACTATTGCTGAGGCGATATAATCTGTTGATATGGTGAATTAAATACTTGCAATGATGGAATTATCTCTCCTGAAGCTGGTAGCAAAAAGGTTTGTCAATTGAGCTTGAGAGCCTACCTCCTGGATTTTCTCACAAAACCTCAAACAACCAGTGTTTTCAAAATATATCTTAACATAAGGAGAATAATTGATCTCCTACAAATTGGATGGCTCAAACCTAGAATTATGACCTCCCTTATGGACCCTCTTCTCACCCTCTATGTTGTTTTTCAATAAGGAACACCCTATCTTGATGTAGTGGAAAGGGAGGGTGAAAAATTAGGAAAATAGGAGATAGTGGTATAGTGGTTTTAGGGGCAGAAATGAGATGGAAGGGACGAAAAAATACCTAAAAATTTGGGGAGTTAGGGTGATGATTTGGCTATAGGATACAAGACAAAGTTTTGGAAATGGGCATGAGAAAGGTGCCCAAAATGTCAAAACACAAAATTTTCCTAGTTTCCCTGCAAAAACGTAGTGAAAACTAGGGTTGGAGTGAAAATGGTTGCAAGGAGGGATATGAGTGATAGGTAGTATTTGGATAAGGTATATAGATGATGTATGAAGGTTTTTAAATGGTGAAATTACGAATTTTCAACTGAAATCAACCAAACATGGAAAAAACCAAAAACGTAGTGGAGAAAACCTAAGGAGGGAATCTACACTTTGCTGAAGAATTTGACTTGAATGAGCTATTAAGAGCATTCATTTACTGATTAGGAGGACTTTGAACCTTGATAAAATATTATTTTACACTTGGATAAATTTTTTTAAGCTTGGAAGAAAAAGCGTAGCACCCTTGCCAGAAGCGTAGCATAGCAAGACAGAATCGTAGCACAACTTGCCAGAAGCGTAGCACAGAGAATTTTGGCACAATTTTGCTTGTTATCTTCGAAATTTAGATAGCTGTGGAGTGTGGTGAGTATAATAGAGGAGATATTTTCACATCAAAGGATGAAATGACTTCAAGAAGCTTCATTTCCTTTTATAACATCACAAAATTTGCTTTTTTTGTCTTCTAGTGAAATCATAAATACTTTGAGAAAATTTTTCTTTTTGAAAACTTTATCATGTAACACACTTCTTGAGAAAATAAAATTTTCCTTTCATTTATTTCCTATCTTTTGTAACTCCCAATGAAGGTGATTTTTATGGTGAAAATGACTCTTTCTTTCCTTCTTTCATGACATGATTGTACATTGTGATGGAGAAACAAAAGAGACCTAGAACCTGACCTAGATGGAGGTATGTTGATTGACCTATGACCCTAGATGATGATTAATTTCATGGCCTTGAAATGATGATGAACATGAATGGGTGAACGGAGAAACATTTGACCTAGACAACATTCAGTGAACAAAATTTTATTTGATAATTGGTTTGAAAACATGAAATTTTGACCTAGGACGACTTCCAAGTAAACCTGAAAGAGTATATTTGATCACTGAAAATTTAGACACTAACACAAGGTACATGCTTAGAGCTTTGTGAAATATGATAAGAAGGGGAATAGGATGTTGATTGATCCCATTAGGAGGCTCAGTTGATCGGATGTGACAAAATGACCTATAAAAGAATTCCCCCTAAAGCACAAAGTCAGAGATGGTGACTGATTACTACATTGCTTTACCTTGTGACAACTAGGTATCAAGGAAAACCGACAAGATTAATCTATTACAATAAATTTATCATGACATATTTTAGTTGAGGGAGGCATACCTATACTCATCTCATAAGCTAACATAACATGTATAATGATCAAAATACACATCCACAAATGCAACTGGTGGACCCATTATTGGATGATTGTCTATATGATCACGACCATCATACATTGTGATTTTTGTATACTCCCTGAAATCATAGTCCGGATGGATGAAAATATATCCAAGGTCTTCTATCTCGTTCACACGAATAAATAATAGATGAGTCTATCCACATGAATCAACGAGTTGGAGTCGAACATGGTAGACACCATCAGATTACCGACCAATGATGTAAGCTATTAATAGATGAAAGAGAAACCATTGATGATGTTAATGGATCTCAAGGTACTATGGTACAATCACTATGGTGTGAGTAAATGAGTTGATGTCAAACACCACACATAATATTTCGGTTGAATTCCATTGATGTAAACATGTTTCCGAGAACAAGGAAGCTTTCCATTGATGTATGCAAGCACCAAGGTACCAAAGATGTGTTTCTAAGTCAACTTCATGGATGATGTTATGATGTCGACATGAAGTGACCCATCGTAGGAGGGCCTTGATGTATCCCCCATCAACGACATGAAACAGGTATCATGATTGAGACAAAATGATCAAAATGATGCTGATATGGAAGTGGATTAGGAAAGGTAGACATGAAATTAAGGCTTAAGAGTAGTGTAGTAGAGATCAACTGAGGGAATTCTCTTGAACACATATCGAAACTAAATGGATTTGGTAGCGTTAACGCAAAACAAAAGTGGAGGCTCTGAAAACGGTATGATGACCAAGAGACAAGAATATTACCCAACCTAATGGCCATAGAGATGAAGTGGAAAGTGTCATTTTCAAGGGTGACTCGCTTCCATTTAGAAAAGTGGAATCCCCTATTTTCCCAATTTACCCTACCATACTAGTCAATACCTATTTATTTTTTGACAATATTGAGGAGAATAATATATGCTTGATCATTACGTTCATTATTCATATGAATCCCTTCGAGTATATTTAACGAACCCTGAGAAGGTAAAACTTGACATATTTTTCATGTTTAGAGAGTTCGAAAAAGAGGTGGAAAAGAAAACTCCACATGTCTCTTTTCTTAGATAGTCTCTTAAGTCTGAAAAGGTGTAAAAAAATACTCAAGAGAACCTCTTAGCCATGTTCGACTAAGGTATTCCTTTTTCGTAGTTAGTTTATCTCAGTGAGGAAAAGGGTTAAACTTATACTGAGTATAAATATTTTCATTTACTTTTACAAGCTCGAAAGGACAAGTGCTCGAAAATATTTTCCCATTTTGGGAGTCTGAAAAGAGCTAAAAGAGGACTCAAAGGGGTTCATTTTTCGTTGGTTTATAGAGTTAGAAAAAGAGATAAAATTATACTCCTTGGTAAAAATAACATGTTAAAACATAATAAAAACTTGCTAATAGCTATATACTTGCTCAAAACACCACAAGAAGGATTAAAAATACATGTTTCATAGTAAAAATGAAGCATATCTAGGTCAAAATCTTAAAAATGAATAAAATAATGAGAAAATGAGCCTAAATATTCAAAATTAATTTTCATTTTTACCATTTCACACTTTACCTTCAACAATAAGTATTTGGAGCCCTTTTCCCCTTGATCTACTATAGCTTGTTGTGACCAATCTAGGGAACCATTTCGAGTGCCTTCGGATCTAGGTAGGAATTAAAACCCTTAACCATTTTTCCACGGTTCTTTTTTTGTTTTCATGCAAATTTTCCAAGTTTGTGAGGCCCCTTGGGCTCATAAAAAATGCCTTGGGACCAACGTACCCCATTTTTGTAAAAAAAGGAATTGCACCTAGTTAGAGGAACAATATAGACAGAGGCGCAATGCTCTATTGTGGCCCTCTAGGGGAAAATGGGCATATTTGTCCAAGTTTGTTCTCAATTTTGCCTCAAATTTTGTGAGATTTTTTTGCATGGGAAAGAGCCTAATGAGTCCTTTGTTGATGTTTCAGGTACCCATTATCACAATATGTCATTCATATGGAGAGAAAGATATCATGAAGCATAATATTTAAATGCAGCAAACGACCATGCTACCATCTGGGCACTTAAAAACTGTGGTTTGTTAAAATTATTTTGGCTTCCTGGTATGAGGCAACAAATGAAGTTGTTAAAGTACCTTGTGCGTTCATGGGATTTTAAATCATAGGTGTTCAGGTTTGGGGAAAATATAATCGAGATACATGTAGATGATATTTACTTTCTGACATGATTGTCAAAGTGATGTGCCCCCATCTATCTTCTAGGTGGAAGAAGTGGTGGTGAGATGGTGAAAGATTACATTTGTACCTATTGTATACCTTGAGCCATTCCTACTAGGGACGAAAATATTAACATAAATGATGTGACCCAACTACCATTTAGAACGATCTTGTTCATCATATAAATATTGGAAGACACCTCGACATTACATGTGGAAAGAAGATCATACATGTAGTACAAGGTAGAATGTATAGCACCGACAATATTCAACTGGAGAGAGGGTGTCTCAGTCAACTTGAAGGAACAAATTACTAAAGAAAATGAGGGGAAGTTGATTTTTTTTTCTTCTATGGTGTGATTTTGGTCTCTTTTTCCTAGAGTGGGTACCAGTACTACAGCCTCAGTAGATTTTACTTGAAACCTTCAATCTGAGGGTCCCACGGATGAGGAGGTGGATAGAACACATGGCCAGACATGCCAGTCCATCAGCGATCAACTTTCCACCAGAATTATTTGGATGGATACATAGAAAGTTCATCATGATTGATTAATATTCTTATGTAGGGATGGATTTCCATGAAGACCCCGAGCTCATGTTTCCTGAGGGAGAGCAATGGGATTCTTCAGGTAAGATACTTTGACCATTAAGTTTTTGGAAATTTTTAATTTTTTTTTGTGTTTTACATGTTTCTGAGACTAAACTATTTGATTTTTTCATGCATATATTGGACCTATTTGAACATTGGGTGCTATATATCTCCATCGCATAGAAAGACTACCATGGGAGGAGGTAGTGGGACCAATACAGGTTCCTACAATGGGATGGGATGCGATATGGGATCCTGAGGTAGCAGAGGTCCTATCATAGGTGGAGCGCCACGTGGATGGATTGAACCACAGGGTTGATGAGACCGTAGTCGATTAGCTTCCATTGTGGCTTCAATGACATACCATTAGGGTACCTAGTCGTATCGGTCGATTACTGTGCAAGATAGCTTGTGCAGTGTCATTTTATCATGAGCACCATTGATTGTCTACTTAGATGTTTGCATGTAGTTTTTGTATATGGGTGATGTAGCCATATGTTTCTCGGGGTGCACATTTTGTAAAACCAAACTTATCATATATATTATATATATCCATTGTTTCCTATTCCTATTATGCTTTCAATATAATGCGATGTGAATTGAAATTTACTTACATTTGTTGTAAATGTCTATCTAAATCTAAATTAGCTACGACATCTGCTAAAGTTTTTTTATTTCTAGAAATTTCTAGAAGACACACTCTCAAAACCATATGAAGGATGTCGATATTTCACATCGAATAGATATTCATGAGTTATAGTACTATAATCTCTAAGTCAAGCTTGATGACTATATGATGGATACCATGTGAAATAGAATCAGATAAAAACTCAGTCAATGTGTTATACTCAATGATGTTTTGAGTAGAGAGGCTAATGAAAATCCCTTGCATACTCACTAGCTCACTATTTGGAGCAAATATGTCCCATGCTACGGAGGATAGGTTTCGAGTACTACGAATAGCACCATTGGCATAACAAATATACGGTTCAAGAGAGGTTGACATCTTCATGCCAAATTAAATAAAGATCAACAAAAACCAAGGGAAACTCTGAAAAACACACTCCAAACACACTCAACACACATATAGACATCATGTACACAACCCATTTCTATGCTACGATAGTGGGATTCCATCAAGATATACTAACTCGTAACCCAATTTTGCAAGGACACACTTGACAATGTATGGGCCCAACCACATAGGTTGGAACTATCCTGAGCATAACTTATCAACCTCCTAGTCACATAAGATTACCAGATGTCCTTCTGAGAATACTCTAGGCTTGACACTTTTGTCATATTTCACTTTGATGCATATTTTATGAGCTTCTTTGGACAAAGCATTATCGCGGCATGTCTCATCCAATCGTGTCAAGTGTAAACGACGCTCCTCTTTTGCAGAGGTAGTAGGGAGAAGTTCGATAACTAGTTTTAGCGATTGGATTTCACACTCAATGGGAAGGATAAATTCCAAACCGTAAACCAACTAAAAAGGTGTGAATATGGTAGTAGTCCTTACTAAGGTTAGGTATGCCCACAAGGCATCATGAAGAAGTAAATTCTAGTCTAATTTATGGACCCTTATCATGCATTGAAGCATAGTTTAAAAAAAAAATTTGATAGCTTCAAATTGTCTATTAGCATTAGGATAACATGGAGTGGAATTTTCATGTGAAAGTACCAATTTGGCAGTTAATTCGGTTATCATGTGATTCCAAAAATTCTTCCTGTGATTTGTAAATATTTCTTGTTGAACACCAAACCTAACAATTAGGTGGTTAAATAAAAAGTATGCAGGCGTTTTGCCGATATTATTTAATGTAGGCATCATTTCAGCCCAACTAGTAAAGTAGTCAACAACAACAATTATATAACCTTGCCCCCGGGCCGAATGAGGGTTACATGTCATAAATTCAATAATAATTGGATGTAGTGGAGTAGGTGGAGCACGAACTTTATTATCTTATATCTGGCAAGCAGGACACATCTGGAATGCAAGGATACAATCGCGGAAAATGGTGGGCCAAAAGTAACCAGCGCGTAATATTTTTTGCACGGTAGCGTAATCAGATAAATGTCCACCACATGCTCCTGAATGGAAATCATTAAGAACTTTATCAGCCTCCTTGAGGGTGAGGCACCTCTGTAAAATCGTATTGATGCCATGACGGTAAAGGGTGTTTCCGATAATCATTTAATTTCAAGATTGGTACTGAATATGTCGCTGCTTATAGTGAGAGGTATGAGGGTGGAAAGTTTGGGTCTGGAGATAATTCAGGAAATGTCAATACCATAGATCAGATGATGATATCAGAAACAATGACTCGTCAGGAATGGAATCTTCATATGTAGATTATGCATTGAGGGAGGGAATATTGCACATTTTTTCGACGAAAAATAGGGATTTCTTCGACTTGGATTTGATGAATTCCAGGTAAAACTCTTGGAGAATAACTATCCATTTCGAGTAATTTCCCCACAAAAATTGATGTGACAGTATATATGTCATTAGGTTGCAATTTTAAATGAGCGTAGTCCTCTGAAGAAATATGTAATGAAGAAATCTCTGGACAACTTGAACGACCACCAAAGCCAACTTTTTTACATGATTATACCAGATCTTGGTATTGTTGAGGTTCTGACTGAAATAGTAAATGGGATGTTCAGTCTCAATGGCATCTTATTGGACCAAAACCATAGATATATTAGAGATGATGACAACGAGATACAGGAAATAGTCCTGTTGATAGTCATGGGGATATAAGAGATATGCCCTGTAATATTCCTAAATTAGCATGCATATAATTGGAATATTAATTTTTCTCCAAACACATAGTTAGATGAATAAATGGTTAGGGAGACCCATAAATATTTTAGCAGCAATAAAAAGCCTCTTAATGGGAAAGGGATCATATTCACAGCTGGATAAAACACCTTCATGTGTGAACAAGGGCTAAATGCATGTGGTCAAAGTCAAGTTTGACCAAGTCAACTAAGCTAGTATGGAGGATGTGGAACATTAATGGAGATAACCCAGTGGGGATATGGATCAGTTTATATAGTTAGAATAAAGCCACCTTGAGTGTGGAAGAAGACAATGCATGGAGATCTAATCAATATTGACCAAATCCATCAGTGTTGTTATGGAGGAGTGGTATTGATGATGGGACAACGCAGTTTTGGATGGAGATTCATTGCATGAAGATGGAAACGCTAATGAGTGGGACCCAAGGTGAGAAGGCTCACATTGTTTATAAGGAAGAGGATGGCAGCCATATGGGGTTAGCTTATGATTATGATTTTCTGATATATGGTCTGTTTAGACATATTTCTTTCTCTGGTTGTTTAGCTGAGATAGAGTGTTGTTTAGCATAGGGTGTTCCTGATTGGGAATCCCACCTCTTTCATTGATTAGCTCTTCGAGGAGTCTTGCACCATATTTTCCACCATTTGGCTGAAGGAAAAGCTTCATATTAATTTGACAATGCAAATCCTATTGAGGGTTTTTCTGTTTCAGTAAGCTGCAGCAAGTGGAGGCTAGATCTTCAGATCTATGCCATTTCAGTGTTTATTTTCAGTGGAGGATATTTCTACTCCATTGGAAGGATAGTATTGAAAGTACTGAGCTTTATTTTCCTATCTTGGCTGCAGGCCAACTATATTTTTTCCCCTACAGTGTAGTATTGATCCAGATTTGCGTTATTTCTGAAGAAGTAGTTGTAGGGTGATTCAGTGCACCATTTGCAGAGCTGATTTTCTGAGTGTTGGGGATCTGCCCTTCACTTTGGAGATCTATTGGAGGAGATAATTTTTATTTTTTATATCAGATCAGATAAAATTTCCATATCTAAATATTTCCATAGATATGCAGTCTTAGATCTCAGATCTACACTTTGTACATAGTGTTTTGCTGAAAACCCCAAGGGGGTTCATTAGAGGACCCTGTATGGTGCATGGATCTGATATAGATTTGAATTTTTATGCACATAGTAGCTCTAGATATTATGTACAACTTACTGTTGTTGTAGGAGTAATAAAATTATGCCTTCAGGGTATTTCCAACTTTATTCATGGTTGCAACCCCTCTTTTTGCATGATTTTTGAGCAATAATGGCTTGGGAGGCTTGTTTAACTAAGCTACCATGACTTGTTTCAGATCTCCTTTTGTATATTGTTGTTATATTGTATAAATGAATGGATCCATGGGCTATATTTAACTATTATTTCACACATTTATGAAAAATGTTTTTTTTTGGTGTGTATTGCTACTTTTCCCCACTTGGGAATAATACATGCTCGAACCAATACATCTTTCAAGGCATAAATTTTTTTTTGTGTAGCGTCATCCCAATGGAAGGGAATCCTTTTCTTCAATAAGAAAGTAAATCCTTTGGTAAACTCGCAATAATTAGGGATGAATCTCCTCAATAAGTTAGCTTTCCCTTGGAGTCTTTGTAATTGAACTTAGGAGGAGGGCGTAGCAAAATAGACAATTGCCTAAAATTTCAGAGGATCAATACGAATTCCTTGTTTGGAGATAAAAAATAAAAGGATTTGACCATAACAAAAAAAGAGCACACATTTGTGCGGGTTAAGTTAAATGTTATAGTGCCTACAATAGAGAAAAATGGCCTGTAAATGCAACGGGTAATCAGCCCGATGTTTGGAATGAGCAGGGAGATCGTCCAAATAGGGTTGCACGATATGCTTAATATCATGGAAAACATAATCCAACACACATTTAAAAGTGGCCCATATGTTCTTGAGACCAAATGGGAGCTTCTTATAAGAAATAGTACCCTAGGGACAAATAAATTTTGTCTTGGGTTGGTCCACCGGGAGAATGTTGATTTGATTGTAACTCGAGAATCCATCCATAAATGAATAGATCTCACAACTAGTGCAATCATAAAAAATTTGGTCAATAAACAAGGTTGGATAGTTGTCTTTCAGACAATCTCGATTAACATCCCAATAATCGACGCATACTCGAATCATCCCTTGTTTCTTCATGAAAGAGACTACATTTGAAAAATTATCAGTTAAAAGAATGTGGTATATGAAACTATCCCAAAGAATCTTTTCAAATTAAGCTTTTATCCCAACATCCTTCTTAGGATGGATCGAATGGAGGTGTTGTCGGATGGGTTTGGCATCAAGATACCTTTTAATTTTGTGTACCACTATGTTTGGGTCGATACCTGGAATTTCTTCATAAGTCAAAGAAAATACATCTTTAAACTCATGAAAAGGGCTCAATAGATCTCGAATTCATATGAGGAATAAGATGCTCTGATGTAAATATTTTTTACTATTCCTGGTTTAATTTAAATATCGAGAGGAATGGTTTCTTTGATATTCGAGAGGTTATTTTGAGAGTCGATCTCATAGAGGGTTTGAAAAAATTGGCTAGGTACAAACAATCGAGATTTTCTTCTGTGGAATCAAGAAGCGATTAATTATGGTGATGCTCATCCCATGATGTGTCTTTTGACATCATGATCTCCATGATGCTTTCGCCAATTGAGAATATACACAAGAAAGGATCAGAGGGCATGCCATAATTCAGGGATTGATCTACACAATTTCTTGAAGAAAAAGTATGGGTCACACCAGCTGAGTAGATGGCTTTGTAATCTTACTCAACAAGGCTAAGTGGCATCCAGTCACCAAAACTTTGGATTTCAATTTCACTTGGTACAATCCATGGATCAGCTAGGATCATCGAATATGATATCATATTGATATAAGCAACCGAAGGCGGGTAGTTGGAAGGGGGAGGAGGAGGGAGGTAAAAAGTCCCCATAAGTGATGAATCATTCATTAATCCAACTCCAACATGCTAATAGGAGTGTAGGGTTTCCCCTACAAGAGGGACACTTTCGGTAACTTTGGAGTCAGAGGAAAAGAAGTTGAGTTGATTTATGGCTAAAATATCACCTTTATGAGGAAATGAGATCATCTGGAAGTAAGTTGAAATGATGTCAGCCATATCATAAACCCATGTACGTCCCAGTAGAAGATTATAATCAAGAGGTTCGTCAATAAATTCCACTTCAATGGAGGCAATATCCGACAGGGTTTATATGTCCTTCCATTAAAGGCTTTTAATGTGGAGATCGATTGTTTCAGTTGAAGTGAACCAATCACCTTCTAGGAAGACATAGACATGATGCAGGTCAAGGCTCCCTCATCCACAATAGAATGATGAATGTTTTTACCATGGACAGTGACTTGAATTATAAAATCCAACTAAGTTGGAAGCCGATGAGTATAGTTTTCATGGCAGAAAAACACTAGGTTGGAATTCGATGGTTCCATACATTCGATAGCTGACAAAAAGGCCTTCTTTTGGGTAGGGCAGTTTTGCAACACCTCAAGAGTTGACATAGTTGATGGAGATTGAGCCATGTATTCAACCACATTATAATTTTGGGAAACTCTTGAATGAGGCTTGTAAGAAGACTTATGGATAACAACCTCAGGAGGCTTGATAGTCAATTCCATAGGAAGAACAGAACCAGATGATGTCGGTGTCGAACTGTCAAGTTGATCAGTAGCATAACCATTTAGTGGATTCACATTACCATAGTCTTTGTTCAAGGTGGCCACCAAAGCATCAGATCTCATCTTTGAGGATGAAAGCATCAAAACCGTGTTAGAGGAAGAGGGGTCCCGGGAAAGCATATGAGTCTCCTAATTGGGAAACATGTCAGTTAACACAGCGGGAGAAGTGGATGATTTAAGAAACTGATTCACTTTAGTGCGTTGTTGACAATCACATGTAAAGTGATCCTCGTTGCAAATAAAGCAAGGGTATCAAGGCTTTCGTTTCTCATCGGAAGACAAATTTTTTTATTTATCCTATAGAAAGGAATCCTTATTTTTATTACCTTTACCTTTCTTCTTGGTTTTAGGTTGTTTTTTAGACTTTCCTTTATCAGATGAAATGGCATTTATCTCAGAAGCAAAAGCCGTAGGAGGTTGGGATTGAGGTTTTTGAGCAGGATCAACGAGAGTTATACCAGATGGTTTACTCGCTAGTTGCGAACTGACATAAACAATAATGCCATCATAAATAGGAGATTATTTACCAAGTGGAAGAGGAATAATGTTTGAAGGTCGCAGATCATTTGGTATCTTATCATAGAACATGACCGATTGGGTATAAACCAGATCTAAATATTGAGAACGAACAATAACTTGATTTTCTGTCATGACTCCACCTTTGGCCACATCTTCTTTTATGGGAGCTAAAATAGATTTGATGAACCATTCTGATAACAGCTAATCGGGAATAAAGGTATTGAACATGATATGAAATGTGAGTGGAATATGATTATTTGAAGTTAGTCAATAGTTCTTTTCCAATTTCATATATGATGGGTAACTGGAAATGTATGAGGAAGGTGGTGGCTAAAGTACTAAATTCGTGAAATGATGCTTTAGGTAATTCAATATACCATTTAGTTGTGGTACCTTTAAGTGTTTGCTGAAAAAGGTGAAGTCTAATGGTATCATCATTGAGGGAGTTGGATGAACATCATAGATGATACATCATGACATGTGTCGACGTATCTTCTCCATGATTCCCATTGAACTTTAAGATATTAGATGGAAATTCGGTGGGAATAATCAGCCACCATGGCGAATGAGAGATGGTGTCGTTAGTAAGCCAAGTTAAGTTAGGTAATTAAAGAGTAGCCACAAAGGGAAACTTCCGATTAACATTTGGAGGAGGATAACTTGGGTAAGAAGGAATAACCTTGAGAAATGGGTACTTGCATGCTTGGATAAGGAGGTTTTTGATAAAGAGGAATGTGGTTACCAAGATAAGGAGGATTCTGATAACCAACATACAAGTGAGTTTGTTTCCCCGCCCTAGGATGATGATAAAGTTGTTGGAATGGTTGGGTCTAGATTCACTGGAATTGAAAAGGTGCATGATGAGGTCCATACTGTTGCCTAATAGAGGTTTTTATTGCCTCATGGTATGGTGGGTTCAGTTGAGACTATGCCACATTTTGAAGAATTTGATCTACCGAAACTTGAGGAACACTTTGTGCAAGTGATTGAGAAGATGAGGCACCTTGTACAGTTTGAATAAGCAGTACCTAGGAAGAACTAGATATAGTTGGAATAGGTTGTAAATGTTGGCCCATATGTATTTGAGTTTGTTGAGGTGCTGATGGATAGATAAGAAGTTGTGATGAGGATGGTGCAACCCAAGGATTTAGCAATCAATCCCAAAATGAATGAAGTTGAACGGGTGAAGTAGGTTTCCAAACACTGGTAGCCATTCTAGGATAGGTTCAATTATAATTAGGTGGATTATAATATTGAGACATACCAACAACATATTTCCCCCTGCATAAGGAGGAGAGGATGATGGAGGAAACTTCGATCTAGATGTAAAGTACCCAACATAAGGAGAGTTAGGTTGTTGAGGGTAGATTTGTCCACTGATATAAGGACCATCTTGCTTCTCTATTGTAGGTGTAGTCAGATGAAGAGGAGAAAACTGTGTGGAATTCATAAGAGAAGTACCAGAAATTATTCATAAATTAGATGACATGGGAGATGTCCAAGGATTGGAAGCTGCACTAGAAAATGTACCAGATAATGACTCATAACCATGTGGGATGGATGGGCCACCATACAAATGAGTTTCAGGTGATGTCACGAACATAGATGAGGAAGTGACACTTGATGTCTCAACCATAGCGGTGGAAATGGGCAGGGAGTTTGAATAAGTTCTAGTCATGGTTGAAAATCCCAATGAATATTATTGTGAAATATCCGTGGGTAAGCCCAAAGAATCAGGTAAAGGAGGTTGTATCAGAGTTTGAAGAAATGTAAAGGGCTTGGTTTGACAAAAATAACATCCTTCTCAATGAACAAGAGTAGAAGGATGAGGCTCTTCTTGAGGGATCTCTTCAATACTCAAAATTTCATATGGAAGAGGTTCACCGTCAAGTCCGAGATATATTAGTTCTATCTTAGACAAAGGAAGAGAAGCGGAAGGTCCCACAGAATCAGGCGAGAATGGTTGAGGCTCCCCAAGTTCAACAACCTTAGGAAACAAAGTGTCTGACTGAGGAAGGTCAGGTTAAATGATCTCAGGTAACAAAATTATAGGGACTTTTTTTTCAATTGTGTCAGTGTCACCAAAAAGGGTAGATGTAATCTCCAGTTTATAACTCAAAGGGACAAATGATTCTTTCTAGATCAGTATCATGAGGAGTCCAGAAGTAGTGCATGAATTTCCCAATTTTGTAGTTTTTTTTTCTTATGTTTTTTACGTCAGATAGGAGTAGCCTCTCAAGGTAGAGGATGCTTATTTTTCATTCTACGTGAATCATGGGGCGAGGGATTTTTTCTTCCACGTTGGAAAATAAATTTTATTAACACAAAACAAAATAAATAAAAAAGAGGGTAATCTAGGCATAAAGGATCACCAAGCAACTGTGAAATGCAATATACACCTTAGCGAACCAAGGAATTAACGTACAAAAACCCATCTCCCAAAATTTTGTGTTAAGTGTATCACTGTATACAAGGCGGAAGACTCAGTTACCTATGGATGGATGATAACTTATTGGGGACTCCCAAAATATACTCAACGGTACGTGGGAGTGCAGTCTGTAGTAGTGTTGTCTAATGCGTAACCGTTTGATGAAAGCGTTCCCATATACATTTCATGTGTAGAGCGCCATCCGATATACCTGAAGGTTCATGGAGAATGATCCTATACACTTAGGTATGTGGAACATGATTTCACCCCCGGGATGCAACGTTGGAAAAAAATTACATCTCCTACGTTTAATGATGCCAGAACACGTCTCTAGCCTAGACCTCTAAATGTTTGTGTTAATGTTACAAATTCTCCTTAGGTTGATTCAATAATTATTATTGTTTATATTTGATTAATTTATAGTTTTGAGGTTCATCACGAATGTCACATGAATACCATAAAACACAAATATAGCATGAGAAAATAGGAGTATTTTCTCTTTCAAAGAAAATATAGCTAAGGAAGGAAAGAAACAATCAAGATGCAACACAAAATATGTATCAAACAAGATGCACGATGCAATTTCCCTTTTTATGCAACTGTTCCTAATCTAATGCACATGAAAAATCCTAAATTCCAAATGAAATTTTTTTCTTTCACCACACTTAATTTTCAAAATGAAGAAAAATAAGATGAAAATGTTCAATTACTGATTCAATTACACTTTTCATAATGAGGACTCAAACAATAATTCATCCAAGCGATCAACAATCGAACAAAACAAGTTTGAAAGTGACCAAATGATAAGAAAAAATAAAAATCGAAACCAATTCTTATCACAGGCAAACAAACAGAAATGAAAAATGAATGGGGGTTTAAGAGAGACCAAAAGACATTGAAGACTCAAGGAAAATCAGCTGGAAGCATGCTAATGAAAGAGGGGCTCAAAAACCAAGGGAAAACTTATGAAAAAATAGGGAGTAACGTTGTTGAAAAGAGGGAACCAATGCTTTGCAATGTTGGGAGAGAGTGGGCGTGGGTGAGGTGTAACACCATGTCAGAGGCATTGGGGGAGTGTTGGACTTGGGAAAGAGATTTACTGCACAAAAATTAAAAAAATGGTTGAATGAAGCCACTTTCTTGGTCTGTTCTTGGTTGGATGATGCAACAAAGGTCTTTCAAAGAGCTAATAAAAAACAAAGGATACGGAAAAGCACCAAGGGAATACTTTGTTACCTAGTGGAGTTGCTGATTTTTTATGTGAGATTTATGATTGCAGACAAAGGTATCTCCCCTAGGTTTGGTGGTTAACCTGCAACAACAAATAAACAAGGAACTCAATGATTTTTTTTAAAGTAAATAGATGATAGAGTGAGGCCTACCTGGAAATTGTCACTCACTTCGCTCCTTCTTTCGAAGCTCCAATTCCAACTATGATTTCCAAAATTAGAACCTGCACAGTAAGATAACTCAAGCCAAGAAACTACGAGATTTATGTAGTATCATATAAATACTCTATTCAATATACAACATGGTATTGAAATAAGTGAAATAACGACATCACATATGGGAAAACATAGAATTTTTTTCATTAATATAAATGGAAGGATATTACAACCATTAGTGGTAGTTTATCTAGTAGAAGATCTCCTCCAAGTTGTTAACTCATCCTTTCCTTGCCACAATATGCACCTCTAGTCATCCTATGCATTAAATGATAACTACTTACAACAACAACATAAGGGCAAAATCACTTTCCAAAGCCAACCATTACCTCTTGCATATGAGAGGGAAAATATATAGAAGAGTGGGGTAAGTTGGGAGTTCTTATCCAAATACCATTCAAAGGTTTTAGATCCACCTTTGATGGAGGGATAGGATCAAAGGATAAGTGGTGAAAACTCCAAAGTAGGGTAGGATAGGATCGGAATGTCAATCCAAGGTAAGTAGTTGAAACAATGTCTGGAAAATCCTAGAAATTGAAGCTTCTAGAATCTTGATCATTCTCCCAGAATTATAGAACCAACGTAGGTGCAAAGGATAACAACCCACTGGTGACCAACGATGGCCATAGTGGAGCAACCTATAGGTGACCACACCCCAGTAGGCTTGCAGGGAGCGTTGATCCTAAAAATGGATCAAATAGGGTAGTTTAGGGTTGAAACTCTAAGGGATGAAAGGTACATGCTTAGGGCTTTGTGAAAGATTACGAAAAGGGGAATAGGATGTTGATTGATCCCATTAGGATCACTTGATAAGATGTGACAAAATGGCCTATAAAAAGGTGTGACAGTGGCTCTCATCATTTCCTTGCCATTTCTAGGTAGCCATGGCATGATGGGGTTTTCTCTTACTTGGTTGAGCTAGATTGTTGGATGGTTTCGAAATTGAGTGGGGTGGTATTAGGAAGAATCACAAGGCCTAGGAATCCTGAAATAGTAAAGGTGGGATTGCGGTAAAGCCTAGTTGTGTATACCCTTGTTGGGCCTATAAATCCTCTACCGGTAAATGGTGGGATATACAGTAAGTCCTAGAGGGTAGATATAGAAAAATTCCTCACGGTTTAGGTGGAGAGATCCAAAGGCATCCATTCTTGTATAGGCCTAGTGATCCCTGGACCAGTGTATGGTGGGATTGCGATAAATCTTGGTAGTGTACGTTTCTTTTTTGGTCCTATGAATCCCTTGGTGAGATATACAGTAAAGGCTGGTTGTATTAGTGCTTTCTTCAGGCCTAGAAATCCCTGACCAATTTAGTGGGATATGAGATAAATCATGAGAAGCATGGTTGGTTTTGTTGTGAGTCCCATATTTATGCTTGGAATATGGCACCTGATGATTGACTGAAAGAAACATTTTGTTCAACCCAATCTATGGTCAGGTGGTACGTTGAAGTCCCCGAATTGGTTTGATTTTTCATATGTTAATAAGAGATATTTTCCTCTTGTACTTAATGAGTAAATGTACTTGTTATTATATTATTTTAATTGTTACACTATCATTGTTATTTGGTTGGTTATAAGCATGGTTTTATGACAAACTTGAGTTATGGAACTCATCATGTTTTGATTAGTAAATAAATAATTAATGAATGTATGACATAATAAATGATAATGCATCTATTATATGATAGCATCATACCTTCTTGGTGATCTTAAAATAAGTATGAGATCCCTATGTTCAAATCTATTATTATTACTTGTAGATTACATGTTCATGATGTGTTTGACAAAATTCCTATCATTGCTAGGTCGGTTTGGTCATCTTCTTGTATTAGTTTTGTATGGAAGTATTTTTCTATGTTTAATCTATCATCTCTAATAGTTTCATCAAGTTTTGGGTAGTTTCTAAGTCCTATCCTGAAAAAGTGGCTTAAATTTTGCGGTCACAGGCACAAAACTATCTGAAAATGACTTCAATCGCATGGATTATTTGTTATGGGAGTGACTCGATGATTTTAGTTGCATGGAGGGTTTTTAATGGGAGGGAATGGAGGTATAAATTAGTAAAAAATCAAGTTAACTTAGGGGTTGGGCACCTAGAGTGGTTGGTTAGACCCCGTGGGTCCTGTAGCTCCTTAGGAATATTAGTTTGGTATTGTCTTGTCAATTCAATTTCCTTAACTGTACTTGGGAAGTTGAATCATATCATAGTAACTCTTCATTACATGTTTATGCCGGTGGACTTATTAACTTGGTTAAATGTGGGAGGAGGGTGTTACAAAGTGGTATCAGAGCATGGTTCACCCCTCGCACTAGATGGGTGGAATGTGGTTGTAATGCATACATGTTAGTTGTGTATGTTTTTATTATACTTGTGGTATATGTGATTGTTATGTATGCATGGTGGTGGTCATTGTTACCATTTTGTTGTCATGTAGAGGTTAATGATGTTGTTCTTGGAATGTGTTGTCATGAATACATGTTAGTTGTATATGTATCTTTTATGCATGTCAATGTCTACATATTTGTGATGTAGGATTTTTTATGGTCATGGTTGTCATGCATGAGGTCATGGTATGTAGTTTTTATGGCCATGCATGGTAAATGGGTAATGATTGAGATGATGCTGATATAATTTTATTATTATGATTATACATGTATCATGCTAATCTAATTGATCTTATAGACAATATATCCTCCCTTGCACTATATTGAGGTATGCTTTTATATTTTGGTTTAGCTGACATGGTATACTTGTAGGAAGAAGTTCAAATATGAATAGAAAGATGGTAGACTATAGTTCAAAGATTCTCCTTATAGATCTGATGACCAACATGGTGATATGTACTCTCTAGTTATAGCAGAAACTTTGAGAAGTTTGAAGGCATAATAAGAAGTTGCAAGGAAGATAATGACATGATCATTTATAAATAGGAGAAATAAGAAGAGGTTAATGCATTCATCCTTTAGATTTTGTCATATTTGCATAGACAGGGACCACTTTGGATCAGTCATGGACAAGAGGACATGATAATGGGGCATATTGAAGTCGGCCTCGCAATGAGCACAGGTCAGATAGGGATGACACGATCAGAGATGGAAGTTTCATGGATACACCGGATATGAGAGGTGATGGACACATGTTCTATTCTAGTTCTGGTTCTAACATGTATCATGGTCATCATTGTTATCATCCTTATAGGAGGAATGACAGGGGATATTTTCTAGACGAGTTCAAGAAATACAAGCCACTTACATTTGATGGATATTTGAAGAAGTCAGAAATGTAGATGCATGTTTTCTTAGGATGAATAAGTTCTTTGAGTTTCATGATTACATAGAGAACATGAAGGCTTGAATAACTATCTTTAGCCTCAAAGGGAAATGAGACATTTGGTGGGAAGATGTGAAGTGGTTCAGAGTTATTAGGACAGAGGACTTGAGTTGGCATGAATGAAAGAGAATTTTTAGGAACAAATACTTGTAATAGAGGTACTACAATAGTAAGTCCAAGGAATTATGAGAGCTAAATATGGATCGATGACAGATGAGGAGTGTACGACCAAGTTCCTGGAATTGTTGAGCTATGTAACGTATCTTTAGGATGAGAAAGATAAAGTTCAAATATTTGTCCATTAGGGTAATTTTGAGGTATAAAATGGCCCCCCTAAGGAAATTATAAAATAATAGTGGAAATAATAGAATAATATTAGATTACATCAACAAATTTTAGAAGGGAAAAAGAAACAAAAATACTTTTTTCAGCTTGTATTTTCAACTTATCTCCCTATGGGTTTACTCAAATTTCGAGTGGGAACACTGGTTGGATGCAAAATTTGATTCCTCATCCAAGGAGTACTCATCTTGCATACTTTCGATGGACCCTGCTATAAAAAAAATGAGAAATACATGAAAAAAGTGATGGAAATAACATTTTTCATGTATTTCTAATTTTTCATGTAGTAGGGTCCATTAAAAGCATGCAAGATGGGTACACCTTGTATGGGGAATTAAATTTTGCATCCAACAAGTACTCCCACTTGAAATTTGAGTAAAACCTTAGGGATATAAGTTGAAAATACAAGTTGAAAAAGTCGTTTTATTATTTTATTATTTTTTAATATTTTTACCTTTTTACCCCAAAAATGGTGAATCATCCCCCATGGTTGACATCATCATATTGAATCCTATTGGTTATTATAAAGTTTATTTTTGTTGTAAATTTTTCTTAGGAGGCCCATTTTAGACCTCAAAATTTCTCTAATGATCGGTTTTCCATTGGCATTTAGAGATCAGATTGAGTATGATGAGCCTCGGTCACTTGAAGAAGTCATTGGGAAGTTGAAACACTATTATGAGCAATCAAAGAATAAGGCATAATCTCAACAAGGTTGGAAAGGGAAAGACAAGACTAAACATAAATTACAACCAAAAAGGACAAGACCTCAGAATGTAGATGAGAAAGAGAACATTGCACCTTACAAGATGTTTAATGGACCTTAGCCTGGAGAAAAATAGAACAAATGTGATGGTAGGAGACAGTTGTAGTTTTGGACATGTGGTAAGTAGCATCTTAAGAAGGATTGTCCACAAAATGAGGGTGGTAGGCCTCAAATATACAATGCATATGAAGCTAATTGTTGGGGATATTGGGAAGATAATTAATCCTCGTATCTATGCAGCATTGGATAATAGAAAAGCAGATCACCAGACATCTATTATCGAGATGGATGGTAACTTTGTGATCAAGTTGTTTCTATTTTGATTGAACACAGATCTAATTATAGATATGTTAACCTTGACTTGGTGGATAAGTGTGTTTTGAATAAATAAGTATAAGCAGAGACTTGGTTATTTTAGTTGGCTACAGGTAAAAATAAAAGAGTTCACAATTGGGTAAAATATTGTGCATTTGAACTGAATGATATACCTATGACAATGCATCTAAATATGCTTCAGTTGGGAACGTACTGGATATAGTTGGGTATGGATTGGTTGTATCTTAACAAGACTAAAGTGGACTTCTATGCTAAGGCTATTGAGTTCTTGGGTGACAATGGAGAACATAAAATCTTACAAGGTAAGAAGAAGGTCACATCAGTTAGAATGGTCATAGCTATGCAGGAAAATCACAATTGCTGGAAAGGGTGTGTGTTTTTTGTAGTACATATTTCTAGTGATAAATGTAAGGATGTTGATGATGAGGAGTTATTAAACAGGTACCCTGTTTTACAATAGTTTTAGGATTTATTTCTGGCATATATTTCAGAGTTTCCGCCTCCTAGGGAAGTGGAATTTTCTAATTTGAGTTGGTACCAGGGGAAACACCGACATCTAAAGAACCTCATAGGATGAGCACTCTAGATTTAGGGGAATTGAATTTGTAGTTGAAGGAAATGCTTGACAAGGGGTACATAAAGCCAAGTGTATTTCCATGGGGCATACCAGTATTTTTTATGAAGAAGAAGGATGGTACTCTCAGGCTATGCATTGATTATAGGTAGTTGAACAAGGTAACCATTAAGAACATGTATTCGTTGCTGAGGATAAATGACCTGCTTGATCAACTGAAGGGAGAAACAATGTTCTCGAAGATTGATATGAGATTAGGTACCATCAAGTACACATTAAAGAAGGGGATATCTACAAGACTTCTTTCCAGACTAGGTATGGAAATTATGAGTTTGTTGTAGTTCCATTTGGTTTGACTAATTTATATATTATAAGAATGAGAAATATCATGTCGAAAAATTAGTAACAATATTGAGGTTTCTAAGAGAGAAACAATTGTATGCCAAGCTTATAAAATGCAGTTTCTTTCAAACATAGGTACATTACTTGCGGCATGTTGTCTCCAAGGAAGGCATAACAATAGACCTGAAAAATACAAGGGCTATCATGGAGTGGGAAGCTCCTAGGAATGTGGAAGAGGTAATGTCATTTATGGGGTTGGCAAGTTACTACAGGAGGTTCATCAAGAACTTCTTGTAGATTTCCTATGCTATCACATCATTGCAGAGAAAATTAAAGAAATTTTAATGGATAGAGGAATGTAACGAGTTTTGAGCAGTTGAAGCAGTTGCTTACAAATGCTCAAGTTCTAAAGATCGCAGATCCAGATAAAGAGTTTGTAGTATGTACAGATTCCTGCAAGAGAGGACTTGGTGGAGTCTTGATGCAAAAGGGCAGATGGTATTTATGAATCAAGGAAAATGAAAGAGCACAAGAAAATTTATGTTACACATGATCTTGAGTTGGCAACGATCGTCCATGGTTTGAATATGTGGAGACATTTTCTTCTTCGTAGGCGATTCATCTTAATGAGTGATCACAGTGGATTGAGATACCTATTTTACCAACCGAATCTGAATTCCAAGCAAGCTAGATGGTTGGTCATGATTAGTGAGTTTTACTTCTAGCTTAGGTATATTAAGGGTAAAGAGAACATGGTTGAATATACTCTTAGCAAAAGAGTACAGGTGAATCACCTAGCAACTATGAGTTCATATAGGACATATTTATAGGATTGCATCTTACAGACATGACAAAAGGATGACATGTATAGGGAGCTTAGGAAAAGGTTACAATAGGGTACATGTGATGAGGATGTGGACTATCATCTCACATTGGATGGTTTGGTCAGATTTAGGGATATGATATATGTGTCAGACAACATTGAGCTGAAGAATATTATCTTACGGGAATTTCATGTTAAGTCATATTCAGGTCATCTGAGATATTAGAAAACATTGACAACAGTGAAGAAGCTATACTATTAGCCTAATATGAAAATGAAGTGGCAAAATTTGTGGTTAGATGTTTGGATTGTCAAAAATTAAAGGCAGAGTGCAAACATCTATGTGGTCTACTACAACCAATTTCGATTCCAGAGTGGAAATGGGAGGCCATTTCTATGGATTTTATCACAGGTTTTTCGAGGACATCTAGAGAACATGATTCTATTATGGTTGTGGTTTACATGTTAAAAAAGTTAGCACACTTAATTCCGGTGAAGTCTATGTATTTAGCTAGTGATGTAGCACAGGTATTCATCAGAGAAATAGTGAGGTTGCATGGTGTTCCAAAGAATATTGTGTCAGGCAAGGATGCTAAGTTCACTTCCAGGTTTTGGAAGGAGTTATTTGCAATTTTGGGTACAAATTTGGCCTTTAGCACAAATTATCATCCACAAATAAATGGATAGATAGATAGGTCAACAAAATTTCCGAGGACATGCGGATAATGTATGTTATGCATCAACAATGAAAGTGTGAAGAGTATCTACCTCTGGTTGAGTTTGATTACAAAAATGGGCATCGAGAGTCAGTGAGGATGAGTCTGTTTGAGGCACTCTATGGGTGGAGTTTTAATATTCCCATAAGTTGGAGTGATCTAGTGAACATTTGTTGATATAAACAGACATGTTGGCAGAAATGGAACAAGAAATGCGGTTATTAAAACATAATCTAATGGAAATGCAGGATAGACAGAAAAATTATTCATATCAGCACAAGGAATTTAAGGAGTTTCAGGTTGGGGGGAAAGTTTACTTGCATATCAAACCCAAGAAGAGCTCTTTGAGGATTGGTTCATGTGCGAAGCTAGCATCTCGGTATTGTGGGCCTTTCAAGATCCTTGAGAGGATTGGACCAGTGGAATATCAACTTGCACTTCCTTTGACAGTGAAATCCCATGATATTTTCCATATTTCATTGCTTAAAATATTTAGAAAGTATGTTGATCATGTTATTGATTGGTCTTATTACATGTGGAACTAGGAGAATTCCAACCAGAACCTCAAGTGTATTTTGCAGAGAAATATGCTCATGCTACAAAACTTAGCAATCGAACAGGTTAAAGTGAAATGTAAGCACTTTGGGCCTGATGACGCTACATGGGAGATGGTTGATTAGATGTAGGCTATGTATCCTTCATTGTTTTTTTATTGAGGCAAAATAATTTTGGTATATGTATATATGTATATGGATGTAAATACTACAATGAGCTATGTTATAAAGCTCCAATAAGCGGTATGGGTGACATGTTGTTATGTTTGTCATGTAGGTTGAATTTTAGAAAGTTTTTCAATGTAAATATTGCATCGAGTTAGGTTATAAAGATCCATGGGCAATATATTTTGGTTTTCAGCGGATTTTCTAGTTGTAGGTGTCATTGTACATCGAGGATGGTATTCCTCTAAAGGGGAGGGGTCTGTAACAACCCCAGGTTAAAATTTCATGTAATAAAGTTAATAAAGGAAAAATAAGACCAAGGTCATGGGACACGTATTTCAAGCTCAATATTGGGAAAAACATTCTAGCGGGTTTTCATTTGGTTTATTATGGCTAGGGGAAATTGGTAATGGAAAAGGAAAAGGATTTGGAAAGGTAAACAAGAATTATTTGGCATTGTATTGTGAAAATAATGGAAAATAGGAGAAAAGGAAGGTGAAAGGTCACAAGTTTCATGTGAGGAGGAAAATGAAGAAATAAGAGGGCTCAATGATAAAAAGGATTTTGAGGATTGCTTCATAGTTTTTTATCAGTTTTAGCTTATATCTCTCTCTCTCATACTCTTGGACATAGAGTTTTCTTGGAGCAATATAACATTGGAGTAAGGAAATCAAAGGAAGGAAAAATAAGGCAAAGGGAAGCAAAGATCAAGCAAGGAAGAGTTGGATCAAGTTGCTACATCGAGATTACTTGCAACTATTGAGTTGCATGTGTGTTTTCCTTGTTAGTTTTGGTATGCATGGTACATGCATGTGTGCATTTTATTCCCTTGTTGTCATTGGCGTGGGTTTTTCTGGGTGTGACATTCGTTTTTAGCCTCACCTTTCCATTTCCTAATAACCATGGTATGATGGGGTTTTCTCTTACTTGTTTGAGCTGGATTTCCAGATGGTTTCAAAACTGAGTGGGGTGGTCTGAAGAATAATCACAAGGCCTAGGAATCCCTGTATCGGTAAAGGTGGGATTGTGGTAAATCTTGGTTGTGTATACCCTTGTTGGGCCTAGGAATCCTCGAGCGATAAACAATAGGATACATGGTAAAGCCTAGAGGGTGGAGATGGACAAATTCCTCAAGGTTTAGGTGGAGATATATCTAGGCATCTGTGCTTGTATAGGCCTAGTGATCGTTGAACCGGTGTATGGTGGGATTGTGGTAAAGCCTGGTAGTGTATATTTCTTGTTTGGGCCTAGGAAGCCTTTGGCAGGATATATGGTAAATATTGGTTGTATTGGTGCTTACTTCAGGCCTAGAAATCCCTGACTGGTTTGGTGGGATGTGTGGTAAAGCCTGAGAAGCATGGTCGGTTTTGTTGTGAGTCCCACATTCATGCTTGGAATATGGTATGAGGGTGATTGGCTGAAAGAAATATTTGGTTTATTCCAATCTATGGTCGAGCGGTACATGGAAGTCCCTGAATTGGTTGGCTTTTGCATATGTTAATAAGATCTATTTTCCTCTTATACTTGATGAGTAAATGTGCTTGTTATTGTGTGCTTTTAATGGTTTTTTTATCATTATTATTATGTTGGTTAAAAACATGGTTTTATGACAGACTTGATTTATCAATCTAATCATGTTTTAATTAGTAGATGAATGATTAATGAATGTACGGCCTAATACATGATAATTTAGCTATTATATGAGAGCATCAAATCTTCTTGACTATCTTTATATAAGTATGAGATCCCTATGTTCAGGTATTTTGTTATGACATGTAGGTTACATGTTCATGATGTGTTTGACATAATTTCTATCATGGTTGGGCTTGGTTAGTTCATGTTCACATCTAAGTTTTGTATGGAATACTTTTTATGTGTGTCACCTATAATATATAAGAGTTTCATCAAGTTTCGGGCAAAGGACAGAGTCCTAGCTTGAAAAATGTTAGAAAATTATATATTACAGAGCAATGGAATACATAAAAATATGCAGAAATACAAACAAAAAAACATATAAAATAAGAGAGAAACGGATATATGTGGTTCACCCAACTTGGGCTACGTCCACGTAGAAACATCCAATCCTTCCTTTATATTATCTAGGAAAATGAAGAGACACAACCTACAACAGATCTGCTGTAATATCCTCTACTCTCTCACACAGCCCCCCTTTCTCTTTCTCGCTCAAAATACACATACCACACACAACCGAAATACAATTTCCTCATTTGAACCGAGGGGTTTTCTTCTAGGGAAAAAAACCATAAATTAAACATAACTTCTATCGTCAGATCATCCACCTAATGAATGACCTAGATTGACTACGAAATTACAATATTTTCGAGGAAATTTTAAATCTATTTTTAATTTCAGGGTTTTTGCCCATGAACCCCCTCTAGGGGGCGAAAAATATCAAACGACGGGTGGATTTTCCATCCCATTAAGGATAGGGGTCCAACGTGGTGATACACATAAATAAATAAGATAATTAGGCTCCACACCCAACAAAAAAGTGCTTAAATCTCGCGGTTGCAAACACAAAACTTCTTGAAAAAGAATACAATCACATGGATGCCCTTGTTATGGGAGTGACTGGAGTGTTACAATCATGTGGAGGGCTTTTCATGGGAGTCAATAGGGTCTAACTTAGTAAAAAAATAGGTAAAATCAGGGGTTAGGCACCTGGAGTGGTTGGTTAGCCCCTGGGGTTCCTGTAGCTCCCGAGGAAGGTCATTTTGGTTTTTCTTTTTGTATTCCACTTTCTTAATTGTACTTGGGGAGGTGAATCATATCATAGTAACTCTTCATCACATGTTTACCCCTGTGGAACATTATATTGGGTAAATGTGGGAGGAATTCGTTACAAAATTGGTCAGTTGTACCTAGAAGTTAGCATACGACTCATGAAGGATTGAGGAGACTATGCAAGATCACTACTTTTCCTTTGTAATCATTTTATTTTGGATTGAAATGTTGAACTGGTATTTTTGTGGGTAATTTAGTTTAAGATTAAAATTTATGTATAAAAAGAAAATGCATAAATAATATATAGGTTAGAAATACATATGTTATATTTATTATCTTTGAAAAAAGTGGCGATTCTATATTAATATTTTGATTCTTGTTAATATAAGAATGATTTCTCTGATGTGGTGCATAGTTTTTTTTAGTTTCTAAGTGTTTCATTGACATCATACACCAGGAGGCCCTCCCTATTGGCATTATGACTAATGTTTTGTCCTTGATGGAAACCTATTTATAATAGGATGAGTATGTGTTTTCTTTGATGGAAACTTACTTGATAAAGATGTCAACATGATGGTAGCAGGACAAGTATACATGCCAGTAAAAATGTGACAAAGATATTGGACTAAGGAATATCAATTCAAATATAGAGAAATGATAAATACGATGTTTGGGAAAGTATACACGGGTATTGTGAACAAATACCACATACATACACGGGTATGGGAAGAAAAGTCGTGTACATTTTTCGCATCATGATATTCTCAATACCAAGGGTATTTACCATGGTATTGGCCCATAGTAATGAGCGCGTCAACAAATATTTCATCCTGTCAAAGAATACCATCGGCATTACTAAGGGTTTGACCCAAGGTATTGGCTAAGGACTAAGCTATAAAAGGAGATGGAGATCAAAGTGTTTAGAGTGCAAGTATTGGGATATTGTTGAATGTTTTGATCGGAAATAGGTGTGCACTAAGGAACATGAAGATGTATGAGATCTAATCGATTTGAAATTACTACATATTGAATAATTTGTTTATGGTTTGATAGATATGTGATAATGATATAATGATGTGTGTTTATAACAGTGTATGCCGAGATTTGGGTTTGACAGATGTTGTGTTGTGCAACGAAGGTATGACTCAGTAATTACAGATTTGTACGTAGGTTTTATTCAGATAGGTCGTGTAAATACGCAAATATTCTTTGGGGTAGTCATGTATATATTTAGCAGTATGGCTAGATCTGTATGCAGGTGTCAAGTATGAAAAAAACATACATACGCGGAAGTTCTTCATAAGAGTCACGTACATATGGTAGGGTTTTACAATATGAAAATTTAATGATGTCTAATCAGATTTTTTATGTTTTCCACTATCTTTCGATGAATTATTTCATGATAATATGTGTTTAAAAATACTATTTGGGTTGAACTAATGTGGAATGAAATGTTGACTAGTAATGATGTTGTTTTGTACTTGGTTCAGAGATATGTGATTGGGTCAATATGTGTTTCAATGATTATTTTAGTATGAAAGTGATTTAGATTTAGTTATTAGTGTTTTGAGATCTCTATGCAGGCCATCTTAAGGGAAAGCGTGTATATACATGGGTATGCTTTAGAACAATAGTGTATATATTCTGACATACGATTAATCAGGGTTTGTAGTGACAGGTTTGGTTTCTGTAATGAACAATATGTGGTCTAGTGTTATGATGAATGGGTATACAATGGTATGAATTGGTTTGGATATTTTATGTATTTGTATTTCTTGATTAAGACTCATTGATTGATTTGGTGACTCATTCAGTTCACCGATTAAGAAATTTGATACAATGATTGGTTTTAGTTTTATTATTTGGTATTGGGCCTAAATGATGGTAGTGGATCCAGTCTAAAAATATGATGAACAATGGCCTACATATTTGATGTTTTGAGTTAGGTGGATCCAGTATGAAAGTTATGAAGCGTGGTCCATAGAGGTGTTGAGGGTTGGAGCCTTCAGTGAGGGAGTTGAAGTTTCATTCTAGTAGTAGTTGGTAGATATGATTAGGGGTAGGAGCTTTCTTCCAGTGGGTGCTAGTAAATGATATCAGGGGGTTGGATCTCCCTTCCACTGGGTGCTAGAGAACGAGAGAAGGTTGTAGCCTTCTGCAAGTGGGTTCCTGCATACTAGTACGAGTCTGTGCCAATACAATATTGTAATAATTTTTTCTTTATATTAAAAGAGGAAGATAAATATGACAACAACGGTGGTTTTATCCCACATTAGGTTTCCACCTAAAAATCCCGGTGTTGATGTGTTGCTTATGTGTGATGGTTTATTCTATTCTTACAAATCATGGTTACTATTTAATTAGTGTCTAATGAAGTATTGATGCATTGATTCAAGTTAAACAGAAGATGAATTAAATGGAAATATAGTTAACTATATATACACTACTTGTCTTCATCATAATCGCATACATACGTTGGTTTACTTCACTACAATAGTGTACAAAAATATGGATAAGAAATTGAAAGGTTTATGTGGGTTTTAAAATACTGATTCACCCCCATGCCTCTCAATATTTTTCCCAACAATTATTATCAGATCAGGTCACTTCAGTTGAAGCTTAACCGCTTAGAGTGGATCAAGGATTATGTGAAAGAAGAAGATAGCTTGAAGAAAGGATTAATAAACTATGTCAGTGACATATTAGATCCAGTGATAGTTACAGATGTCAACAAATATTGAGGTTTGGCAGCACCCCGATTTCTATTCATCAAGAATGAAGAAGATGGTAACAAAGAATTATAAGGTATGGCATTTTGTTTAAATTGTGGCCCATTTCCTTGTCTATGAAATAATGATGATAGTGATGATGAAAATGAACTTTCACTCATGGCTAAAAGTGAAAGTAAGCACTCTAAAGAGAAAATGTATTAAAAAATGATGGTTCTAGAAGTAGAAGATCGATGCAAGTCAGAAAAAATGGACAATGAAGGTGTGTATATGCTAAGTACTGATAATTATCAACAATGGAAAGAAAATATGAATTCTAATCTAATGAACCTTGATGTTTGGTATCTAGTATGCAATAACTACACCAAAATTCCTCCATCAAACGAGGAAGTGCAAAATAATAGTAAGGAATTGAGTGACATCATTAATAGCATAGCTGATTCAACATTAAATAGGGTAATGCATTATGCTAATGAAAATCAAGTGTGGGATAAGCTATAGGAAAATCCATGAAGAAAACCCAAAGGAAGGTTTCTCATCAGAGGAACTACTAGGTAACCTTATCTCTAAAAATATGTCAAAAGATAAACATGATTATAAAATAACCTTTGTTATGTTAGATGGAGTTACTGATTCAAAAGAAGACGAGTTAGAAGAAAATTTCAATATTAGAAGAAAAATTGATCTTGCTTTGAAAAATATTGTTAATCTTAAAGATAAGTTGTAGGCATATGATAACAAGGATCATATTAAATCAGTAAATGCTTCTATAGAATCTAAAAATTATTTTTAAGGCCTTGAAGCCGAGATTGTCTCTCTAAGAGTAGATCTTGAAAAATTAGATAAGCAGAATGAAGAACTACTTCAAGAATTTGAATAACAAGAAAATGGATTGAAAGAAGAGATTCTCAAATTAAAGGAGCTAGTGGAAGAAGGAAGAAAGGTTGAAGAAGGTATGAAGATGCAATATCTAGAAAAGGAAAAGAAATATCAAAGAATGGAGTTTGAGGTAAACATTATAAAATGTAAATTAGAAGAGAAAGATAAACATTTGATATTTCAGTATAGCACTAAGATTTTGGAGAATATTCTTAGTAGCCAAAGGTATCTTGCCATTAAATCTGGCCTTGGTTTTCATGAAAATGTTGAAGAAGAATCTAGTTCACAAGCTAATGAAAGGAATTTAAAGGGTAACAATGCAAAAAATGAAATGATCAATAAAGAGATAAGAGTTCAACCTAATCAACAACCAAGGAAAGTGAATCGTCAAAGAAAATATTTTACTCCTAAACATAGAAGTGTTAATTGATTCTCTCCTATGATCAATAATGTTGAATCATTTATATGTCATAATTATGGACATGTTGCAGCCAACTACATATACAGTTTGTTTCACATAAGGAGTCATCTCATAATAATTTCATCAACGCCCAGGTATTCAAGTTTTTTTAAGAGATATTGTTTTTCTTGCAACATATTTGGTCACAAATCTATCGATTGCAATAGAAGAAACATGCGACAATAATATTATGATTCATCTGGTCCTTTTTTTGGTCATATAAGATGTTATGCTTGTAACAAATTCAGGCATGTAGCAAAAGAATGCAGGAACAAATCAATGAATCACCAAAGAAAACATGGAAATTGATCAAATAGTGTCAAAAGTCCTGAGAAAGATGGATCCACCAAAATTTATCATAATAAGAAGAAATACGAAGAACATATAAGGTGTGGTCTTGCTCTCTACTCGTTTGAAGATGAATATGAATGGTACATAGACAGTGGATGCTCTCATCACATGACTAGAGATAAGAGTACGTTGGAGTATCTCACGAATAACCAAGATGGTAAGGTTATTCTTTCAAATAGTGCTTCAAAAAAAGTTCTGGGAAAAGGTAGGGCCAGAATTAATAAACATAGAAGAGAATCTAATACTTTATTAGTTCAAGGGCTAAATAATAATATTCCAAGTGTATGTCAAATGGCAGATAAATTAAATGTAATTGTGTTTACATCAACCAAATGCAAGGCTATAGATGAAGAATCTGGAAAGGTCATAGAAAGAGGATATAGAAACCCAAGCAAATTATTTGTTTTTAAAGAACTGAATTCTCGCATAAATGACGAGGATTCAAACTTAGAACAAAATAAAATGGTTTATTATGTAGTACATTGATCTTAAAAAATACTTCTCACAGTGACTGCAGAAGTGATGTGAGGTACATAACCTCATGAGAGCAGAATATGATTATTAGGTCCTTGGGATCAATGATGTATAATCTTAGGGGGAGAAATACATATGTTATATTGATGATGATTCCCATGGTTGTTTTGATATTCATGTTTCTCATATTATTGAAAATGAATTTGATGTAGTAACAATGATAAGAAACATATAGTACATGCTCAAGGGGAGTTGTGGTTATGAAATTTCAACATTTTTCTTTATGTACGTGGATCTCATGTTAGTACAGATGCGTATATACGCGAGTTTTGAGCTAGATAGTCATGTATGTTTCCCTAAGATGAAGAAATAGTGTGACAAACTCAGGGAGATGTTCTAATACGCTCCAAACAGTTATTATTTAACTTTCTTGTTTTGATACTGATTGGTTATAGTCTGATGATACTCAAATACTACTTAGAAGTAATATTGGCTTGTGAGAGTTTATAAGTTGTTGCAATATGACATTGCTACTTTGGTTTGGATTTAATGATTGATGAATTTACTAATGGATGAGTTGATGTGATCATACCTAACAGAGAACAACTGGAACAGGTTCAAGGGTATAATTTTCTATATTAGTGCATTGTTGGAATTATTATTTCTTGAACATTCCTCATTTCATAATGGTGTCCATATATTGATGATGCTGCTGAAGACACACATGTTGTTGAACTTGTATCATGCTATTCTACTGTCATTTTACATAAATTGCTTATGATTTATGATGATATAATATATGTTGATGATGCATGAATGACATGTTTATTAAGGATTATGGCTCTTCTTATGTATGGAAAAATAATGTTGATCTTGTTAATATGATATCAAGGATATGGATTAATAACAGAGATTGATTAAACAATATCATGCCATGATTGGTTGAAGATTATGAGTTCATACATATAACTATCTCTATGTAATGGGATATCAATAAATTGGATATAGGGATCTCATGGATGATTACTTGAGCTACATATTGGTGAATTTTCCTATGGTGTGATAATTCTTCTTCATGGACTTGATTGAGGTTGCAGGTTCTCCTTATATTTGATAGATACAAATGATGACACCATGATCCAAGGGAATGGTATTGCAGCTAAAATTTCTTGGTGATTCTTGAGAGCATTGTATATGTTAGAGTCGGACTTTGCAGCCCTCTGTCAGAGATCATTTCTCTATTTGCATTTCATTGTTTAGGTGTCTCATTCCATTGTTTCATCTGCATTTCGTTAGGAGCATGCCACTGACTGACGGAAGGGTTTGGTTCTCTTGTTTTTCCTCACGCTTGTACCTGCTAGGTTGGTTAAAACTCCTCAAAATCCATCAGAGTTCAGTTCATGTCATTTACAGTCATAAATGATTATTTTGGTCAAACAGAGTCTTCTAGTTTTTGAGTCTAGGGGTCAGTATTTTGACATGTTTAATAAATGCCCGCAGGCCATGAGGATGGTTTTCAAAGAAGTTCTCATTCCAAATTTTATCATCCAACATATTCGAAGACATTTCTTGTTCAAAAATCTGTTTTGAATAAAAAATTGTCGAATTCATTGTTTGTAATAATCATGTATTTTTCCGCCTTGAAGTTTTAAAAGCAGGCTCTGGTTTTCCTTTGCCAAATATCAACGCCAATATCCCTGCAAAAATCACATAATTTCATCAGTCCAAACTCAGAAATTCAGTGAAAAAGCAGAAGACATAGGTTTCATTGAATGACAAAGTGCCAAAATAGAAAAACATTACAAAGTGGGTTTTTGGAGGAAGCAAAAATGAAAGCCATCACTTGTAAGATATTTCTCAAAGTCCTATAAACCATTTTCATCAAGAAAAATTCATAAATCTTCATAGCAAAGTCGAAATTTGAGGTTGAAGAAAAAACTGACATTTTATAAGGGTCGTGACTGTGTGTTATCATTACGCGCGGCGCATACAAAGGAGGTGCGACGCACTGGGCAAAAGTTGGCAGTGTATTTTTGTACAGACGCGGCACACCAAACCAGCGCGGCGCACTGGGTGTGCGCGCGGCGCATTGAGCCATCAAGCGTGAAATCCATCCAAACTCTGCAATTTTCAAAATCAAACAATTTTTTCTGCTCCAAGTAAGTTTGCCCAAGTTTGTTCAACGATTTTAAGCTATGGTGCTGTGGTTTAGGAGCAAAGTGATTAGTGTTTGAATGGTGAAAGATTTAACCCTATATCCACATCAAAATTCGCTCCAAGGGTTAAAGGGAGGTGTTTCAAAACGTGAAATTTGATGCTTCAATTCTCATTTCATTAATATGTATGCTCTTGCCATTTACTGTCATTGGCGTCACTGCTAGTTTTGTCACATTATACACCACAGTCTCACAGTCTCTCTCCTATTTCATCACTGCTGTCACTATTATTATCATATCATTGTCTCACTGCTATTATCATTGTTGTTATAGCACAATCCCATTGTTATTCCTCTATCCCATATCCCTATACCCTTTGATCCCCATGTGAAATCCCGAACCCTATCACTTGTTACCTCCTTCCCTTCATTGATTAAAATTTAAATTTCCACAAATTTCAATGGCTGTTTTCATGTCTTTGACTGTACTTTTTCCATTTGAATAACTATTGTTTCTATCACATTACAAGTCCCATCACTATCACCCATTCCCATACCATTTGTAAAGGTGTGTAATCTCAACATTTTCCAAAGAAGTGAGTAAATGTTTGTCCTTTCCAAAGTCACTTGACAGTTCATTGTGTTCACTTTGACACTTCCTTGCAGCCTCTCCATTTTATATGACACATTTGGGCATTGAAACAAATACACCAATTTTCTCATTTTCTAAACAACCAAGCATACAGTTGACAAACACATTTCAGCATCATGTCAGAGACGGATTCTCCATATGAGCAGGGGTACGAGCAGGATAGTGGCTCTACAACAGAACTTAATGTGCCAAGGAGATCTCACAAAAGTGGTAGGCATGTCAGGGAAGAACCCACTTCTTTGACACAACTGTAGGCTTGCCCGCTTGCAATGGATTGTTTTCAGCGTCAGTCATGTTTCCAGTATTGTGAGATGATTGCCCGAACTCAGCATCATCATGAGTTAGCTCGCCTATTTGTCATACATTTGCATAATGGTCATGTAAACCTCGCTGGAGTGAATTTCTCTTTGTCACCAGAGACTATTTCTAAGGCGACCGGGATACCAAACATCGGTGAAGAGTGGAATAAGTGGCAGTAGTTGGATAGGGCATATTATGAGCCTTACATCAGACCCGGATATATGAGGCAGCTGAGCAGGGTATTTCCTTTCCAGTTTCTGAAGGATGAGTATGCACCATTGATGAAACTTATCATTAGGTACTTCAGTTGTGAAGGGCGCTTTTCACGCTTGTATGCGTATCATATCCGGCTGTTGATGCATTTCACGAGAGTGTGGTTGATGAGCATTCCATACTTCATGTACTGTAACATAGAGCGAATGACATTCCTTTTACAGAAGAAGACCCCAGCGCAACATCATAACAACATTTACCATTACGCGCTCATCAAGATCATGGTGGTACATCAGCTCGCACAGCAGGGCATCGCATGGGATGAGTTCATTTCCCGTGACTTCTTTGCAGTGCCACAGCCTCCCGAGGTTGTTCATGATGAGGGAGAGCCTTCACACCAGTTTGGTGTCCCCGAGTTTGAGCCTATCAGTGATCCGGCGTGTGTGACATATCAGAGAGGCCATCGAGCCTTATTTGCAGCATCTCGACGAGTACTATCTCCACCCGGGGTGGAAGGGGTCTCGTTGACTTCATCAGCAGCGAGAGTACTATCTCCACATGGTGTGGAAGGGGTCTCGCCTTCGACATCAGCACAGGTACAGGTTCAGGACAGAGGCAAGAGGCCTATGCATGATGAGGGCCCTTCAGGAGGCCAAGACACTGATTTTATATTCATCGATGTTGATGCGAGCTCTCCTAGCTCAAAGCTCAAAGAGATCATCCAGGAGCAAAACGCTGAGATTGATACTTTGACCGTGAAGTTGCAGAGATCTCAGTGGGTTATACATTATTTGGAGCAGCGCAATAAACAATTGGAGGATCAACATACACTTGTAGAGTTGCGGCAAATCCGGGAAGACCGTGCATTGGCCTGGAAGAGACCAGGTGACATGACACCAGTTGAGCGAGAGACCTGCCTCACGCATGTTAACATTCATTTGGAGAAGCTCTTGGTGAAGGAAAATAGGGACAAATACATGATCAGACAAATGAAGAATCACTATTGGGCCCGCACGCACGTTTGCAGAGCAAAAATGAAGATCCTGAAGGCAAGGCTGAGCAAGGCATTGAAACGTCGGAAGAGGCCGGATCCACTTCGAATATTGGCCGAAGCTTCCTTGGCTGAGCATGAGACATGATGGGAGACCTTCACTCCAAATTTCAGAAAATTTGGAGAAGATTTTGTCATTTTGAAAATTTTGGTTGTAAAACAGGTTTTTCCGCCCGACGCGTCGCGCCACCCGACGTGCGCTTATGATTGGGACACCTTCTGGAGGAAAACTTGACATTTTTGGATTTTTCATGGTAAGTTATGCATGCTCAGGAATGGCTGAGAGATTTCATCGAGTTCTGGGTGGTCTTAAGGGCCAAAAACACCATGAAAATCACCTTTCTGCCACCTTTTGCACCAGCAGGAAGTACTTTTGGTAGATTGCAGTTTTGGAGGGGCAAATGAGCTCCAAATTGAAAAATTCCACTTGGGTTGGATAGCAGACATCCAGGGCTTTCCAACGAGATATCATGAGCTCAATTTGGAATTCAAGAAGTGCTCAAAAATCAGGTCCAAAGTAGCACAACGCATAGAGCTTTGGAGCGCGGCGCATAGAGGAATTCAGCCTATTTTTCACCTTCCAGCTCAGGAATTCGGCCAGTTTTGACTAGTTTCACCTCTTGATGTAATTTTTGATTTAGATTGATGTAATTTGGTAACCATGATGTAATTTTGGCATGTATTTACTTATTCAAGATGATTCATTCACAAAAAAGTGAAAATCAAGTGAATGGATCAGTTTCCTAGCTTATAGAGGCAAGTTGTTTGGCTGCCTAGATTTTAGCTCTTTGTTTAGAATTGGTTAAAACTTCTCCTAGAAGCATGCGATTGACCCCTAGAGGCATGGGAAGGGGTTAGAATTTTATATTTATTGTATTTTCTGAGACATTTTCAGGGTTGGACTCTTGGGAAAAGTCTGGCACCTCATTGTACATTCATTTTCAGATTTTGGCAAAGGAAAGACCAGAGTTTTGCAGCACTTGTTGGGATCCTTGTGGCTTCTGAGTTTTGATGATGTTCTTCTCATGTTATTTTAAGTTTCATTAATGTTATGTATGCCATTCCCTTCTCTATGCTTTTGAATTAAACGAATGAGTAATTGAGGTAGAATTCATTGATTTGCTGGTGCTCTACCTTAGACTTTTGTTTAGTTTTTTATGTTTTCATCAGTTTGGAGAGGATCCTTTCACTCTCTTTCCCTCTTCATCTCCTCAGCAGTATTTTCCATCCATTCACTCGATCTAAGACATCAAAGCCGTTGCCTACCCTGCCCCAACTTGAACTCTGTAAGATCTGGCCTCATCCCCAAGCCCAAAATTGTTTTTCCCTTTTTCCAACAAAAACCCTTAAAAATCAAAATCAAACCCTCCTACTTGTTTATCTAGCCTAAGATTAGTTGTTGTTTTAGTCATCTCAAACCTCTTTGAACATTTTACATTGAGATTGACCCAAAGAGAGCCCTCTCCTATCCTCGTAGGGCTAGCTACGAGGCTGAGCGTGGTTTGGTGTTGTCCTTCTTCTACCTTATTTCAGCCTAAGGTGGATTTGGGAACTAACAGTATATTTGATTACAAGATGATGATATTGGAACTACACAACTTCTTGGTGATGATCAGTTTGCTGTCGTCAGATGCTTATGGTGTAGATCTTATATGGTGTATGATGGTTGTTGAAGACTATCTAGTCTTGCTACCTCACTATTGAGGTCTTTGGTTTTGGTCATAAATGTCATATCTATCTCTTTATGTAAAGGTCATATAAATACCCATGATGTAATCATTGTAATAATTTTCATGTTTGGAATATTGGGGGTTAATTCAATTATTTATGTAATCCCATTTTGGGCATTTGACATAATGTTGAGTCAAATCTGTAACCCCACTATGTTGGGTGATTGATGTAAGCATGAATCATTGGTGATAGGAAAGGTCATATTTGATTGAGTCATAAAGTCATGTACTTCTATGTATATCTTCTAGAAGATTTAGCATGTGCTCAGGAGAAGCATGGTCAATATACAATGCTCATATTTAGCAGATCAGATCTGCAATGATCCTATCTATACAGGGAAATAGAAGCCTTCATTTAGCATTGGTCAACTCTTTGCCCTTGATGTCAAAGGGGGAGATAATCTTGGTTTTTGGAGAGTGCTTGGTGACTTAGGAGAGAAGATTGGTTTGTCCACAAATGTGCTTATAGGTATCTACAGGTGGTGGTAACCAAACACCAACGTGGTTTCCATCAAGTCCAAAGGGGGAAATTGTTGGAATTATGATTAATGTGTTTTCCTTGATGGAAACCTACTTGTAGCAGGATGAGTGTGTGTTGTCCTTGATGACCAATTACTTGATCAAGATGTCAACATGATGGTAAAAAAACTAAGTATACAGTCCAACACAGATGTGATAAAGAGATTGGACTAAGGAATATCAGTTTAGAGACAAAGAAATGATAAAAATGATGTTTGGGAAAGTATACGTGGGTCCTATGAACAAAGGATGTGTACATATGCAGGTATGGTGAAGAAAAGTCACGCATAGTTTTTTCACCATGGTATTCTCAATATCATGGGTCCTTAACATGATATTGGCCCATAGTAATGAGCACATAAATGGATATTCGATCTCGTCAAATAATACCATCGACATTACTAAGGGTTTGACCCAAGGTATTGGCTAAGGCCTAAGCTATAAAAGGAGATGTAGATCAAAGTGTTTAGAGTGAAAGTATTGGGATATTGTTGAATGGTTTGATCTGAGTAAGTGTGCACCAAGGAGCATGAAGATGAATCAGATATAATAAATTTGAAATTAATGCATATTAAATAATATGTTTATGGTTTGAAGGATCCATGATGATGATATAATGATGTGTGTCTGTAACAATGTATGTCCAGATTCGTGTTTGACAGATTTTGTGTGTTGGAAATATGATGCAGAGTGTTGTCCTTGATGGCAACTCACTGAATGAAGATGAAGACATGCGACTGTTGACATGTGTTGTCCTTGATGGCAATCCACCTGATGAAGTTATGCTTGACTTGATGGACTTAGTAAATGATGTAAATATGATGTGATATAATGTTTGTTGACAATATGATGCTGAGTGTTGTCCTTGAAAGGCAACCCATCTGATAAAGATGATGACAACTTACTTAATGAAGTTGTGCTTGATAGAATATGTTCTTGATGAAGGAAATCTGATGTATCTACAGTGAGTACAGAAGGCAATGAAGAAAGGATTTTAGCATGTGCTAGATTCTATGATGAAAAAGAGTATGTCTCTAGGTATACGCGGATTGGACTAGGGGAAGTCGTGTATGCACACGGAAAAGAACGTGCCAAGTCGCGTATGGGATAAAGCGCTCAAAAAGTGCAAAACCAAGGGTAACCACCATGGTATTGACCCATGGTATTGGGTAATGATCCGCCTAATTGATCCCGTCCAGGTAGTTTTGGGCTCATGGTATTGTTTTGGCCCATGGTATTGAAAAAGGGGCTCATGGTATTGAAAAAGGATAAACCTATATAAGGAGAACAAATTCATTGTGCATAACATGAGTGTGGGGGCAAGATGTCTGAGCTTGAATGAATACTTCTCTCTGAAGTATATCTGAATGAAAAGGGTTACACTTGAATGATAAATCTGAATGTATGATGCACCAATAATGAAGAAGGGGCTCTAGATCTGAATTGCTCTTGTATTTGCTAGATCTGATTATGGAAGGCTTAGATCTGTGATGAGGCGAGCATCTAGGCGAACATCTGTCTGAAGCAAAAGGGTAGATCTGAACTGAATATCTGATCTGATGAAGTATACTGCTCTGTAATAATTGAATATCTATACGCTACTTCGCCGCGGAGGAAGCGCGTATATACGCGGCTTCAGCGAAGAGAAAGCGCGTATGCGCAATAAAATATACACTGTGGTATACGCTGGTGTGTGTGGACGGAAGCGCGTATATACGCGACATCAGTGAAGTAAAAGCGCGTATGCAAACTAGGGTTTGCTGAAGCAAGGGGTATGAAATATCTGATCTGTTCTGCTGTGTTTCTGCTATCTGATCTGTGTTGATATGTATATGTTGATGATGTATGGTTGTGCTTAAAAGTATGGAAAGGGTTCGGTCTGGAAATATGATGAATTGTGGCCTGCAAGTTGTGTTCTATTGAAGTGGTTGGATCCAGTGTGAAAATTGATGAAACATGGTCCAAGGTGGTGCTGAGGGTTGTAGCCTTCAGTCAGGGGGTTGTAGCTCCCTTCCAGGAGAGGCTGGTAAACGAGATCAGGGGGTCGTAGCTCCCTTCCAGGAGAGGCTGGTAAACGAGTCAGGGGGTTGGAGCTCCCTTCCAGGAGAGGCTGGTAAACGAGCGCAGGTGGGTGCCTGCGTGCTGGTCAAGTATGCGCCAGCACATATGTTGTAAGATGTTTTCTCTATAATAAAATATTGAAGGCTGAGCAACTGCAGCGGTGGTTTTCTCCCGACTTGGGTTTCCACCTAAAAATCCTGGTGTTCATGTGTGATGCTTTGTGTGATGGTTTATTCTGTTCTTACTGCACATGTTTACTGCTTATTGAATATCTGATGAATAAATGATGGAATGATTTAAGTGAAGGTTTAATGACATATCTAGATCTCTGAGTATACGCGAGTTTCATAAAGGGGATCCGCGTATATACGCTAGTTTACTGAAGGAAAGTAGCGTATGGGTTTTAAGGAATGAAAAAGTGAAAATATTTGATTATGCAGTAAATACTGATTCACCCCCCCTCTCAGTATTTTTCCCAACATTGTGTTATGCAATGAAGGTATGACTCAGTAATTATAGATATGTACACAGGTTTGCTTCAGATAAGTCATGAACATACATGAATATTCTTCTGGGTAGTCACGTATATATTTTACAGTATGGAAATATTTGTAAGTAGGTATCAAGTATGAAAAGCGCACACATATGCTAAAGTTCTCCATAAGAGTCGCGTACATCTACTAGGGTTTTACAGTATGAGAAATTAATGATGTCTGATCAACTTTGTTATGTTTGATGTTTTCTACCGATGAATTATTTCATGATAATATATGTTTGAAAGTACTGGTTGGGTTGACCATATTTTGGAATGAAATGTTGACTAGTAATGATGTTTTTGTGTACTTGGTTTAGAGATCTATGATGCGGTCAATATGTGTTCAGTGATTATTTCAGTATGATAGTGATTCAGATTTAGTTATCAGTGTTTTGAGATCTGTACCTATTTCATATTAAGGGAAAGCATGTATATATGCGGGTATGATTCATAACAATAGCATATATATTTTGACATATGATTAATCAGGGTTTGCAATGACACGGTCTAGTTTCTGTAATGAAAAATATGTGGTCTGGTGTTTTTTATGAATGGGTATACAATAATATGAGTTGGATTGGATTTTTGATCTATTTGTATTGCTTGATAGAGACTCAGTGATTGATTTGGTGATTCAGTCTGTTCAGTGATTAAGAAATTTGATACAATGATTGGTTTCAATTTTATTATTTGGTATTGGTCTCAAATGATGGTAGTGGGTTCATTATGAAAATATGATGAAAAGTGGCCTACATATTTGATGTTTTGGGTCAGGTGGATCTAGTCTGAAATATTATGGAACGTGGTCCATAGAGGTGTTGAGGGTTGGAGCTTTCAGTGAGGGATTCAAAGCTTCCTTCTAGTAGTAGATGGTAAATCTAATCAGGGGGTAGGATCTCCCTTCCAGTGGGTGTCGGTTAACGAGATCAGGGGGCTGGAGCACCCTTCTACAATTGGGTGCTTGCGTACTAGTATGAGTCCATGCTAGTACAATATGGTAATAATTTTTTCTTTATATTAAAAGAAGAAGGAAAAGATGACACAAACATTGGTTTTATCTCACATTAGGTTTCCACCTAAAAATCTGGGTGTTCATGTGTGTGATGTGTTTCTTATGTGTGATGGTTTATTTTTTTCTTACTGCTCATGGAAACTGTTTAATTAATTTCTAATGAGGTATTGATGCACTAATTCAAGTTAAAAAAAAGGATGAATTAAATGAAAATAGAGTTAATTGGATATACGCTACATGTCTTCATCACAACCACATATATACGCTAGTTAACTTCACTACAATAGCATACAGAAATATGAAAAAGAAATTTAAAGGTTTATATGAGTTTTAGAATATTGATTCACCCACTAATATTTTTCCCAACACCGCCTAGTATGTGTTGCATATATTTTGTCATTTATTTTACTAGTTCTATTATATTTTGAATGATTTATGTTTATCAGTTTTGTTATATATTTCAAAATGTGGATACTCTATTTTCCTGTAAATACATGGATTTCTTGTAATTTTCCTGTAGTGATCCTATAATCACCCAAAATTCATGTAACACATGCCTTATTTTCTTGTAGTGATCTTGTAATCACACATAATTCCTGTAATGCATGCTCATCTTTCCTTTATTAGTCTAGTTTGATAATAGAACATAGCTAGGGAACAAAGTTTAGATATATTTGCTTCCTTGATTAGTATTTATTGTGTTTTTACTTTTAAAATCATCTTAATTAATAAAATTTAGTATGCTTGAAACAATGATTAGAGAGATAAATTGAAGAAGTTTTCATTTTAGATTAAAATAAGTTTTCATTGTATTTGAGTGAATTTCTTATAAAATTAGAACATTGATTTCACTTAGAATTCTTTTCCATTACATTCTTAAATCAATTTTGATCAAACAATTATTATTTCAAAAAGAGAATTTGGTGAGAAAGTGTAAAGCATATGTCTGAATATGTAATCTTGTTTCAGCAAGGCCAATAATTGAATTTAGAATTATGAAAACCATTGTAAGCTAGACTCAACTATGATATCTACATGTATTTGGCTTGTGTGTGATTTATGCAGAGGAAAGTAGTTAAGTAACCAATTTACACATATTGTGTTTCACTTCATATTTTAACTACCTATGTTTGACAAAATAAATGTTAAATCATTTACCCCACTTCATCCCTAGCCAATATTATATGCTTAATTGTCTTGGTTTGAAAATATATTATAATATAATAATATTATTAAAACTAGTTAAGGGGAATTGTTCCTACAAAAGGTTATTTTTCATATTCAATTGGATATCTATTAGAAATGACATATGCTTTTGTGTGAGGGATTGGAGGGTACCTAGAGTATCATAAAGACGACATGAACTCATAAAAGACAAATCGTTTTGAGACATTCCTGACTAAACCTTGTTGGACACGTTGAAGGTTGTGGCATAGTCTCAGGGATTGTAAGTGCAAAGAAGGGGATGAACTACTTAGATGTGGGACTAATGCGAGATGTGAGCCCGTTGGTTGGGGGATACTAGAGTTTGGTACCTTGGTTCCATTCATATTTTCTATTGAACATGCACCTTGATTGGGTAGCCATTTTCATTATGGAGTCATGGCCTCATCTCAAGAATGACCATTTGTTGAGAGAACTGGAATAGTGTGGTATATGGATGGAATGGAAAATTTTGGGGGCTAATATTCGCAGGTGGGCTAATTTTCCATGGTTTTTCCAAAAAAAAAGATTCGCCAATTTCCATTTTTTTATAAAAATGATTTGCCCAAATTTTATAATATAAAATTATTTTACGTTAAAAATTGCCAACATTATATAGACAATATATATAATATCATTATAAATTTGAATAATTTTACAAATATATCAATAAAATTTTTATAGTTTACATATTAGGTACAAGTGAGATTCACCAATTTTTTTAACTTCAAGATAATTTTCCATCCTTAAAATTTTCCCTGATGGATGGGTGGTGCATCCAAGGTCTACATCTAGTCAACAAAGTTTATCAGATGAGAGCCCATTTTTTAATATTATTTATGGTTATTATGCATGTTGTTGTGTATTTTTTGTTATGATATATTTGTGTTGTGTTATTATAGTATGAGTAACACTATGAGTGGCATCACTCGCACTGAGTAGCCAATGGATGTTACAATATCCATGGATATGAAGATGAATTTGTCTTTGCCAAAGAAACATATCCATCACTTTATTTAGATAAGCTATTGTCCTATAGAAAAAAAAACTCTTTTTCTTTGTATATTTTCATCTTTTGTGTAATAAGGTTTAATTTTATTTTTACGTAATTCTTCATCATCATTGTCTTCCCTTTTTACATATGGAAATTTAGAGAAAAAATTTCTAGTCTCCCATAATTTTAAGGGTAGCTTAGATTTACATTTTCCAAATCCTCTCTTTATATTTTTAATTGCGTTTCTTCTATATATGATTCATGGATGGAATGAGTATGGGATTTGTTTCCCTTTTTCTTCTTTGATGCTTTCAAAGCTACTTCATTCTATGTTGGATTTTCTTTTTATGCCCTCATTTTATATGTAGTGAGAATCCGATGCAACTCATCCATCGCCAGTTTCTCCAGATCCTTCATTTTTTCAATGTTCGAGACCATGTCATGAAATCTTAAGGGGAGTGACCATAACACATTTTGTAAAATAATTGATTATTTGACCTTCTCACCATGAATTCCTCTGATGATGTTGACAATTTCATCTACATGGAGGAAATATGATGCATTTTTTTTTTTAATCTTTCATTTAACTCACAAATTGTCTCTTATGAGTTTGTATATTTTCCCTCTTGACCTTATCAACACCTTCATAGATGTTTTGAAGTTTTTCCATAATTTCTTTTGTAGATTCACAATGCATCACCTTATTTTTGATATAATATACCACACAATATGGCATTCATCGCTTTTGCATTATGTTCACGAGCCTTCTTCCTATTCATATTTCTTGGAGGAAATTTTTGGGTTGTATAACTAGTCATGATTGATTGTCAAATATCAAACCCAAGATCCATTAGATAAGTAAAAACCCTTATATTCTAGAATGAATAGTTTTTTTCATTAAAAAATGAAGTTTTTTTTTTTTTTTCTTCTGTGGATAAACCTTCTTGACTAGCCATGTGTGCTACTAACCTTCTAATGTTTAGACTATTTTCGAAGTAACATGCTTTGATAATAATTGTCCACCATAAAATTATATTGAGGTTGAGGGGGGGGGTTGGGTCATATTGGGGTGAATCATTATAAGACAATTTTTACTTATTCAAGCATCCATGAACCATAATAAAAAAAATCACATATTAAATATATCCATTACAAAAAATGGACCAGAATAATTAGATGGAAACCATTTTATGAGAAAACCAAAAAAATATTTTTATAATTATTTGTAAGAATCAACCTACTATTACAAATAATGAGAGGCATTAAGTTACTAGAGACACCAATTCCATTTAATAAAATTATTCATAGGCACCAACCTCTTAGAGACACAAATCCCCATCGCCACAAATATTTTATGCACTAACCTACTAAAGACTCCAATCACCATTGCTACACATATTCGTAGGAAACATCCTACTACATTGAATCTACTTGCTACTTTTTCCGAGTCACCAAGTATGCTCACTGCTTGTACCTTCACCAAGTGTGCTTGTTACTTCATCCTTCACCAGGGTTTCTTCTCCTAAAACATGTTGTTTTTTCCCTTTTCCTAAGAACTATCTTGTACAACATGTTATGTATCCAAATTTACAAATTTGATTCTATAATTTTTACTTAGGGAAATTTTGTATGTCTTCTTGGATCTATAAAAATTTCACATTATAAAATACCTAGAAAAGGAGTTACAACAAAAATTCCAAGTTGTCATGTTTGAAACTAATTTCGAGATCATTTAGAAACCCTAACTTCCACAAGGCACATCTCCGAAAGTATAGTGAGCTAAAGTATGAAATTTTTACCATAAGTACCTAGAGATATCTCTATCTCCTTATTATTTCATAGTCTAAAAAATCTTTGAAAATATGTTATAGTGAAAATTCTAAATTGACCTATTTGAATTTGATTTCAGGAATATTTAGAAACCCTAAACTCCACAAGGAATATATCTGAAAGTATAAGGAAACGAAGTCTAATTTTTTATCATAGGTACAAATATGGTTCCTTTATCTCTTGAATATTTCATAGTTTGAAACATATAAGAAATTAAGTTATGGTGAAAATGACAAATTGACTTTTTTGGAGCTTATTTCAGGACTATTTAGAAACCCTAAATTCAATAGGGCATACCTTTCAATTATGGCAACCAAAGTCTAAATTTTTTACCATAGGTTCCTAGAATCTCATATTTGTCTCCTGAATATTTCACGATATGAAACATCCCAGAAGAAAAGTTATAGGAAAAATTCCAAGATGACTCATTTACTCCACAAACCACATTTTTTGTCTCCAACATCTTCTAAACATTTTAGATCTATTATTGGTAGGATGATATTCAAATGCACTCATCTATCTTCTATTTATATATATATTTTTATTCACTTATAGAGCCAACTTCTAAAATTGGTTGGGTCAACTTGTACTTTTTGGTTCAACTAACCAAAAAAAATACATTCCATCTCCTCATTCCCATGGAGTTATAGGGAATGCCCTATACTATTGGAAATGTATTAGAATAATATTTTCAACCATATATTCTATGATTCTATTTGAGCTTGGTATTCAAACAAAAAGGCCTTGAAATATGGGGTATCCAAACCGGGCATAAAAAATAATATGGGTATCCAAAAAATTATTTCCAACAATATATCTTGGACATCTATAGTCTCTCTCCATATTTCACATAAATAACAAAAATAGTTCCAACAAAAAACATGTAGTAAATGAAGGGACATACGTTTACATAACTAGATGTGAAGAACGAGAATTGAAGAGGATAAGGAAGTGTTGGATGAAAATGTTTTTTGAACATGTGGAAAAATCTACACACAATAATAATTTAGTGAAGTGAAAGACGAAATGTATAGAAGAATGTACTTAGTTTTTAAAAAATAAGTATCAAATACTTAGAAAGGGGGAGTCAAAACCAAATAAATACTTGTATGTAGGAGATGATGACAACATGGAAGTTCTTATTCTCAGGGGAATACGATACAAGGGAATACATAATATTTATTATGTTATCCTCATATAATATCAAAAAGGAAGATGATGCATGTAGGAGCACAAAGGAAAGTGCATACGCAAGGGAGGTGCACACATAGTCCAATGTGTGTAATTAATTGACCTAGTAGGAGAACTAGGGAATAACAAAATAGTCCATATGAGACAGAGGTTCTAGTACAAGTGGATATTAGAGAGGAGAAAATCACAAGAAAGAGTATTGGTTTAATGAATATTTACCCAAAATCAAAGATATGGCGTATATATGTGTGCAAAGAGGCATGTAGTAAAGATTATGCCATGCACAAGGGATCAAAACTACACCATATATTTCTTCATCATTGTGGGTATTGTATGTGGTGGAAAATTAGATCCATGGAATTGTCAATAATAATTTATGGGTTGATATTTATTCATTGATTGGGGCTCTAAAACATATAGACCCAATTTCAAGCATTAAATGGAAAAAAAAATCCCTAAAAACGTTGCAAACATGTGTTCCAACCACTCAACATTATTTACTCATTAATATAATTTTATTGGTCTATAATACCTCAATGAGAGTTTGTATGAGGTAATTATGCCTCTAATAAATTAGCATATTCTTGACCACCATAGTATCAAGTGAAAGCTATGTCAATTCCTTTTACTCATACAATTAGAGATAGCTAGATATGCGATTCGAAGAATATTTTGGAGGAATTAAAACCCTAAGACTAACCCTAAGCCCTAACCCTATCCAAGAATCCAAGAATACAACATCCCCAACTATTATCAAAAATTTTTAAAACCCCTTTTGTGCAATTTGGTGTTTTTTAGTTGTGTAGTACAAAGCCCATAGGATATCAAAGTAAAGGAACATAAGAATAGGATGCAGTATCCTTTATTAGTACACAATATTTATCTAATATATAGTAAATTATATTTTCACTATAATTCGAAATGTAACATGAGAGTAAAATGTGCAAGGCCTAATCCCTATTTATCACTAGAATTTTCTCTCATGGGTTCTTTAGGGAATGTCATATGTTGATGATGTTCTCCTTGTTTGTAGGCTTATATGGTTATAATTTGAAGAAGTGAAATACATAATATGATATGTTGAAAATATTAGCGAGAAAATGCTTACTTGATTTGTGCCTTAATCATATGAGCCATAACGAGTTCCTTCTTGTGCATGACTCAAGTTCCTAAAAATTAGGAGATTCCTTATAAATTAGGACAAGTTCCTATAATTTAGGAAGCATTCCCTAAAAAATAGGGCGAGTTAAGATGAAATTAACTGTTGTGTTGAAGTTGAAGGTCGAGTTCTTGATTTTCTAGTGTGATTTAATTGAGGAAAAACACAAGTGAATGAGTTTCAAGTGTTTGACTTAAAATAGGACGAGTTGCATGAGCAGTTAACTCATGCTAACTAAATCAATCACAAAATCATTCATTAATTAGAAAAATCCCTAAATTTAACCATTTGAATTTCCTTTAAAAGGAGGAATGAAGGCACATGTTTAATCATAGTTTTAGTGAGAAAAAGTTGGTGAGACCAAGCAATAGGAAGCAAAAGTTTGTGTGTGGAGCTTGTGAGAGGAAACGTGTGCAAGAGAAATATGTGCATAAGTTGGTAGGGGGCAGAAAAGATCAGTAGTCTTGCAAAGGTTTCAAGATTAGATTAAGCAAGAAAGATAAGTGTGTCTTTCATATTAAAAAAAATGTATTTTGTAAGAGATCAATTTCTCAGTTTATCTATCAATAAAATTCTCAAACAAGCATAGGGTTTTCCCAGTTGGGTTCCCTTGAAAATTTTGTGTTTTTGAATTGTGACTGTGAATTTATTTTTGTTCCTATTCCGCTGCATCTAGTAGATAAATTATGTGTTAATGTGAGAATAAATTTATTTTATACTGCTTATATTAGTAGATCATAATTTCGTGTTTTTTCTCTATGGTATCAAAGAAACTCAACAATGAATGGAATTGACTAGCACAAAGATTGCATATTTGCATGCCCTAGGAGAAGCTAGAATCTTGAAAAGTGGGCAGTGCTTGAAGTCCTCATGTACAATGATCGTTGAAGGAATAATGATTTGTTAGGAGGCAAAATAATGAATCCCTAGTTCAGTGGGTTGCAGATGGCCAAATCATTAATAAGAGGGTAGATCTAGAATACCTAATTAGCATACTTCTTAGTGGAGCTAGAGGCCTACTAGTGGGCAGATTAGTGAGACAAAGTTCAGTGATACAAAATGGGTTGTGGTCATTGATAGTGGAAAATTATGGAATCACAGAACATGTTGGGAAAGAACAAGTCTTCAGAATACGTTCAACAGAAGAAATTATGGAATTATTCTAGTTTAGAGGGAGCATCGAACATCGAAATGTTGGAGACAATTCGAGGTGGACAAGGTTCTTCCAGGAACACCTTCCTCACTAAGATGGAGTGTTGAAAATATTATCGAGAAAAGGGTTCCTTGTTTTTTCCCTTAATCATAGGATCCATAATGCATTCCTTCTTGTGTATGACTCAAGTTCCTAAAAATGAGGAGATTCCCTATAAATTAGGATGAGTTCCTATAATTTATGAATAAATAACAAAAAATTAGGACAATTTAGGATGCAGTTAATTGATTTTTTGAAATTGAAGGTCGATTTCTTGATTTTATAGTGTGAGTTAATTGAGGTAAACACAAGTGAATGAGTTTCAAGTGGTTGAATTAAAATAGGATGAATTGCATGATCATTTAAGACATGCTAACTCAATCAATCACAAAATCCTTCATTAATTAGAAAACTCACTAATTTTAACCATTGGATTTTCCTTTAAAATGAGGAACGAAGGCATGATTTTAATCATTGTTTTGGTGAGCACAAGTTGGTGAGACCAATAAATTGGAAGCACACATTTATATGTGGAGCTTGTGAGAAGAAGAGTGCACAAGAGAAACTTGTGCATAGGTTGGTAGAGGGAAACAAACATAAAAAATATTGCAAAGGTTTCACACTTAGATCAAGCATGAAAGACAAGTGTGTCTTTCATATTGAAACCATTGTATTTTGTAAGAGATCAATTGCTCAGTTTATCTATCAATAAAATGTTCAAACAAGTAGATGGTTTTCCTAGTTGGGTTCTCTATACAATTTTGTGTTTTTGAATTGTGTGATTGTGATTTTATTTTTTTTTCTATTCCCATGCATCTAGTAGAGAAATTTTTTGTTTATGTGAGAAGAATTTTATTTCATATTGCTCATATTAGCAGATCATGATTTCGTGGTTTTTCTACATGATCCAAAATTTGATTTTCAAGTCAACGTTTCAAGACCAGAACAAGACCCATCATCAAGACAAACATTTTGTCTTGATGATGGGTCTTGTTCTAGATTCAAAACATCGACTTGAAAATCGAACTAATACTGTTCTCATTTTACTATTTTATATTTGTTCAAATTTTCTCATTTATTTTCCATATTTCAAGTGACATACTTCTAATATTATATCTGAGTCATAAATAATAATTTCACTATAGAGTATAACCTCATTTTATTTGTAATAACATTTATTTAGATATGTTGTGATGAGTTGTTCGTTGGGATATATTGGCATGAAAGAGGTTTCCTTATGGTTTTTCTTGTTGAATATTTATAATAAGATGCTCAACATGCTTGGAAAGTCTGAGGAAATGAGAGATACAAAATAAGTAATGAAATATTATAAAAACAAAGGTGAGAAAGCATCCTCATTACATATACATGGTAGGTCATCATGTAGATATACCAAAAATTAAATCAAATAAAATATTTTCAAACATAGAATCATATGTCATTGACACCTCCAATGGTATTTAAAAATTAATTTCATCACTAGAGACGATGTTCTAACCCTTTTAGGAGTGGGCCATCTTTAATTAGGGATTAATATGTCATGAAGAAACTAAAACAAATAAGATCTAGATAAGGTCCAAGGAAACAAAGGGAAATATCTAGCAATACATCTCCCATCCTATGTTAAAGTGGAATAAAAAGTATATACTAAGCCTCATGAAAGTGAGGTTGATGTTATCAAGATGAATCATTGGTTGAAGTGTTGGGAAAAATACTGAGAGGGGGGGGTGAATCAGTATTTAGGCATTACTCAAATCTTTTTACTTTTCCACTCTCTAAAACCCATACGCTACTTTGCTGAAGCCAACTAGCGTATACACGCGGATATCCTTCATAAAACTCGCGTATACACAGAGATCTAATTATGCCATTAATTCTTCACTTATATCATTCCATCATTCATTCATTAGATGTTCAATAAACAGTAAACATGTGCAGTAAGAACAGAATAAGTCATCACACATAAGCAACACATGAACACCAGGATTTTAGGTGGAAACCCAAGTCGGGAGAAAACCACCGTTGCCGTTGTCTCAGCCTTCAATATTTTATTATAGAGAAAACATCTTACAACATATGTCGCGTGACCTCCTACCGGCATGCGAGGCACCTGCCCACCTACGCTCGTTGCAACCTCTCTGGAAGGGAGGGAGCTACGACCCCACACTCTCGTTTACCAGCCTCTCTGGAAGAGCTACGACAGTGGTCTGCGTTTCGACCTCACCGGAAGGAGCTACGACCCCACGGCCCGAAGGCTACAACCCTCGGCACTAACATAGACCATTTTCATCAGTTTTCACATTGGATCCAAAAACTTTCTTTTGCAACACAACTTGCGAGCCACTTTTCATCATATTTTTCAGTGGACCCACTCCACACAATTTAAGCTCGATCATACATCAATACAAACTTATAACTTCATCAATAGATGTGGGTAAACCAACGAACAGATCAGACATCTCACAACTTCAACAAACCCTAGTTTAGCATACGCGCTTTCCTTTCACTGATCCTGCGTACATACGTGCCTTCATGCATATAAACCCACGTATACCTCTGCACATACTTTAGAAAACCCTAACTGGACATACGTGTTTTTCCTTCATCAGATCTGTGTATACACGCGTTTTTATCGAAACAAACGAACGTATACTTCTTCAGACATTTCAGCGCAATTCTTCAGAACAGATGCATAGCTCAGATATTACCCTTTACTTCAGAAACATGTTCACCTCATCTCAGATCAGAACATTCCATAAACAGATATAGAAGATACAAATACATTTCAGATCTAGATTCACTTCTTCATCATTTTCTTCATAGGTGCATCACAGATTCAGATCATCAAAATGTTACCCTTTTTATACATATATACTTCATAATGAAGTACTCATTCAAACCCAGACTCATTCACACGCTTTGCACAATGATTTTCTTCTCCTTATATAGGTTTACCCTTTTTCAATACCATGAGCCGAAACCACATTATTTCCAATGGTATTCCTAGACGGGATCAAATAGATAATCCAGCGCTCAATACAATGGGTCAATACCATGGTAAAGCCCCTTGGTATCATACTTTTAGAGCGCAAAAGGGCATACACGACTTTTAGCATTCTTTTCCGCGTGTATACGCAACTTAGCCTCATAAAAGATGCGTATATGCTAACTGCATATATGCTAACCACGAATGTATACGCGGGTTCCCTTCCTGAAGTGATATCCGTGGTTTGCCTTCTAAGTATTTATACATTTGTATTCTTCTGTTTCTCTTTGCAGCATTGCCTGGTCTTTTCTGCTGCCATAAGTGATAAAGACCATATTTTCTTACATCTTTAGCACATAGGTTGCTTATCATAGGCAACTCATCGAGAAGATTTCCATCAAGGACAACTTCATCAAGTAGGTTGCCATCATCTTCATCAAATGGGTTGCCATCAAGGACAACACTTCTGCATCATATTGCCAACAATCTCCCCCTTTGGACTTGATGGCAACCATGATGGTGTTTGATCACCACAACAGATGTATACATTAAGCATAACGATATTCTCCCCTTATTCAAACACCATGTCACTCTCCCCCTTTGACATCAAGGGCAAAGGGTGGACCAAAACCGACACAAGGTTTTTCTCCTCATGTAGAAAGAAGAGCGTTGTAGATCTGATGTACACTGAAGTGACCATGGTCCCCCTGAGTTCATGCTGAATCTTCAAACATATTTTACAATGAAGTACATGACTCTATGACCTTCCTATCACCAAGGACTCATACTTAAATCAAAGATCCAACCAAGTGGATTTATATATGAGACTCAAGTACCCAACCAAGAGGGTTTACACATTTTGACTCAATTACCCAACCAAGTGGGTTTACAAATTGAAGAAGTCCTTACATGACTGAATATTATAATTTACATCATAGGTCTCAACATGACCTTTTCATCAAATCACAAATATGACTTTTTGTAGCAAATACCAAAAATACCTCAAGAAAGAGATCATATTTCAGAACCATCATAATGCCAACAATGCATTATACTCAACAAGACTAATGCTCCCCCTGAAAATGTGCATCTGAACATCCTTTCCATATGAACAAGGCTCCTCCTTAGCTTATGCAACCTGAACACCTTCAACAGCAAGTCATCGGCAACAATCTCTGCATGATCTATCCTTATCTCTGAATTATAATACTTTCATCTCAGCAACGAATACTCTTCATCAAAAAGCAAACAGGACTCATCCATAATTTTCAACATAAGAAACCATGTATCATTTCATTAGCATGAGTATAACCAGAATAATGCTAACAGTACAATCATTAACAGTCAAACTGATGCTCCCCCTGAACCTCTGCTCCTGATCTTCAGCTGTCATCCCAATTCTCTTATCATTAATGCATATGCGACTGTGTCTGCTGGAACTCGCGTGTATACACGAATTTTATTAATCAAACCCGCGTATGGAAAGTGAAGCATAGAAATTTTCACATTCCTTCATCTCCCCCTGAATTTTTCCCTCCTGTACCTGTCTTCTTCATATCAGATGCTATGTCAGAAATACATATAACCAGAATAATCAAATCGACCATGAGAATCATCATACATTTCTCCCCCTGTGACGATACATTACTAATCCTTATAATGTATCTCACATCACTTCTTGCAGTCATTCAGAGAAGTAAGCTTTTAGAAGCGGATGACTGCTGTAGGGTCAGTATTCCCTACGTTTCTGACCGGTCCTCCTTCTTTCTCCAGTTTTGCTTGAAACTTCTTATTGTGGGCTGGAAATTGTCCAATTTCTCAGATCTATTCATCCTGCATTCCTTTACCACATGTCCATATTTGTTACAGGCATAACATCTTGCATGATGAGAAAAGTAAGCATAAGAATCATACTGTGTTCTTCTATTCTTCCCTTTTGATGTTTCGAGATCTGCATTTAGATCGTTGATTTCTGCTTCTTGTCTTTTCATTCGATTGGATGCATAAGCATGCAACCTGTGATACTTGTCTACATGTCCATTCAGCATTTCTATTTGTTCTTTCATTTGAGAGATCATCTCATCATAGATAGATTCCTTCCTTTCAAATGAATTTTCATCATTGATCTTGATATTAGCTTCTAGACCCACACTGTTGCATTCACTATCATTTTCACTGTCTTCATCATTGCTTGCATCAGGAAATAAATCACAAGAACAAGGATTAATAGCTGTTTCATCTTATGTGCATGTTTTCTGAGATACCTCCTTTCTTTGAGTAGTCTTCTTCGTTTGCTTCTTTGCCATTAGCACTTGCAGATCTTGGTCAGAATCTTCTTCTTCCTCATCAGATACTTCATTTGTATATTAACTCCTTCTCTTTTCAAATTGTTTCCCTTGATCATGATTTTCTTCATAAGGACATTTAGCAGCATAATGACCAACTGTTCCACAAGCAAAACACTTGAAGGGACGCTTACCTTTGAATCTTCTAGTTCTTAGTTGGAGTCTTCTCACAAAATTTTCTTCTTCTTCTTCAGATATATAATTTGATTCCTTGACAACTTCCTTTTCTTTTCCTTTTGCACACACCTTAAAAGCAACTTCTCTGATTTGAGAGGGACCTCCTTTTCTCATTTCAAAATAAATCAGGATACCATGTAGTTGAACAATAGTCAGAGATTGTAAATCTTGCTTTTCTTCAATAGCAGATACTTTAGATTCAAATTTTGAAGTCAAATATCTTAAGACTTTTTCCACCAGAGTAGTATAGGTTATGGTTTCACCCAAACTTCTCATACGATTTACAATATCATCTAGACGTAAAAAAGCTGACAATACTCTCATCACTATGCATCCTTAAATTTTCATATTCTATTCCTAGAGTTTGGAGTTTTTCACTTTTTACCTTTGTATCTCCTTCATAGCTCAGAATGATTTTGTCCCATATTTCTTTTGTTGAATTTAGCTGCATCACTTTAGAAAATTCTGGTTCAGACATGCTTCCTAATAAGACATTGACTACTTTGGCATTGACTTCATATTTCTTCCTTTCTGCTGCATCAGTGGGAATGCTTGACAGATATTGATAACCTTCTTCCACGATTGCCCATACTTCTGCACCAAGACTTTGCAGATATGATTTTGTTCGTATCTTCCAGAATAGCAGATTATCTCCATTGAATAGAGGTGGCCTTATAGAAATAACTCCTTCATGACTTCCCATTGCGACAGATCTCCTTCTAGCGATCAAGATTCTGCAGAAGGACCTGCTCTGATACCAATTGTTGGGAAAAATACTGAGAGGGGGGGGGGGGGTGAATCACTATTTAGGCACTACTCAAATATTTTTACTTTTCCACTCTCTAAAACCCATACGCTACTTTGCTGAAGCCAACTAGCATATACACGCGGATATCCTTCATAAAACTCGCGTATACACAGAGATCTAATTATGCCATTAATTCTTCACTTATATCATTCCATCATTCATTCATTAGATGTTCTATAAACAGTAAACATGTGCAGTAAGAACAGAATAAACCATCACACATAAGCATCACACATGAATACCAGGATTTTAGGTGGAAACCCAAGTCGGGAGAAAACCACCGCTGCAGTTGCTCAGCCTTCAATATTTTATTATAGAGAAAACATCTTACAACATATGTTCTGGCGCAGACTCCTACCAGCACGCAGGCACCCACCTGCGCTCGTTTACCAGCCTCTCCTGGAAGGGAGCTCCAACCCCCTGACTCGTTTACCAGCCTCTCCCGGAAGGGAGCTACGACCCCCTGCTCTCGTTTACCAGCCTCACCTGGAAGGGAGCTACAACCCCCTGACTGAAGGCTACAACCCTCAGCACCTCTATGGACCACGTTTCATCAATTTTCACACTGGATCCAAACGCTTTCTTTAGAGCACAACTTGCAGGCCACTTTTCATCATATTTTCAGACTGGA